>CM028384.1:30900675-31098728 GCA_013146195.2 Codonopsis lanceolata | reverse complement strand
TTTTGATATCTTATTCATCCAAAACTTGATTTGGACAAATAAATATATCATTTCGATGTTTTTACGAGTAGAACACATTTGCACAATTACTTTTGTCAACAAACAATGACACGTAAAGAAATTTGTGCCTCAAGTTGCACAATTTCTTTCACTAAAAACACTAATTTTTAATAAGTATTATACTTTAACTTTGATATCTTATTCATCCAAAACTCGATTTGGACAAATAAATATATCATTTCGATGCTCTCACCGAGTAGAACACATTTGCACAATTACCTTTACCAACAAACAAATGACACGTAAAGAAATTGCACCTCAAGTTGCACAATTTCTCTCACTAAAAACACTAATTTTTTAACAAGTATTATATTTTAAGTCTTGATATCTTATTATCCAAAAACTCGATTTGGACAAATAAATATATCATTTTGATGCTCTCACCGAGTAGAACACATTTGCACAATTACCTTTCGTCAACAAACAAATGACACGAAAGAAATTCGTGCCTCAAGTTGCAAAATCTTTTCACTAAAAACACTAATTTTTCAACAATAGAAGAGATGTATCCCACATTGGTTAGAAATTGATGTTGGTTTAAAAATTCTATTATTAAGTACCAATAGAAGAAATGCATCATACATTGGTTGGAAAGTGATGTTGATTTTCAAAGTCACTAGAAAACAAAAGTTTTTAAAGCTTCCACGGATGCTTTAGAATGAAGATTTATTCAAAGGTGGTGAGGTGACACAACCATAGTGCTCCTCACCAACTTTATATATATATATGATAAAATATTTTTACCATTATTACCAATAGAAAATGTATATCTCACATTGGCTAGAAAATGATGTTGAGTTTAAATTATTTTATATTATTACCAATAAAAGAGATGTATAAACATTGTTTAAAAGAAAATGAGATTTTAAAGTCTTTAGACTAAAAATTTTCACTTTTACAAGAGATGTATCCTGTCACATGGTTAAAAAATATTCTACTATTATTACCAATAGAAGAGATGTATCACACATTGGTTAGAAATTGATGTTTGTATTAAAAATACTATTATCAATTACTAATTGAAAAGATGCATCATACATTTGTTATAAAGTGATGTTGGTTTTCAAAGTTTTTTGATAAAAGACTTCTACCATTATTACCAATAGAAGATGTATATCTCACATTGGTTAAAAAATGATGTTGATTTTTAATTATTTTAGATTATATAAAAGACTTACTATTATTAGCAATAGAAGATATATATCACACATTTGTTATAAATTGATGTTGGTTTTAAATTACTATTATTACCAATAAAAGAGATAAATCTTACATTGGTTAAAAAGTGATGTTGATTTTAAAAGTGTTTAAATAAAAATGACTTCTACTTTTATCATTAATAAAAGAGAAGAGAAGAGATATATCTCATTATATAGAAAGAGATGTTGCTTTTTGATATTTTTTAGATAAAAAACTTCTATTATTATTATCAAATGATGGGATGTATTACACATTGGTTAGAGAGTGACGTAGGTATTAAAAGTCTTTTTATAAAAGACTTAATACCAATAGAAAAAAATATGTATTTCACATTAGTTAGGAAAGTGATATTGGTTTAAAATGTTTTTAGATAATGTATATCGCATTGGTTACAAAGAGATCCACATTATTTAAAAACATATATTGGTTATAAAATTTATAGATAAACAAATTTTTATGCTATTATCAATACAAGAGATGTATCACACATTGTTTACAAAGAGATGTTGGTTTCAAAACTATTTAAGATAAAATAATACTACTATTATTATTTTTTATATTATAACTAATAGAAGAGATGTATCCCACATTGTTTAGAAAGAGATATTGATTTCAAAAGTTTTTATATAAAAGACTATTATTATTACTATAGAAGAATGCATCTCACATTTGTTAGAAATTAATGTTGGTTTTAAAAATACTATTATTACCAATAGAAAAGATGTATACCACATGATTAGAAAGAGATGTTTGTTTAGAAAAAGATGTTTGTTTAGAAAAAGATGTTTGTTTTAAAAGTATTTAGATAAAAGTTTTAA
Organism: Codonopsis lanceolata; assembly: GCA_013146195.2. Lineage (NCBI taxonomy): Eukaryota > Viridiplantae > Streptophyta > Magnoliopsida > Asterales > Campanulaceae > Codonopsis > Codonopsis lanceolata. Next base: position 31,096,650 of record CM028384.1, on the reverse strand, counting down.
ACTTTTATTACCAATAGAAATAGAAAAGAAGTATCTCACATTGTTAGAATACTACTACTATTATTGTTTTTATGTTATAACCAATAGAAGAGATGTATCCCACATTGTGTAGAAAGATATGTTGATTTCAAAAGTTTTTATATAAAAGACTATTATTATTACTATAGAAGAATGCATCTTACATTTGTTAGAAATTAATGTTGGTTTTAAAAATACTATTATTACCAATAGAAAAGATGTATACCACATGGTTAGAAAGAGATGTTTGTTTAGAAAAAGATGTTTGTTTTAAAAGTATTTAGATAGAAGTCTTAAACTTTTATTACCAATAGAAATAGAAAAGAAGTATCTCACATTGGTTGCAAAGAAATGTATCTCACATTATTTATAAACGAGTATTGGTTATAAAAGTCATTAGATATGATAAAGATATATTTTGTTATTACCAATAGAAAATATGTATACCACATTGTTAAAATGCGGTGTTAATTTTAAAGTCTTTAGATAAAAGACTTAAACTTTCATTACCAATAAAAATACAAAATAAGTATTTCACATTGTTTAAAAATGAATTATGATTTTAAAAGTTTTTAACAAAATGACTTCTAATATTATTATCAAGTTAAATGTTAATTTTAAAAGTCTTTAGATCAAAAAAATTATTATTATTATTAATACAAAATATGTATCTCACGTTAGCTAGAAACTTATATCAATTTTAAAAGTATTTAGGTAAAATAATCGTTTAATATTAGTAACAATAGAAAAAAAAAATTATAAACATGAAAGAGATTAACAATCTAATTATAGTGTCTAAAAGTTATATTATTATTATAAAAAAAATATATCTCACATTGTACCCGTACAGAGCACGGGCTAAATAACTAGTATAAGATTATTTTTATGGGAAAAACAATGGTGACTGAAGTATTTGACAAAAAATTCCCATGGAACATATACGAACTAAAACCATTTGAATATTTTTCAAATCACGAGGAAGTAGAAGAGTCTCAACTAATTGGTAGGTGCATTAATGTTTTTCTTCAAGAGTGATTAAGTTAGCATTAAAAATTTGTTTTCATTCATTTGGTTCTCTTTATTAAGAGGTAATAGGGAAGCTGATTGCTCACAATTATCCCCAACACAAGGAAATAGCTGGACGACAAGCTAAGATGATGGATATAATTTTGGAAGACCATGAGTACATTCCATTATTACATACTACACTGTCTTCATTAGTTTTTAAGCAACAGTCCACAGTTTTTTATGTTTAATATACTTGATAATTGCAGAGGGAGAACTTTACCGTGTACATTATGGGGGGGGGGGGAATATGTCGACTACACTATGAACTACTTAGCTGCAACAATCGAAGAACCTGTCATTATCCTACTGCAGTTATGCCATGTTCGAAAATTTAAGGATGTAGTGAAAGTTTCAAACACAATCTAGTTTAAATAATGTACATACATAATAGGTAAGTAGTGAAACTATTTTATGAAATTAGAGTAGTAAAAATCAAATACTAAATCTGTATATTTTGCATCTTAGTTTGACATCTGATAAGAAAGAAACAACTGAAATAAAAAAATTTAGGAGCACTTGCACCGACACCAGGCACCAGCACTGGCATCTACAGCACCAACAACAAAGTCTGAAACCAGTATAGAAGAATTTGAAAGATAGCTTGAATTGATTAGAACAATTGAACAAGTGAAAGAAATCAATGAGGTAAATTTAATAATTGTAAAAGAATGTTCAACTAAATTGTGTATAGAATTTTTAATGTGAACTAATTACAAGACTTTTAAATTTGAATTAGGCAGGCAACTTTTGGGTCATGGGCAGAATCAACTTCATAGATTCTGGAAAGAATTGGTGTTACAATTCCTGTCACAAATGTCTCAAAAAATTACACCTATCGTATGTCAATTTTATTGCGACAAATGTAAAATTTTTTATTCAAGTTGCAAGATAAGGTATGATATATGCATTTTAATCCATTTGATTTTGACCTTTAACATTTTATCACTAGATCTTCGTGCCCGTGCTTATGGCACGATGTCAGTATATCTAATTTCGTCAATTAAAACATCAATGTCTAAATAGAAGGTGCGATTTTAAAAAAATGTTACAGTTGAGGGTACATTACTTCAAGTGGTAGTTGAGGGGCGCTATTCGAACTCTACCCATAGTTGAGGAGGGTTATTTGTAAAGAGTTATATGTAAGTGACTTATGAACGTTTGATTTTGTGGTGGAATCAATCCCCATGGTCAGATAGTCTCAATCAATTTGGGATAGCAGGTTAGTCGTTAGACTTTGACAGTCAAGTGACGAAAAGTACCAAAAGTGATGAAAATCATGAACATCTGAGATGAACTTTGATGAACAAGGTAACAGGGATATCAAATGTGAAATTGAACCTTACTTGGGGTATCAAAAATGAAATTATCCCTTTCCTTTAAAACTCATGTGTACGTGACACATAATTAAAGTACGATGAAAAAGTAATGATAAAGAGGTAAATACGATATCTTAAAAAGGAAAGTTTCAAAAAAAAATGATTATTTTGTGACTGACGAAAAATGAAAATAGGACGAAGTATTTTTTTTTCCTTTTTTTTTTGATACTTTTAATATTTTCAAATCATATTTATATATTAAAGAGTATCTACTCCCTCCATTTTCAAATCATCGTCATCTTTAACCCGACATACCGTTTAAGAAAAAATATCTCACTGTATTATAAACATTGGTGTAATGTGTGATTTCTTTTAATTCTTTTGAGTATTTGCCATATTTAGAAACATAAGGAGTATAACCGCAGTAAACTAGACTACATACTATGAACTGAAACCACCAATTAACCACCAAGTGTGCACACGACAGAGAAAAGTATTTGCAAGTACATGCCATTATATGAGGCTAGACTAGCAAGCGACTGGGAGGCAACCAAAAGAATCTTAGATCACAAGGAAGCGGCGAATGCGATCATCTCAGAAAATGATGTTTACACTTCTGCATGTGGCCATTGTGGCCGATTCGTTTCGTGGAGAACCTAGTGCAGTATTTGCCAATGAAGGCACTGATCTTCCAAAACAAGTTTGGCTCCACGGCCTTGCATCTTGCCGCATTGGTTGGAAACACCGAGGCTGCAAAAATCTTGATGAAGAAAAACCCTGATCTCCTCTCTGTTAGGAATGACAACGGGAGACTGTCATTTCATACTGCTCTTTATTATGAACACATGGACACTTAGTTGTATTTACAAAGTATCAGCAGTGATGATCACTACGCAGGAGAAATTGCTAGCACACTTTTGACTTCAATGATTCTTTCCAAAAACTTTGGTCAGTTCAACTTGATTTCATCTGTTGTACTTTTCCCATTTGTAATTGGTCGTAGCATATTCAATTCCTGAGTTTCCTCCACTAAAATGTAGTTTAGGGCTGACGATTAGGTGGGTTGGGTATGAGTTGAGTCGAAACGAGTAATGAGTCATGACCTGTTATAATCCAAAAATAAACGGGTCGAAATGAGTTGAGTCGTAGTGGGTAACGGGTCGACCCATTTCAACCCACATTTTCCATAAAAACCTACATTTATGTAGCAAAAAAATAACAGGTTGAGATGGGTAACGGGTTCGACCCACTTTAACCTGACCCAAATCGGCCCGTTAATTTTTTTGGATCGCAATGGGTAACCTGTTTCAACCCAAAAAAATAACGGATCAGATTGGGTTGGATAACTTTCAAGTCAAGTTGGGTAGATAAACGAGTTTTGAGTTATAATTTTCGGACCTAATATAGTTACAAGCAACTTTTCTTCAACAAAACCTAATGTACATGCATGGATGCTACCAAAGATATATTCTCTACAAACTTGTACATGCATCATGCATGTGTGCCACTGCCTAGCAAAGCTCTACAAGGCTATATACACTACATGCTCTTACTTAAACCTAGCACTCCAAAAACTTCCAACTATCATCAATTCACACACCCACACACACTGTGAGATGTTTCCACATACTTTTTCTAACTAGTAGAATATTTATCCAATTCACACACACACACAGAGTGGAATGAGCCTCGACTTTCTAGAAAGCTTCATCTACTTGTGTGAGTTTGTAGAGCTTATTTTGAGTTTTATTCTACTTCTCTTTCTAGAACAATAGCCTGAGTGCAAAGCATGGGTTTGGGCTGGACTATATATTATATTCCTCTTAAAATGGTGAAACCAATTGATATTTGATGGATTATGTAATACCCCAATCCCACATCGGGTAGATGTGGGATTTATTTGTGATTTATAAGGTAGTCATGCACTACTACTAAGCACCAATATCATCCATGAACTTTTGAGTTGGCTTGTAGTGGGCCTGATGACCCAAGATATTGCCACTCAGTAGGCCAGTATGGATTACATGTAATAGACCGGGTTTTCGAGCTCGGGTCGTTACAGACTATATATCTATTCATATAATCGTTGTGGCACAATGGCTCTAACAATTTTATCATTATTCTTATTTTTGTACATTTTGGGTCATGTAAGGTGTTCCTGTGAAGTTTGAGAATTATAATGACATACATCACAGATTGCATTTTCTTGGAGGTAATGGTGACAGTTGAGAACCCAGTGAACAATACTCAAACCTTGCTCCATCACGGGGTGCATTTTCTTGGAGGTGAATGTTTCATCCCCAGCTTCTTTTAGTTCAATATTAATAAAACTTTATGCTAAATGAAAATGAATTTCCCTGCTAAGTTCTTAGACTAGGTTGATCGGTTATCTTTTTTACAGTACTTTGTATCAGATTGAAGTTGATGTTTTGGGATGCGATATTATTGGGTGACTAAAGACACATAATTTTGTTTTTAAGCACATTAAATTGTTGATGAAATTATTGCGACCCATCTTTATAGTGCCATCAATCAAGATCATCCGTCAAAAGAAATTAGTACATCATCAAGCTGGGGGAATAGCGCCTTGGCACAAGCTCAACCTTGTTTCAGGTGCAGCAGCATTACAAATGCAATGAGATTTACAATGGTTTAAGGTGATAAAATGCTAGCTGGTTTTAATGTAAAAGTATGAACTTAAGAGCTATTATTATAAAACAGGAAGTGGAGAAGTTGACAGATCCAAACCTTAGAGCATTAGACAACTCTTCGAAAGAGACTCCTGCAATGGTTTTCACAAGAGAGCACAAAGATTTGGTGATAGCAGGAGAGAAATGGATGAAGGACACGGCAAACTCGTGTAGTATTGCAACAGCACTCATCATCACAATGGTTTTCACAGCAGCAATTACTGTACCTGGTGGTGACGAAGACAAAAATGGCCTGCCAATGTTTTACAACGATCCAACATTCTTGATATTTGCAGTTTCAGACACAGTCTCTCTTTTCATGTCAACAGCATCATTGTTAATGTTCTTATCCATCCTCACGGCATGTTACGACAGAGCATGACTTCTCCATTCTCTGACCACGAGGTTAGTACTTGGTCTGCTTACCCTCTTCCTCTCAACAACATCAATGGTCATAGCGTTCAGCACCGCGGTTTATCTAGTGTTTGGCGGGAGAAACAGATGGGTAATTATTCCATTGGCTATATTATCATGTCTTCCCGTCACTTCATTTGTGACATTACAATTCTCGCTCCTTATTGATGTGTACTCCTCAACATATGGTCATGGTATTTTCGGTGAACAAAGTGATCGTCCATTCCATCGACATATCAAACGATTTCTGCAGTTTATTGTCAAGTGTTTTGCATCAACCCAAAACGCATATTTTTTCTTCATCTTCGTAAGCATTATTTCCATTCTGAGGAAGCTATATGCACATTCAACAGACTCCCTCAATTATTAAAATTTTCTACAAATTAATGTGTTGAATGATAAATTAAATTTTTTAAGGCTGTGTGTAATGATTATGATTTTTTTACAAATAACAGTCGTCTAAGCTTGTGTAATTCTAATTTTTGCGCAATATATTGTAATATTGTTTACAATTAGGGTATGTCGTTAGTAAAATCTTAAGTGTTCCTAAAAGTTTTCATTAAGAATGAAAAGGCCAATGACTTAGGGTATATAATTTATAGAATCACCAATGTAACCAAGAATTTGATCCCATGTGGTTGTCGACAATTAACAACATCGATCTTATGTGACAAATTTCTATTTTCATTTACATTCAATCAAAAGACACATCTTCAATACAATTGTGGATTTAATCTTATGTAGCATGCATCTCACAACTAAAATAAATTTTCTAAAAAATAAAAAATAAATAAAAGAAAATTGAACAGTTGGTGTCTTATTTATTTACCTCGCAAGTGTAGAAATCAATATAGAGTATAGTGATGCAATAGCAATTGTCGAACCACAGAGCCAAGAAGTAGTTTATGCAAGTAAACAGGTAACAACTATTAAACTAAAGGGGGGTTTGGTTGATTTAATATAAATTAACTAAACTAAATTATCTAATAGTAATCTATGGGAATTATCAGCAATTACCTAAAGCAGCAGCACACAGTTTATGTAGATCAGATTATGGAGGGGAATTTAAGAATCGGGATTCACTTATATCTACTCTTATTCTCATTGGTCTAATGTATCTGTAATACCCTCAATCCCACATCGGGTAGATGTGGGACTTATGTGTGGTTTATAAGGTGGTCACACGCTACGTCTAGGCACCAACATCATCCATGGACTTTTTGGTCGACTTGTGGTGGGTCTGATGACCCAAGGTGCTGCGTGCTCATTGAGCCAGTGTGTGGACTACACGTAGCGAACCGGGCTTTCGGGCTCGGGGTGTTACAATAACAATCAATAGTCAAGAGTTCGTTCGCTAAGGAAAGAGTGGTTGGTACGCTATGGACCACGATTTGCAGTCTTAGTGTCACTAAATTGATTATGTTTTCTATGGGTCCGTCCAGATAATCAATCGAGGATATACCTGAAGAGCAAGAACATAAGAATTTAAGGGCTCGTTTGTTGTGACTGATGGCTTATGACTTATGGCTGATAGCTTAAGCCGGTGGTTGAATGACTTTTGACTGATTGAATGATAGGCTGTCTGTTATAGCTGTTGAAAAGCTGGTTATGAATCGTTATAATTATTTGTTAAAAAAATTAAAAATTAGTATTCATATTTTTATGTATATATTTCATAAAAGGATGAAATGGGGATAATCAAATATTTATTAATGAATAGTTGTCTTCATGTTTAAAAAAAAAACCAAAAAAGCTTAAATTTTTGGCTTTTTAGCTTTGGTTTTTCAATGCATAAAGTGTATTGTACCTTACTTATTGGCTTTTGACTTATAAGCTGAAACAAGCACTTTAAATATGACTTTTCAAAAGCCAAAAGTCACTCCAAATAAGCTGCAACAAACGAGCACTAAATCTACCTTATCAAGGTCATGCGTCGATAGATTTAATTTATCACAAAAGTGAGAAAATATACGACAAATGCACTTGGGCATGCAGTTATCCGTATCCCTATGTCTTAATGGTGACAGATACGAAACCTTACGTATAAGCGACAGGAAAAGACAAGATGATATGCTTTGTGATCAACAAGATGTTGAATTTAAAATAGAGCAAAATATTCTATACAAGTTATCTCCAATTCCTAGATATGAGCGGTTAGTTCATCATCAACGATGAACAAATCAGGTGGATTGATGAATACATGAACGATCTTCTACTAACTATGAACTAAAACTAAGAAAAATATTTTACACTGTAAAGAGAGGCTGAATTTCGGATCTCATGCTTATAGTTACAGGGTTTGCTTATATACTAGGGTTACAGGGCAGAAATTAGGTTAAAATACAAAAACAGCGGATTCTGGAGAGCTGTCACATTGCGGTCGCAAGGTGCTGAAGGCTTGCGGCCACAAGGTCTTGGATCCAAAACATTTGACACTGTGTCTGTGAATCTCTTGCAGACGCAAGTCGCAAGGTGCTGAGGACTTGCAGCCGCAAGCTTTATCTTTAAGCTTGGTCCACCTTCTTTCTTGACTTTGCACTTTGACCCCTTCTTCATTTCTTCAACTAAAACCATCAAGAATCTTTCATATTCATTCAATCATGAAACTCACAATTAAGCTCAAAACCTTATATTAGTAGCTTAAAGCCTTGTGGAATCGCTATTTCTAAGTCGGATAAGTACCCTATAGATGCGTATAAAGCACATCTATCAACAACCAATACGAAGAGTTTTTTAAAAGGAAAATGCTTACTATGATGTATTCACATCCTCAACTAGAATGTGAAAAATTGACGTTTTTATAAAAAATGAGAACAAAATTGATTGACACATCACATCACAACTCTTATCCATGGTTGCATTGAAGATATTTTATTCTTCAAAGAATGTATAAATCTTAAGTTGCACTCAATTTTTTCTTGACATTTGTATTGGTGATGCTCTTAGAGTTGAGAGTTTGTGATTTTAGGGCTTATGATTTAAGGTTTTAAATTTTAGGGTTTAAGATTTATAGGATCTAGGATTTAGGGGTTAAGGTTTGAGGGTCACTTTGGCTTTGTTTAGGTAAGCTTTTTTTTTTAGGATTAAAATATTTCATTAAGTTTTTACTAACGGCATCCATTTTTTTCATTAATTGAAGACAAAATCTGTAGTATAGTATATTAAAGCATCACCGTTGATCATATATATGTGGCCGTGGATAATTAACACCTTCAATCATATGTAGTAATTTTTCTTACTTCATTCATCAATTAAAACAAACCTCTCCAATGCACATGTGAATTTGAAGCCTCTCACCACTAAAATGAAAGTTGACAAAAAAATTGAAAAATGAAAGAAAATGGAACATTTGGCATCCTCATGTAGAATATGAAAAATTGACATTAAAATTTGGTTTACACGTCATATCCATACCCTTCATCCACACGTCATATCGTACTCCTAATGATTGAAAGCTTGAGTTTTCATTTCTATAAGTGATGAAGCGCCTAAGCAGTTGTTGATCCCATTCTAACTTCCTAGCAGGCAGTGAATCTTTGTGTGGGTATGTGTGAGAGAGAGAGAGAGTAAAGAAATTGATGTCATTTATGCCAATTAAATTCCTCAAAATTTCGTTTAGGGCATCCTCAATGCCGGGTATTCTTATGTTGAATCTTAGCTGGGTCCCACTGTTTTTTACACATTTTAAGAATTTCTTACTCTAAGAATTTATCTTTTCATTGCTACTCATTCTTCCCTTAATTCTTAGTTGGGTCCCACTACCAAATCATCCACTTTATTTACACAATTTTTTTTTATTTCAATACTTTGTAAATTAATTAATTAAAAAATTAATTCGTTTATAATTTTAATTGTAATATTAAATAGTACAAATAAATTTTAAAACAAATATATTAATTTTAAAAATTACATTAAAACACCAATAATTAAAATTACATTATAACATCAATAATTAAAATTACATTAAAACATTAATAATAAAAATTACATTAAAACATCATAACACATAAAATTTAGTCATCACTAGTTCTCATCGTAACAAGCCCATATATGCTCAACCAAGTCGTGGCGAAGTTTATGATGTCGATTGCTATCACGTAGCTCGTTATTTAGCTTCAAATAATCTGTGAATGATTGGGTTGAGCCATGGTTGGCTTCTGTGAGGGAATCTTCTGTATCATTAGCCCAGTTCGTAATGTGATCACTCTCATCCTCGACAATCATGTTATGTAGAATAATGCATGCATGTTTGCATAATTTCTTTCAAGTTACTTCTATACCAAGATCGAGCAGGACCTTTTACAATCGCCCACCTTGATTGGAGTACTCCAAATGCCCGTTCGACGTCTTTTCTTGCTGCCTCTTGTATTTCCTTGAATTTTTTTCTTTTAGGATCCGTCGGGCACGAAAAACTCTTCACAAAAGTAGTCAAATTCAAATAAATTTCATTTACTAGGTAGTACCCTTCTATATAATGTGTGTTATTAACTACAAAATTAATAGGCGGTGTAGTTCTTTCGAGTACGGTATTGAATAAAGGTGATTCATATAGCACATTACGAGAACCCACAACCCCGAAAAATGTATGTCATATCCATAGATCTGCAGACGCAACCGCTTCAAGCGTAATTGTTGGCTTCGCATGACCTCTTGTAAATTGCTCTTGCCAAGCAACTGAACAGTTTTTCCATTCTCAATGCATATAATTAAGACTTCCTAACATACTTAGAAATCCGTGCCTCTGTTCGTGCATTTGGAGAAAACGTTGTGAATCATCGGCATTTGGTCTTCTCAAATATTGATTTCCAAACAATTGAACAACACAATTGCAGAAGTTGAACAAGCATTCCATGGTAGTTGTTTCAACCAATCGGAGATACTCGTCGAGATAGTTGGCCGGAACTCCATAAGCCAACTAACGGATAGCTGCCGTACATTTTTGAATTGGTGATAGACATCTTCTTCCAACTACATCCAACCTCATTTGAAAATATTGTGAATGATTCTCCAATGCAGTAACTACCCGGAGGAATAAGCTCTTATGCATTCGAAAATGTCGACGGAACATGTTATCAGGATATAGTGGCTGAGTTGAGAAATAATCATTGACAAGTTGAGTGTGTCTGATTTCATGCTTTCAATCTAAATACCTCATTTTCCTTTGTGTTCTGCTGGTTTGCGCTTTCACCGATTCGAGCAACTGTTCGTGTTGTTAAACTATCGCCTCCATTAGTTCATCACCTAGAGATTCATCGAAGCTGGTTGAGGAATAAATATTTAGGCTACTGGAAAACATCTTTTGTGGTAAAATGATAATTGGTTCGTGAGAAAATTCTTGCAGTTTGAAGATGTGTAATACTAGTCATCTATATATAACATTAATTTATAACGGCTATTTAACAACGGCTAGTTTATAACGACTAGTTTACAACGGTTAGTTTGTAACGGCTATTTTACAACAGCTAGTTTATAACGACTATTTTACAACAACTAGTTTGTAACAACTATTTTTTAAATTTTCCAACGCAGTAAAATATTACATATTAAAACATCAATAATTAAAATAACATTAAAATACAAATAATTAAAATTACATTCAAACACCAATAATAAAAATTACATTAAAGCGCGAATACTTCAAATTAAATAAAGTCAACAAATACATAAAACAACACATTTTCTTAATCTAAATTTCATACCCCAAGTTACGCCACTTATTCCTTAGGACATCACAAGCAAGTTCATGTATGACACGCCCTTCTAAATTCATCTCACTTGTATCTTCACAAATAAATTTGATATCTCGAATGAAACATTCGTGTTGTAATTTCATTGCTTCCGCATCTATTTTCTTAGCTATTGACATGTCTCTTATCTTCTTAGCTTCCGCATTCATTTTCTTAATTTCCATGTATTCTTCCATCTTCGTTACAAGCTCCACATGTATCTTCTTCAAAAACTCAGCCATATTTTCATCCATTTGAGAATGAAGAAAAACTGATGATATAAAAATTGATGAGAAAAAACCATTAAAATAGTAGAGAGAATAGATTGCGAATGAAAATTTTGGAAGAAGTTGAGGTTTATATAGGAAGAAAAATGAAGTAAAAAAGCGTGAAAATTAAAATAAAAAAAAAAGTGAAAAAAAAACTGACAAAAAATCAAATGGTAAAAAAATTGAAAAAATGATCGGTTGAAAAACGGACAAAAGTTGAAATGGTTTTTTTTTTAAATTACACCAAAACCATTCAAACAAGAGAAAAGGAGTATAATAATGTGGGTCACACGAAATTTTGAGCTCACACAACTTTTGGGAGGTGTTGTACACTCCTTTATTTGACAAGAAGTGTGATTCACTTGCTTTGGATGTGAGTAGGAGAATTCTTTTGCTACATTCTTGGAGAATTCTTCATTAAGAATTAAACCCCACTTATTTTTATAAGAATGGAGCCACAATGAGAGGGGTGTTCTTGCCTTATAAGAATTAGCATAAGAACACCCCCAATGAGGATGCCCTTAATTTTCTTCCCGAGTCATGATGGTTTCTTTTATGTTTTATATTCATATATAAATTTTCAAAGGTTTCATTGAATTGTCAGGTCATTCAAAGAGATATCTTCTCTAAATTCGTATACCCATTACCTGTACCTCTAGTAATATGTTGTTGGTTTTTTGTAATTTGATGATTTATTAACTGTGTGTTTTGGGGGTATTGTGTGTAGAGATGGAGAAGAGTTGAAAAAGGTGTAAACAACAAGAAACATATTTGTTGTTGCAGTGGAGGAATAGGAAGAGACATAGATGTGTTCGAGTTCAAGACCCATAAATCTTTGACCCATAAAATCTCTTGCACATATTTGGATTTGAGATGAACAATATAGAATTATAAAATAAAAGTAATTCTCAATGCACAATTTGGGTTTTGCGATTCACAAACTGGATTTCCCTATGAAGAAAAACCAGATTCACAATTTTGGATTTGCGATGCACAATTTGGAATTAGAATACAAAAATAAATCAAATACGTAATTTTGATTTTTGTTATGCACAAATTGGATTACCCAAAAAGATGTAACGCATAGTTTTTGATTTGCGATGCACAATTTGGAATTATAATACAAAAATAAATCCAAATGCACAATTTTAAATTTTTACGATGCACAAACTGGATTACCCATAAAAAATATCAATACACAATTTTGGATTTGCGATACAAAAATTAGAATTGTGTTACAGCGCATGCATGATCAAATTTCATTCGGGGTATACTCGTCTTTTTACCTTAAAAGGTGTCCTTTACCAGTTTTTAAAAAGTGTGAACTTTAGCGATTGGAAATTGATGAGAGGGAACCGACTAGTTATTACCCTAATTTTAATAAAGTAACGATATAGCTTAACAGATTAATTTGTTGTGGCTCAATTGGAGTAATATTGTAATATTCAAAATAATAAAGAAGTTTTATACATTTCATCTTTTCCTTCCACTAATGTAGTAAGCACATTGCTTGTGTTTTAAGTATTTTTGTAATTATGATCAAATCTAATGACATTAATATATCCCCTTAATAATTATACCTTTCAAACGTAGGCTCTTTGCGTGAAACGAAGGAATATATAATATAAAATATTAAAAAAGATATTCTTATATTTAACATATACTCCCTCTGTTCCACCCAAAAGAACCATGTTTGAAATGTTTAATAATTAAAGATATATGACTAACATTAAAATATGTCATGATTAAAAAAAATACTTGAGCATTATTAATGTGGTAATATCAAATGTGAAAGGTAAAGTTGAAAAGTTATTGACATTATAGATATAATTTTTGAAAGTTAATCTTTTAAGTGAAACATTCAAAAGTAATATATTGAATTCTTTACCTGAAACGGTGGAATATATTTATAATAGATTCATAATTATTTTTGGTCCCTCAAACTTATACTCCCATGTTCCCTAATAACCATCATGTTTGACTCAGTACACTAATTTATTGACTTTATTATAAATATTAATATAATATAGTTTTTTAAATAATTGTACATGTAACCATAATTAAAGTAGGAAAAAAAAAAAGGGTAAAATGCTTAAAGTATTTTCTTAAAAAATAATAATATAAAAAGAGGACAAGTTTTTGGAATAGACAAAAGAGGAAAATATGAAAATTATTTAGGATCGGAGGAAGTAAAATTTAAAGACAAGGGACCAAATAATTACACCCTTTGATCCTAAATTATTGCTCTGTTTTTTTTTTTTTTTTGTTCCAAAAAATTGGTCTTGTTTGTAAAGTTTTATTTTTAGAAAAAACTTTTATTCTTATTTTAATTATGAACCACATACAGGTGATTGAAAAAAAAAACCTAAATAGTATATCAATATTAATAATTAAGTTAAAATACTTTCTTAAGTTGTGTAACCGGCCAAACATGACAATAATTTAGGGACAGATGAAGTATAAAGCACATGTACAATTTTTATCTATATTTATTTATATATTTTCAATTTTTCCTAATTATCATACGAGATCTTTGTTCGCTTAACTATGACAAGTTGTCAGATTAGCTCAAGGTTGAAAATGGGGTGACTACTCAAAATGGTAATTATAGGAGGTGACTTTGTAATGTAGAGAGACTTGCTTTCCAAGTTGAATGTTAAAAATCTATTTTCCACACTCAACTTGAGGGGGGATGATAAGAATCCTACCTTAAGTCAGAATCCTAATGCTAACCTAAGTCAGAATCAAAACTTGAGCAGGAAGCCAAAGTCAGAAAAGCTTAAAGGGTCTGGATGTAATACAATGAAATTAGGAAGGTAGCGGGTGATAGTATCTTGGTAGTTATGTTAGTTAATCATTCTCCTAAAAGGATTGTAATTCCCTTCTCTATTTTTACTGCCTTTTATATGTTTTTTCAATATAATACAATTCAATCATATATTTCTCCTCTCTTCCGCAAATTATCAGAAGGTTATTGTTATATATGAAAAGGAATAGGGTAAGTAGACCAAGTACCAACCTTTTTTGCAGGGCATGTAGAAAATCATGCTCTACATAACAAGCAGTCACGATAGACAAGAACATTAACAAGGATGTCATGGAAGAGATAGCATCTGCGACCGCATTTAGTTAAAAAGCGGGTCGTCCGTTCATTGGTTATTACGCCAGAAACAAGGTTGAGTAAGTGCAATTGTCCAGCTAGGTGTAGTTATCAAAAACATCTTCAAAAAATGTACTCCAAATCCAATTTATTTCTGGAACCCACTCATCAATCTGGTTGAAAACTTTTTCATTCCGATTTATAACCACTATAGTGACGGTTCTCATTATAAGTAGAGATGTTGGGGCCAACCCTAGCCTTATATGTTTGTGACCCTATAAACCACAGTGTCAACGGATCACTAAAATTTCAGACCTAAGTCTGACCCTACATGTCTCAATTTAAACGGCTTGCCAACGGGTCACACATAAAAAACACATATATTAACATCTAAACTTCAAAATTAATTAATTAACAAATGACTATCAACATCACAATCCAAAAAAAAGAAGAGTCATACAACGAGTCAACAACATCACTTAAGTGATAAAATTCAAAACACAAATCAACTTAAAGTACAACAAGTTAAAACGTACTAATAAAAAACATGAAACAAGTCGATAAACATCATCTTCATTCTTCAACCACATTCTATTGTTATTGTTATTGATATTGTTATTGTTCTTCTTGTTATTGTTATTGTTATTGTTATTGATATTGTTATTGTTCTTCTTGTTTTTGTTATTGTTATTGTTCTTGTTCTTGTTCTTGTTCTTATTGTTATTGTTCTTATTGTTATTGTTATTGTTCTTCTTGTTATTGCTCTTCTTATTATTGTTCTTCTTAGTATTGTTCTTCTTATTATCGTTCATTTTATTATTGTTATTGTCATTGTTATTATATCATACATGAAATAAAAATAATTTAGTAAACATTTTCTGAAACATATTAATACACACATACATATACCGTAGTCACTGGTCGTTACATACTTGTATTTTAGATTTTTTTTTTTAAAGTTACAATGTTACATGTAAACCTTGTCTTCATAGTTTTTACACAAAAAATGTCCTAAACATTTTTAACCTTTCGAACACTTTCAGTGGGGATAATTCAAATGCATATTAGGATATTTAACTATACTAACTACAAAGCGAATTGTCAACTCATCGTATCACAATGAAATTTCATATCTTCTTATTTTTAAGAAATAATTATACAAAAATTAAAAAAATAATTATTAATAAAATTTAATAATTAATTATTGTGCTAGCAAACCAGGTGCAAGGCTAGCCCCAACAGGCCATGACCCAATCGATCGACCCGTCGGACCACAACCCTATAAACACCTCTAACTACAAGACTAAACAACACGAGGATGTATATCCAAGCATTTAACAAGTTGGACAGCTTGTTTAACTTAATTTCTCTCATTGATGATGAGGGTAGGGGTGGAGGAAAACCATCAGATCAAAGGATTAAGGCAAAAACTTAGGTAAAACAATGTTACAGATTTTTTTTGTAAGACGATTCCTCCTTAACCGATCTACTGTATATTGATGGGTTGAGCTGTGAGAAAGTGGAGCTCCGTCTTACGAATTAAGATCCGTAAGACCGTCTTAAGAGAGACTTACTCAATGATCATCAAATTTAAGCTCATGAATACAAAAAGATGAGATCATACGAGCTTTCTAAAGCATATAAGCACAAACAACATTGAACATTGAACATTGAACATTGAACATTGAACATTGAACATTGAACATTAATATAACTAGTTTTTGCACCCGTGCATTAACGCACGATATATATACTTTTCAACTAAAGTATACATAAGCAAAATAAATAAGAAAAACAAAATTAAAGGAATAAATAAAGGTGCATTATATCATTGTAAGACTAATTATTTTTAGATTTGAAAATTTTCCTTAATCAACAAAGATTTATCTAAACGCTAATTTCTTGTTTGGAATGACAATCGTAGGATTTGAACTTTCTCCATGATTTGTCGGATCAACAATTTGCGAGATAATTTATAATGATGATTCAATTTTAAAAAGTAAACTCCAAAAAAAAATCATGGAAGCACACTATTTTTTTCACATGGACCAATTAATTCAAAAGACTTCAATACATATATGTAATTTCGAGATGTTTTTATCAGATATGTAGTTTGAAAGATCATATCTTTGATATTTACATATTTTTTAAAACTCTGGTGAAAATACCTGATGAATTTTTTAAGAACATGGGTATTATTATTTTTTTAACATGGTCCAGTGTTCTCAATATTTTTACTAATTAGTAATGGACCACAAATATGATAAGTTAAACTCAAACTGACCCAACCAAAATAACAAAAAAAAAACAAATACAATACAGATTACACTATATCAACCAACAAGTTAATTTAACCACCGTACATATTATCTTAAAAAAATCTAATTACTCCAACGTGGGAGAAAAATACTAGGAATATGGTAAGAGAGAAAAACATAGCTATTAGGAGGGAGGGAGGGAGAGAGAGGGAGAGGGAGAGGGGGAGAGAGAGAGAAGGGAGAGAGAGAGGGAGAGGGAGGGAGAGAGGAAGAGATGGAGAGAGAGAGAGAGAGAGATCCCTTATAATATAATACAGATTAGACTTGAGATTAAATCATATTAAATCTTGTAATTGTTGGGATTTACCATATGTGTCGAAGTGATTATCCTATTTTAAGGAGATAATTGCAAAAAAAAAAAACACTGACCTATTTTGTGTTTTGCAAAATTAACCTCGTGTTTTGATTTTCACCAAATTGAACCTCCGCCTTTTTTTTTTTTGCAATTCAAACCTTCCGTTAAAGTGGAGTTAATTTTTTTAACGTGATGATGAGTTGGCTGCCCAGTTGGCAGCTGACGTGGACACTACACCTTCCAACTGATTTTTTCCGCTTTTTTTCATTGCAAATTAAACCCTGTACATTTGTTTGTATTGCAAAAACAACCTTGGTCAAACCGTAGTTTATTTCCTGTTTTTTTTCATTGCAAATTAAACCCTGTACATTTGTTTGTATTGCAAAAACAACCTTGGTCAAACCGTAGTTTATTTCCCGCCATTTCTATTGCAAAATAAACCTTAAACATTTTTTTTTTGCAAGATGAACCTTGCAGTCACTCATGTATTATACCCAGACTTCACTACAAAACACAAAAAAAATCCACAATAGCAGTCACTCATATATTCCATGTACTACTGGGGATTTTTTTTAGAAGAAGAGAGAGAGATATGGAGGGATAGAGATGGGCCGAGAGAGAGGAGTCGAGGAAAAGCGGTAGGCGGTTGATTCGCCGGATTCGATGAACGATGGTTGTGGGCCGTAAGGAGCCGGAGGCAGATGGGAGGTTCGCCGGGCATGGTGGTATGAACTGGGTTTCTAGGGCCTTGGGGTGGCGTGATTGTGGTAGGAGGGCGACGGCCTTTGAAGATTCGGCGGGATTAGATGCTTCTTGCCGCGAACGTGGCGGGGGACGCCGACTAGGTGCTTGATGTGGATGAACCGCCATGGGGCGATTTGGCCGAGACGGCCGCTGGTAAGGCGGTGGCCGGATTTCTTTGGGCCGGTGGATTTGGCGAAGAAATTGGGAAGATTCGACGCAGAAGCGAGGCCGTGGATGTCGTTTGGGAAGTTAAAATAGGGGCGGCGACATGAGGCGGTGAAGGTCTTCATCAATGGAGGTGGACGCCGGAGAATGAGGATATGGGCGAAGGTCAAGAGGCGATCGGAGCAATTAAAGAGGAAGGTGTTTGTGAAGATGGTGGAGATTGTTGGGGGAATCTTGGTGTCCAGAACAGACCGGGCTTGAAGACGTGGCCGGGTGTTTTAACGGAGGGATTGATTCTAAGAATGAAGATGGTTGGTCGAAGACGATTTGAGCGAGGAAATGTGATAATTCACCGGCCATGGAGGGTGATGGCTGTTGATTGATAGGTCTGAGCCGATTGATGGTTGGGAGAAGGAGAGATTCACCGAAGAAGATGAAAGAGTAGGAGTGGGTGAGAGAGAAGATGGAGCGAGGCCTACCGTTCACAGGAGAAGGAGGGTCCGACGAGTGAAGACGGTGGCAGTTTCGCTGATGATGAAAAGGCTTCGAACTGGGTTGTTGGTGGAGAATGGCGGCTGGGTTTGGGGAAGATGAGATGGGGGGTTTGGGCGAAGGGATTGGGTGTGGAGGATGAAGGGTTTGGCCGATTGCGAGTCGCCGGCGATTGAAGACGGGATTGAAGACGGTTCATCTTGCAAAAAAAAATGTTTAAGGTTTATTTTGCAATAGAAATGGCGGGAAATAAACTACGGTTTGACCAAGGTTGTTTTTGCAATACAAACAAATGTACATGGTTTAATTTGCAATGAAAAAAAGCGGGAAATAAACTACGGTTTGACCAAGGTTTGGTGAATAAGTCAGCTGGTTGGGCTACGGAGGATATGTGAGGAGTAGAAATAAGCCCTTTGTAGAAGCATTGCCCTAACAACATGACAATCAATGTCAATATGTTTGGTTCTCTCATGGAACACAACATTGGCAGCAATATATTGTGTTGATTTGTTATCAGGCATTGGAAGAGATGGTGAAAGCTGGAAATCATGGAGCAATGCAAGTAGCCATTTTAGTTCACAACATGTGTTAGTCATGCTTATATACTCCCCTTCTGCAGATATTGGTTCACAATAATGCTCAAATAGGCTAGAGGGAGATGAATAGCCTATAATATCAATTTAAAACTTTTCTTCTGATGTTCATAAAGGACAGATTTTAAAGGTATAAGCAATCTGCAAAACGAGGCATGTCTGTTCATAACACGAAACAGGAGGCTTGCTCTGAGAAGAGTAATACACTCTGCTAATAAATTGAAAACCTGAATAAAGAGTTTTGCAGCGGAAATAGTAAGGCTTAAATTTATAAAAGAAGTTTTAAGTGGATGTACACGAATATATGTTCAGAACAACAACACACTTAATCCTTCTCCAAATACAGGTTTAGGAAGTCATGACAAACATCACAGCAGAGATTGGTTTTGTTATTGAAAGGGCATTTGATTGAAGTAATATGTTTCATAGAAGATAAAGGAACATGCCCAAGCCTTGTATGCCAAAGATATAACTTATCAAGAGGTTCTGTAAATACATAATCAGTAGTAATAGTGTTGAGGGCAGTTGGGGTTCGATTGAAGCTGGAAACTTGAAGCTTGTAGAGTCCATCTGTGAGTTTACCAATATCCTTGCTCTACAGTTGATTTGGACGATTTGGACAATTTGGACAATTGATTTGGACCATTAAGAAAGCAAGAAGTTGTAGAGAAAACCAAGTAGCAACCAGAGTCAATAGTGAGTTTACTGCCAGAGATGAGATTGAACTGGAAATCAGGTACATAATAGAAATTGTAGAGTTTAATGTCTTTGGATAGAATAATTGTGCCTTTGTGAGTGATCATGGAGGTTTTTCCATTGGGCAGATATATGACAAGATTTGATAGGTACAGGGTTATTAAGAAGATCAAAAGAGATAGTACTGCAGTCATTAGCTCTTGAATCAATGATCCACTCATGAGAAGCAGGGATATGACTGGTAAGGGATATAGGATCACCGGCATAATTCATACCTCCAAGATGGATTTCAAGACTGTCAAAAATTACTGCAGAATTGCTGCTTTTGTTGTTGTTGAGTAAGGAAATGAGTTGTTGATATTGCTCATGAGTGATAACACTTGCAAGATTGCCTTTTGCGGCTCGTGATAGTTTTGTTGATTCCTTGAGTAGAGTTTGCAGAAATCCCAGCCTTATTTTTGTTCTTAGGCAATTTTTTACGAAAGGTTTGACTCCATAAAGAGGATTCCAGTCTCGTAATCCATGGATGAAGAAGCACTTGTCCTTGGGATGAGAGTCACCATGGCAGAAATCACAAAAGAATTTTCCTTTCGGTGTATTGGATTGATTGTTTCCAGTGTGCTTATTCTTTGCAAATTTGTTGTAGTTGTTGGTAGGATGACCACTGGTTTTGCTACTTAAAGCAATGGGAATAGGAGTGTTCTCAGGAATAACATATTGCCTTTGACCTTCTTCTTGAGAAAGCATAGAGATAGCTTTGGTGATAGAGGGGAGAGGGGACATCCTCAGTATTCGCCCTCTTACATCCTCTTACATCGATATATGTATCAGCCAGTCCCATGAGGAATTGAGTTAGTTTTGAGACATGTTCATATTCTTCTTGGAGCTTAGTAATACCACATTTGGGTAGGCACATTTGGGTAGTTGCAAGAGATTGGACAATTCATCCCAGAGACCTCTGAATTTGGTGAAGTAAGCACTTATACTTAAGCTTCCCTGAGAACATAGCATGATATTTTTCCTTACTTGAAAGATTTTTGAAGCATCACTTTGTGAATACCTAGTTATAATGTCCTCCCATATTTCATAAGCGGTTGTAAAGTATACCACGCATTGTCTAATTTGAGAGTTAACAGAATTCAACAACCAAGACACAACCATATTGTTGCACCCATCCCAAGCATGAATATACTTGGACTGGATTGAAGGTCTTTCATTATATCCATTAACCATCCCTAATTTGTTTTTGGCAAATAGAGCTATGGTAATAAAGATTTTCCACTAGGTTTATGTCTGGATGATCATTGGGGTGCAAGTATAAGTAGGCTTGTAAACAAATCGAATCATTCGATTCGGTATTCGTATTCGAAAATATTCGAATTCGATTTTTTTTTGATAAGAATTCGAATACAAATACGAGCGTGATAATATTCAATTCGAGTATTCGAATAAAATATATTTAATATTTTTAATAAATATATATATTATTTGTTTCTAGGAAAGAAGCCCTAGTTTCCCATTCTTAACTCAACAGTCTCCTTTCTTTGATCTCTCTCTCTCTCCCTCTCTAACATCTTCCATCTTTATCTCCCACCCCCTACTTTTCTCTCTTTTCTCTCTCATTTCCCAAGACCAAGCTAGTCCGATCGGCAATCGGCCATCACAGTCGCTGCCGGCTCCCTTCGCTGTAGCGTCGACTCCGTTCTTCGTCATCCTCGTCCAGACGTTCGGTGCGAGTGAGTTCGCCACCCCTTTCTAACTGGTCAATAATTAAACCCTAATTGAGTAATTTGTGTAGGTCTTTCCCTTGTTTATTCTGTCACTCTTCAATTTACGCAACCGGTAGCACCGATATCTGGTTTTGTAGTCAAGTGGAGCATTTTATTAAATGTTTATGCTTTATTGGTTCTTGGCTTTGTATACTGCATTACTACTCTCAATTTGAGGTTAAGCTTCTTCGATTTCCTGACTTTGTATACTGTATTAATTTTAGTTAAGTATGGGCCATATTGATGGTTCACTTTCGTAGTCATTTCGAGAGTATGCCCAGTGGATAGAGAGAAGCTTTGGGGGATTAGAACATGATTTGATTTTGAAACACTTAATTATAATAACAATAATTAATCCACCTTCCATTATTACTAACCCACCTTAATAATAATAATTATTATTATTAAGCCACCTTCCACTTTAATAATCTGCCACTTGAGATTATATATATATATAAATTTGTTTTTGCATTATAATGATTTAGTACGTAAATATATGCTATTCCTCCCACTGTTCACATAACACAACAAAAGGGGATAACTTTGTGGCTTGTGCTACCTTTGATGCCCATTGCTAATGACAATTTCATGCATCTATTGTCTTACATTACATTTATTATTAGTAATTATATTTGATAAGTATTATGACATTTTTCAGGTGTTAATATCTTTGATGGGCTTATGAAGTGTACAAAAAATTGGGGGATAGAACACAAAGTCTTCACTATCTTTGTGGACAATGCCTCGAACAATGATGGTGTAATTCAAATCACCAAAGAAACATTTTGATCTTATGGATTTGATAATTATTGTGGATGTTATGGATATTTGATCTTATGGATATTATAGGTTTTTGTTATAGATATTTCATGTTTTGGATATTATGGGTTTTTGTTATGAATATCTATTATATAAAACAGATCAGGCGGTTGGGAAAAGCTATTTACCGGCCAGGATTTGATTTTACCAAAGACAATCACCGGCCAGGATTAAACCATTGGGAAAAGCTATTTACCGGCCAGGATTTAATTTTACCAAAGACAATCACCGGCCAGGATTAAATCTCATCTAAACTGTTTTTTATCTCAACCTAATCTAATTGTTTCCTATTCACGTTTTTCTTCCTAAATCTCATCTAAACTATTTTTATCTTAACCTAATCTTACAGATCATATTATTTTTATCCTTGGAATTTTACGTAGTGTCTTGGTTTGTTTCAGACATATTTTGATAGAAGGAAAAATAGTAACAAGATTTTACCTGTTATTATAGAAGTAGTATTGAAGCAATACAGGAAGAACTCAAACCAGAATATGAATCCCTCTTCTTCTAATTTGCGGAAGAGAAGAGAAATATATGATTGAATTAAATTGAATTGTATTGAATTGTATTATATTGAAAAAAATAGACAAAAGGCAGTATAAATAGAGAAGGAAATTACAATCCTTTTAGGAGATGGGTTAACTAACATAACTACCAAGATACTATCACCCGCTACCCTCCTAATTTCATTGTATTACATCCAGACCCTTTAAGCTTTTCTGACTTTGGCTTCCTGCGGAAGTTCTTCCTGCTGAAGGTAGGATTCTGACTTAGGTTAGCCTTAGGATTTTGACTTAAGGTAGGATTCTTATCACCTTCGATTACCACCACAGTCTATCTAGTGTTTGGCGAGAAAAGGGGATGGGTAACCATCCCGTAGGTTGATTCGTCATATAGTCTTTTCCCATCACTTCATTCAGACATTACCATTCCCACTCCTTATAGATGTATCCTCTTCGACATTTAGCCTAGGAATTTTCGGCAAACAAAGTGATCCTCCATTCCATTAATGCATTAGAGCAAGACTTCCTCTAGTCAAGTGCTTTACACAAAAGATCATCTTGAAACTGAAAGTAGAGATGTTAATCAGGTTGGCTCTAGCCCTATAGAGTTATCACCCTACATGGCCACGGGTTAAACGGGTCATCTAAATGGGCCGCTGCACTCACAACCCTAACCCTAAACATGTAGGCCTCGATTTAATCAGGTCTTAGGCGGGTCACACCTAAAAAAAATTGATGCTTTATGTAAATAAAAAATTGTTCATGTTATTTAGATTGAGGATGGAAAACATGCATCAGCAATCAGCATAAGTAACAACTGAAGATCTTCAAACAGATCAACTTAAGCACATAAACAAATAAAAATAATATGATCTGTAAGATTCATAAGTATTGTTCACAACTTCTCACACACACATGATCTTATCCACCAACTTGAGTTTCAATTCCCAGTTGTGAAAAGGAAACGTGGGGAGATGACGTTTGAAGATGTTGTTCATCACTCCCTTTCTTAATTATACTCAAAGAACAAAGAAGAAATTCTTGACTTCCATTTCTTTTATAATATTATTTACTTTAATTAACCTCAATCATGGATAGTAACAAGGATCAAGAGAGAGTTGAAATGGTCAGCAATTACATTTTTTTTCCTACTCTTCCTGTACATTAGCCTCAATCATGGATATTAAGTATTAACAAGTGTTTAATCATGTGAGCCAAGACACTTTGCAAAAGGAATCACCATAACAGAATACTAGACTAGCAGTAGCAGTAGCAGACTAGCAGCATTTGCATTTCTTCTCAAAGCAGCATAGAAACCCCTTTAATAATTAATAACATTAATTGATATGAATTCCCCAAAAAAATTATTGAATCTAAAAAGAAATTAGGGTTTACCTACCAGGCTACCAGTTATCGGCGACGCCAAACGCAGAAGAGCCGGAGCCAACGAAGGCGATTGAAGACGACGACGAGGAGTACGAGAGGTATCACCGTCACCGATTCACCGTATCCTGCCGTTTGGGTGTCTGTGTGTCGACTTTTGAGTTTTGAGTCTAGGGTCTCAGCTCTCAAGTCTCTGTCCGACTCTCGGAAGCAGTGCTCACACGCACGTGACCAGTGACGTTTATTTTTATAAATAAAATACTTTTTACTTTTGCAAAAAGTCCACTGTGCTCACTTTACTATATTTTTTACAGTTTGATTACCCTAGTTTGCAAAAGGTATAGTCAATCTGTCTTTTTTTTAGGATGAGCCGTCTAAAATTTTTATAATAACCCGAAAATACCCTTATTATATGCACGCTAATATTCAATATTTTTCTTTTTACGATTTTGAAGAAAGAAAATTAAAGGATTCCTTCAAAATTAACAAGCGGCCAGTTTATGCATTCATTTCTCCCTTAATTGACTTTCATAATTTAATTTTCTATAAACCCTCTATTCCATTTTTGTCTAACCCTCGCTCTTCGATCCCTTCTCTCTCGACGTTTGGGATCCATTCTAAGGCAACCCTTTCAGTAGCAATGTCCGCTCACTCTCCGATCAAGTCCGATCAAATTTCCCCACTGAGACGGCATCGTTTGTGCATGCCACACACAGAAAATTAACATGGTATCAGAGCGGTAAATCCTATCTCTGTGATTATGTTAAAAAAAATTCGCTTCTGCAATTTCTGCTAATTTGCCAGTCGTTTACCTTCTTAACCGGACTAGGGATCCTGCTCGAGGCCTGGGTTTTCTTCGCGGGAGGACAAAATGGCACCTTGGGCAAGGCTACGGGCTCGTTGGCCATCGACTGGAAGGAGACTCCGGAGGCGCACATGTTCAAGGCGGATGTTCCCAAGCTAAAAAAGGAGGAGGTAAAGGTGGAGTTGGAGGAGGACATGATTTTATAGATCAACGAAGAGAGGAGCCAGGAGAAGGAGGATAAAGGAGATACAAGGAGGATAAGGGAGATACCTTGCACCGTGTGGAGCGTAGCAGCGGCAAGTTTCTCCGTCGATTTAGGCTGCCGAAGAACGCTAAGGTGGATCAGGTGAAGGCAGTGGTGGAGAATGGTGTGCTAACTGTGTCACTGTGCCAAAGGAGGAGGTCAAAAATCCTAATGTCAAACCCATTCAAATTTCAGGTTAATTGATGAGTCGGTCTATCTTTGTGTTCGAGTTCGAAATCGAGTCCAAGTATAATAGTCTATGGTAGGGTCTACCGATCTTGTTTAGAGATTTCACTGAATTGATGTGGTTGATGTTGGTTTGACTTGGTATATATGTAAATGTTATAAATAAAGTACAAATAAATGGAGGTCTATGAAATCCTCGTATTTGCATTTGGAATTACTTAATTTACAATCATATTTCTGATCCTCTATACTAGGAATTCGTTTATGGACTGTTAGGGTTCGTGATCTACCCAAAGTTGTTTAGGGATTTGGGAAAGTGAACCCTCAAGCTCATGGAGTGTTAAACAACATTTTTTAGGTTGTTTAGGAGGCCTCAGGGACATGTGCCGTGCACATGTCCCAGTTAAGGGCATTTATGTCTTTTCATGTTATTCCATTAACGGCATCCACGGTCTAAACCATATAGATACGTTTTATTAAGTATGGTGATCAAACTGTGAAAAATGGTAATAGAGTGAGTTTAGTGAACTTTTCGCGAAAATAGAGTGACCAAATTGAGAATTAAGCCAAAGAAAAAAAAAATTGGGGGTCAACCCGTTTAGCTCGAAAATTAAACAGGTTGTATTTCCCCAACCCTAACCCTTTCCGATTTTGTTAAACAATGTCAGCCCTACGTTCCATGAAATATATATTTGTATATTATAAAATTTCTCTCATTGTTGCTGTTATAATTTACAGTCCTAAATGATTAAAAATAAGACGACAAATTAACTAACTAAAAATAATGCCGAAATAAAATAGACAAGAATTTACTTGGTTTAGGAAATTTACATGGTTCGGGAAAATAATTTTAAAAAGTATCAGCTCAGAGTGTAAGTATTTCATATTTTGACAAAATTCGGGATTCTTTTTGGTGGTTTTGCTCAAAATTTATTATCTTGGACTTTCATTCTTCGTGACTTCAAAACTGGAGGATGAGGCTTCTTGAATGTCTAAGGAGAATGATGCGGGATGCAAACAAGGACCTAATAGAGTTGTACTTAGATTATTATAATTTATAAATATCGATATAATCCCACATTGTCAAGGAGATAGTAGATTAATAAAACTTTTCCCTTTGGAGTCTTGAACCTGAATCGGAATTATTTTATATCCTTTGTTATTCCGTTCGTTCGAGCGATACATCAAGCAAATGTACGTGAGCAGTGACGGATCGGGAACTTTGTTTAGTGTATCACAATTCATTTAAACTGTTACTAGTGGCGTATCCATGAATTTTTCTTCTTGGGGCGTAGGCAAAGAAAAACAAATAATAAAAATGGTCTCGCAAATGGACGAAAAAGTCTTCTAGGACTCAACAAAGAATAGAAAAATATATGAATGATGCTCACCATGGGGTTTGAACCCAAGTCTTTTAGAAGGGTAACCTTAACCAACTCAACTAGGACAATTAGATGTACAAGTTTTAAAAAGTTTTTTCATATATTAAGTTGAGTGGTGTCACGTGACACTAAAGAGGATACATAAATCCGCCCCTGTTTATGAGTAATAAAAACTCAACAAAATTGCACCAATACTAACACCCCCAAAATGTGGTTTAATGAAACAGTGTAATGAGCAAGTTCATCTTGAACGATCAGATCTAGAGACCTTTCAATAAGTAATGAATCTGCAAAGTAGTTAAAGAACCGGTTGCTCTGTGAAACCCGAAATCAGTTGAGCACTAAGAGTTTATCACTTATATGCAGCTTCTGTTGATCTAAATCAATGTATTCTATAACTTCCACCAAAAAGTAGAGGCAATACCGATTCGTTTTAAGAACAATCACCATTCCTCAAACTTGTTAATAACTTCAAGTATCCAGAATCATCGGGTTTAAGGTACCTGCAGAAATTGAGTAGCAGAGATGAGTTTTCTGATGAATTAGAATAATAACAAAATATTAACCATAATCCAGCTATGGTTCGCAAAGTAGTTCAAAAATGAAAATTGGCCATCAGCCCAAACTCTTATATGGCAGTCCCAAGATGTCCTGGAATCACTTGGGAAATTTTCTGAGAGATGCCTGCCTAAATTATCCATGTTGATTGCAGTTATTGGAAACTTGTTAAATAAGGGCAGTTCTGTAGTTTGTCTTAGGACTAACATTATATAGGCTGTCAAGTCTTCTTTTTTGTTCTTAAGTCAACGTTTGTGGGTTATGAAGCCTGTGTGGGCTGATTTGTGTGCTGTGAGGGTTGCGTGCTGCCGTGAGTTCTGAACTCAATGCTTGTAGACTGTAAAGGCTGTGTTGGCTGCTTTGTGTTCTGTGTGCTGGCTTTAGCCCCAATTCTTGAGACCTCAAGCTTCTCTTTCGGGTAAGGCAAATGAGGTGGTAAAGATGAAAAGAATTGGCAGGTTTACAATTACCGGGCATGATCCCTATGACAAGAAGGTCTGTATTGACGTTCCAGATTTTGATGGAAGAATTGATCCTCAAGCCTTTTCAGACTGGCTTGCCACCTTGGAGAGGTATTTGTGGTATGACATGACGGATGAAAGGTGAGTTCGAGTTGCCATTGTGAAGCTTGTTGGACATGTGCAGATTTGGTGGAGAGATGTCAAGTATGACCTTCAAATTGCTGGTCATCCTCATATTGATAACTGGGACGACATGAAACGACGGTTGAACCTTCCTAATGACGACCACGACAATCTCTTTGAGCAACTCACGAATCTCCAACAAGGAAACATGGCTATTGCAGAGTGTATGAACAAGTTTGAGGAGCTAGAAATTCAATGCCTAGGGACTGAAGATCCACGCCAAACCCTAATGCAATTCAAATCAGGATTGCGAGCTGAAATTTGTAGCCAAATGGTGACACATCGAGCCCTCAATATTGAAAAAGCATTCCAGTTGCTTGAGAAAATTTGAAACAGCTCCTCACTAGAAGGTTTTCTTAACAAGCTGGGGAGGCAGCAGTTAAGAAGTCCAATGAAATAGGAAGGGAGTATAAACCAGCCCCTGTACCACCTGATGGAAGGCAGACAGGCTTCAAGCCTAATGCTGCAAGTTAGGGAGGAAACGGCAGTACAGCACAACAAGGATGAGTGTTTCTAGTGTCAGGAGAAGGGGCATATAGCATGGCAATGTCCAAAGAGAAACCTGCTTGTTGATGTTGGGATCAATAATGCTTTGGAAGAAGAAAATAAGGAGGCAGGGGAGACTACGTTCAAGTTAGGAACGTTTAATGCTAACGAATAATGATTTAGAAGCTGATAAGGAAGATGCTTCACCTATTTCTGTCGTAGGCACATTCTTGCAGCACCGGATACGTCGTAGGCTGCCCCAAAACCAACCAAGCTACCCACGTCAATAACCTCACGCAAAACTACCAAAACCCTCCCAAACAATCCCTCTTACACGCCTAATTAATGTGTGTATGGACTGCCCAAAACTACCAATCTGTTCAAGCACCAAAAATACCCACAAGCTGCCCGAAACCCCTCACCCAACCCTTCTTAATTCACGCCTAATCTGCCCTCACTCACCTTGGCCGAAAATCCCAAGGAGGATCAAAACAGTCCATGCCTTTTCATGAAACACAAGGCTGCCACAAAAAAATAGAAGGATAGTTTCGGCTTCACTGGTCAAGCTTCACTCACTTGACGTAAAGAATACCGTTAATTCAACAAACAAGGTTTCACTCGCCTTGGAAGAAGAATCGAGAAGAAAGAACGAACTCGTTCTAAGCTCTTCCACCTTTGTATTGGTTGTGCTTGCTGTGGCCTTGAAAGTGGCTGCCCCCTTTGATGTTGTAGCCTTTACCCCTTTTTTCTTCTTGATTTGTCGCTCAGACTTAGTAGCTAACTTGCACAATTCTTCAAAGGTGAAGTAGGATTGTAGTTCCACCATACCCGCCACTTCTGTGTCTAACCTGCTCATGAATCTTGCAATTTTATGTTCTACTCTCTCTTGTATGTCACACACAATAGAGATCTTCTCGAACTCTTCAATATACTCCCCTACATTTGATTCTCCTTGCTTGAGATGGAGTGTCGTAAAGTTGTCTTGCAAGTAAGTGCTCGGTGAACCTACGGTCAAGATACTTTTTTAATTTGTCCCACGACTCTATCTTGTCCTTTCCCTCGCGTCTCCTTTGAGATTTCAGATTTTCAAACCAAATTGAAGCATACTAAGTCAGTTTGAGAATTGCTACCTTGAATCTCTTACGGTTGCTGAAATCTTTGTAGTTAAAGATTCGTTCCGCCCTACGAATCCAATCGAGGTACTTTTCCATGTCCATGGACCCTTCAAACTCGGGAATATCGAGCTTTAGTCCCCAATCATCATCATCTTTATCCCTTCTAGGCCGAACCCATGCACCTTCGTCATCTTCATCATCGGATTGATGATTCTCTAAGGCTGCCGGTCGTGCTTGCATACCAAGCCGAAGGTCTTCTACAAGTTGCCTAAGTTCTCGGAGTTCCCGATCCCTCCTTAGATTATGTGCTTGTTCCAATGTACGCCTGGGTGGACATCCACCGTCTTCCGCCATGATCATCTCACGAACAAGGATTCGTAAGAGCCGCATCGTAGGCTGCCCCAAAACCAACCAAGCTGCCCACGCCAATAACCTCACGCAAAACTACCAAAACCCTCCCAAACAATCCATCTTACACGCCTAATTAATGTGTGTATGGACTGCCAAAAACTACCAATCTGTTTGAGCACCAAAAATACCCACAAGCTGCCTGAAACCCCTCACCCAACCCTTCTTAATTCACGCCTAATCTTCCCTCACTCACCTTGGCCGAAAATCCCAAGGAGGATCAAAACAGTCCACGCCTTTCAATGAAACACGAGGCTGCCACGAAAAAAATAGAAGGATAGTTTCGGCTTCACCGGTCAAGCTTCACTCACTTGACGTAAAGAATACCGTTGATTCAACAAACAAGGTTTCACTCGCCTTGGAAGAAGAATCTTCGAAGAAAGAATGAACTCGTTCTAAGCTCTTTTTCAATACTCAAAAAATCTGCTTTATTTCTTATTAACTTGGCCTTATTAAGGCTTACAAAAAGTAACCCTAATTCTATGTGAACAAAAAAGAAATCTAATCCAACTAGAAAACATAAAAGAAAACCTAACTTTTTAGGAAACAAATAAATCCTAACTAATAACAGATTTGTCTAACAATACCCTAATCCTTTTATGACTAGGATTCATGGAGGACGGCCTCCCTTCCAAGCCACATGGCTGCCACCACCTTGCATGCCGTGCCATGCAAGGCCTTCCAAACCTGTACCACCTTTCCACGAGCCAACTAGAATGAGCCCTTAGAGTCTCTTCGCAATGTGATCCTTGCTTCCCAAGCAACAGCCCCATTCCACGCATGGTTTGAACCCCTCCTTTGTAGCCTCAGCCCATTTGTCTTCTAACCCCTTTGCCATCCTTGTTTCACACCCAAAACTTGACTCACTTGAACAAAGAGTGTCCAGCCCATGCACTACCTTTGGAACCTGTTGAAAGTGTGCATCAGCAGTTGATTTACCTTGATTAGTTGCTGTTATCTTTTAGATTTTACAAATAATTTCTAGTTCAGTTTTTTTTTTTTTTTGACCAAGTCTTTAGGAGTTTGTTATTTACTAGTTGTTGCTAAGGTTTAACATAGTTGTTGCTATTATCTCTCTTTTTCAGTTACAAAGTGGTGTATTTAAGCACTGCATTAGTTAATGAAATAATTATCTTCCTCTCTCAATTTTCTGTACTCTGTTAGTTCTTCTTTTGTTCTTTAAATTATCACTAAAGTTCCAACAAATTGGTATCAGAGCTTTTTTCTTTGAGGGACCTGTCTTTAAAAAAAATCCACAAATCTTTCTTAGCCTTTCTTTTCTATGGCTTCAGAAACCCCTTTCACAGATTTAGCACCAGCTGTGTTCAATGGTGAAAATTATCATGTTTGAGCCGCGAGGATGGAGGCGTATCTAGAGGCGAATGATCTCTGGGAGGCTGTTGAGGAGGACTACGAAGTTCCTCCATTGCCCGCTAATCCAACAATGGCACAAATTAAGATTTACAAGGAAAAGAAAGGAAGGAAGTCGAAAGCGAGAGCTACATTGTTTTCTGCTGTCTCACAAGATATATTTATTAGGATTATGACCATGAAGTCAGCATTTGAAATATGGAATTTCCTCAAAGGTGAATATGAAGGAGATGAAAGGATTAAAGGAATGCAAGTGCTGAATTTGGTTAGAGAATTTGAGGTGCAGGAGATGAAGGAGTCAGAGACAATCAAAGAATATACAGATAAGCTTCTTGGCATAGCCAACAAAATAAAGTTGCTTGGTTCTGAGTTTTCTGATAGTAGAATTATTCAGAAAATACTTGTAACTGTCCCTGCTAGATTTGATGCTACTATTTCTTCTTTGGAAAATGCTAAAGATGTGTCAAAGATCACTTTGGCAGAATTGAAAAATGCGTTGCAGGCACAAGAACAAAGAAGGTTGATACGGAACGAAGGCTTTGTGGAGAAGGCACTGAAGGCTAAGTTACTAATCAACCAAGGAGAGGACGAGAAGAAGATTAGCTACAAGAAGTCTGCAGACTCGCAAGATTCAGCCACAAACACCAGATGTAGCAGTGTAGAGAAAAACAAAGAATTTCCTCCTTGCAAGCACTGTGGCAAGAAAGGTCATCCTCCTTTCAAATGTTGGAGAAGACCGGACGTGAGATGTGGAAAATGCAGTAAGCTGGGCCACCATGAACGAATTTGCAGAGGTGATTTTGTGCAGAAAGATGATGGGAGAGGTGATTTCGTGCAGAAAGATGAAGCTCGCGTGGCTAATGAGGATGAGGAAGAGCAACTGTTTGTAGCATCTTGTTTTACAAGTAGCACATCAAGTGATTGCTGGCTTGTAGATAGTGGTTGTACCAACCACATGACTAGCGATCAAGAACTCTTTAAAGAGCTTGACAACTCAAAAGTATCAAGAGTTCGAATCGGTAATGGTGAGTTCATTGCAGTCAAGGGAAAGGGAACGGTTGCCATAGAAAGTTGTACAGGTACAAAATTAATTTCTGATGTTTTATATGTACCTGATATTGATCAAAATCTGTTGAGTGTTGGGCAGCTAGTTGAGAAGGGATTCAAAGTTGTCTTTGAGAATAAGCAATGCTTAATCAAGGATGTCAATGACAGTGAAGTCTTCAGAATTAAAATGAGTGGCAAGAGCTTTACTCTTGATCCAATGGAGGAGAAACAATCAGCGTATCGAGCCACTGTAACCAACACAGAGATTTGGCACAAGAGGCTAGGCCATTTTCATCATGCAGCATTGTTAAATATGCAAAGGAAGGAGTTGGCTCTTGGTTTGTCTCACCTAGACTCTGATTTACCAAGCTGCAAGGCATGTGAATATGGTAAAAAAGCGAGACTTCCTTTCCAAACAGCATCGTGGAGAGCAACCAAGAAGCTGCAACTCATCCATACAGATTTAAGTGGACCTAAAAAAACTCCTTCACTTACAGGAAGTAAGTATTATATTGCTTTTATAGATGATTTCACAAGGATGTGTTGGATCTATTTCCTCAGGTTCAAGTCAGAAGTTGCACGTGTGTTTTTCAAATTCAAGAATTGGATTGAGAACCAAAGTGGCTGCAAGATACAGGTTTTGAGGTCAGATAATGGCACGGAATACACCTCACATGAATTTGATAAATTTTGTGAGGAGGCAGGCATTGAACATCAACTTACAGCTCCATATACTCCACAACAGAACGGGGTCAGCGAAAGGAAGAACAGGACGATAATGGAGATGGCCAGATGCTTGCTTCATGAAAAGGAGCTACCTAAAGAATACTGGGCAGAGGCGGCAAACACTGCAGTATTCTTGTTGAATAGACTTCCCACTAAAGCAGTAAATGGGAAGACTCCTTTTGAGGCATGGTACGGATTTAAACCATTATTAAAAAATCTTAAAGTATTTGGTTGCTTGTGTTTTACTTACGTGCCACAGATAAAGCGAGACAAGTTAGATAAGAAAGCTGAGCCTGGTGTATTTGTTGGGTATAGTTCAACATCTAAAGCTTATAGAGTTTTTCAACCCGACACAAGAAAAATTCTAATAAGTAGAGATGTGAGCTTCATGGAGAATGAAAAGTGGAGTTGGAATTCAGAAAATCAGCCACGTGTAAATCGACGGAACTTTGCTAATATGCAGCAAGATCAATTAATTGATGATCCTCCCGAAGAAGGTCAGCCTCCTGTTAGTCTGCAGCAAGATGAGCTAGTTGATGATCCACCCGTACAAGGCACCAGATTGCTTACGGACATCTATGAAAGGTGCAACGTTGCTGTTTTTGAACCTGCAGGATTTTGGGAAGCTGAGAAGGATCCTATGTGGAAAGCAGCAATGCAGGAGGAGCTCTCAATGATCGAAAAAAATCAGACCTGGGAGTTAGTTGAAAGGCCTCAACATCAAAAAGTGATTGGTGTAAAGTGGGTGTTTAGAAGAAAGCTGAATGCAGATGGCTCAATCAACAAGTATAAAGCAAGGTTAGTGGTAAAAGGGTATGCTCAGGTTTTTGGAGTAGATTTCTTTGATACGTTTGCTCCTGTTGCAAGGCTAGACACAATTAGAATGCTACTAGCTATTGCGGCACAAAAGGAATGGAAAATCTACCAACTTGACGTCAAATCAGCATTCTTAAATGGTATTCTTGAAGAAGAAATTTATGTTGAGCAACCTGATGGCTTTGCAGAGAAAGGGCAAGAGGACAAGGTGTACTTGTTAAAGAAAGCTTTGTACGGCTTAAAACAGGCCCCAAGGGCCTGGTATAGCAGAATTGATGAATATATGTTGAGCTTAGGTTTTGTCAAAAGCCTTAGGGCTTGTTTGGTAGTCAGACAAGGATAAGCAGTATTATTAATCCCAGTACTATTAGTGCTCTCTATTAATCCTCACTTGTATATCGGGGGTAGTTTTGAGATTATAAATGTTAATCCCAATTTTTTTTAGTGAGGGCGCTAATAATACCACCCTCCCCGTTGGTATTAATAGTGAGGGGGATAATTACTTTATCCGGATAACTCGTGCTATTAGTCCCGACCACTTATTGCGTACCAAACATCAGGTAACTTGGCTTATTAATCCTATCTAGCCTTAATCCTGGCTACCAAACGACACCTTAGTGAATCTACCTTGTATACTAAAGGTGATCAAGCTGACTTTATTGTGGTCTCCTTATATGTTGACGATCTTTTGGTCACTGGCAGCAATAGCGAACTTGTTCAACGGTTCAAGGAAGACATGAAGCAAGTCTTTGAGATGACAGATCTTGGAGAAATGTCTTACTTTCTGGGAATGGAAATCAAGCAAAATCCGGGTGAGGTTTTCATTTGCCAACAAAAGTATGCAAAGGAGATCCTAAAGAAGTTCAATATGGAGGACTGTAAATGCATGAATACTCCTATGTGCCAAAAGGAGAAGCTATGCAAGGACGATGGAACCGAAAAAGTTGATGAATCTCATTATAGAAGATTGATTGGCTGCTTAATGTATCTCACAGCAACAAGACCAGATATTTTGCATGCTGTAAGTGTTCTTTCTAGGTTCATGAATTGTGCTAATGAATCTCATCTTAAAGCAGCAAAAAGAGTTCTCCGATATGTAAAGGGAACCTTAAGTTTTGGTGTTAAGTTCTGTTCTTCGCAAAGTTTCGAATTGCAGGGCTATTCAGATAGTGATTGGGCTGGGTCTTTAGAGGACATGAAAAGCACCTCTGGTTTCTGTTTCAG
Organism: Codonopsis lanceolata; assembly: GCA_013146195.2. Classification (NCBI taxonomy): domain Eukaryota; kingdom Viridiplantae; phylum Streptophyta; class Magnoliopsida; order Asterales; family Campanulaceae; genus Codonopsis; species Codonopsis lanceolata. Next base: position 31,061,257 of record CM028384.1, on the reverse strand, counting down.
CTTTGGATCAGGAATATTCACTTGGAGTTCTAAGAAGCAAGAAATTGTAGCACAATCAACAGCTGAAGCAGAATTCATAGCAGCAACAGCAGCTGTAAATCATGCCCTGTGGTTAAGAAAAATTCTAAGTGATCTGCAGCTGGAACAAAAGGTGAGTACAGAAGTTATGGTGGACAATCAAGCAGCAATAGCCATCTCAAACAATCCTGTTTTCCATGGAAAGACCAAGCATTTCAGTATAAAGTTGTTCTTTATCAGAGATGTTCAAAGAAGTGGGTCAGTTCGATTGAAATACTGCAAGACTGCATATCAGCTCGCAAACATATTTACAAAGCCTCTTCCAAAGAGTAGATTTGAAGACTTAAGAGAGAAACTTGGAGTTTGCACCTACTGATGCAAGGAGGAGTGTTGAAAGTGTGCATCAGCAGTTGATTTACCTTGATTAGTTGTTGTTATCTTTTAGATTTTACAAATAATTTCTAGTTCAGTTTTTTTTTTTTTTGACCAAGTCTTTAGGAGTTTGTTATTTACTAGTTGTTGCTAAGGTTTAGCATAGTTGTTGCTATTATCTCTCTTTTTCAGTTACAAAGTGGTGTATTTAAGCACTGCATTAGTTAATGAAATAATTATCTTCCTCTCTCAATTTTCTGTACTCTGTTAGTTCTTCTTTTGTTCTTTAAATTATCACTAAAGTTCCAACAGAACCTCTCTACCATTTGCAAACTTGGCCTTCCCACACACATCAGCACCTAAACAGGAAGCAGAAGATTGGAGGTTCACCACAATCTTCTAAACATTAGTTTGTTGTAGAAACCAATCTCGTAAGCTTATAATAGATGGGGGAAGCAGCATGTGTTAGCTCAGAGTGCACTGTTGAGCGGCTTAAATTGCCTACTGAACCACATCCTCAGTCATACAAGGTTGCATGGATAACAGTGCTTCAATAACGGTAACAAAACGCTGTTTGGTTTCTATTTCACACGGTCGTTATACTGATTCTATTTATTCTGATGTAACTCCCATGACTGTCACCCACATACTTCTTGGTCACCCTTGGTTATTTCATTGGCATGTTGAACATGAAGGAAGATCCAACACATATTCTCACATTTAACAAAGTATAATTTTTTTGAAGCCTATGTGTGCAGATAACATGAAGAGATGTCAGGAGAAGCCAAGAATGTTGCTGCAAATCAAATTAGGCCTTTAAATATTCTGAACAGGAAGTAAATTCAGAAGCAAAGTAAGGAGACATGAATCATTTATGCGGCCGTGGTGAGGCAAATGAAAGGTCCTGCAACTACTGCGATTTGAAATGCAGCCAGAAGTTTCAAGATTGCTATCAGACTTCTCTGGTGTTTCCCCAGAAGAGTTGCCAAATGAACTCCCACCAATGTGTGACATTGAGCATGCTAATGATTTAGTGCCAGGATCCCAATTGCCTAATCTACTGGCTCACAGTATGAATCCATTAGAACATGCTGAACTTCAGCGTCAAATGGAGGAGCTACTTTCAAAGGGATTTGTTCGCAAGAGTCTTAGCCCATATGCTGTACGTGCTCTTCTTACACTGAAGAAAGACGATACTTGGCGTATGTGCACTGATAGCCGTGCTATCAATAAAATTACTGTCAAGTATCAATTACAATTCCACGACTTGATGATCTGCTAGATATGATGGCTGGTTCACTAATCTTTTCAAAGACCTAAATAGTGGACACCATCAAATTCGTGTTTGCCCGGGAGACGAGTGGAAAGCAGCATTCAAAACTAAAGATGGTCTCTACAAGGGGCTAGTGATGCCATTCAGGCTTTCTAATGGGCCAAGCAATTTCATGAGAGTAATGACAGATGTATTGAAGCCCTTTATTGGCAAGTTTCTGGTTGTTTATTTCAATTATATACTCATTTAAAGCAAGACTAAAGAAGAGCACTTCATGCACTAACAACAGGTAAAGAGAGTTTCGTCATGAAAAACTCTGCATTAACTTGAACTGTTATTTCATGACTTCAAATGTTGTATTTGTGGGTTTTTTTTTTTTTTTTTTATAAGAGTATATTATAAACAAGCGAGCGACAATGCAAGTGCCGCGTCCTTTGTGCACTAGGAGAATACTCCAAAGATTATAGAAGGCTGTGTGGGCTGCTGTGTGAGTATGTGCTAGTTTTGGTTGAAGTTAGTTAATGTTTGGGCTCTATTTTATCATGGCCCCAAGCATTGATCCTATTTATACCTAGCGACGTGTGATACATCTCTGTTTCTTCAATGAAATGCTCAAGAGCCCTAGGTGCGATTGCCTAGGTTTTTCTTTCTTATTTGTTTTCTGTAACCTGCTCCCTTCAATACATCCCAAGGTTGCACTTCTTCCAGATGACCAAACTACTTTCAGTACCTAAACACTTTCAGCTTATACTTATCAAAAAAAAAAAAACTTTCAGCTTATCGAGTCTTGTCTCCAATAGGTTATTCTTCTTACTAAACAGGCCCCAAACAGATCATTTTCAACACCTGATCCAACCCATACACCCTATTCTCTTTGTTTTTCACAAAAAATAGTGCTAAACCTACAAGATCCTGCATCACATATAAAGCACACACATCAAGCGGGTAAAAAAATGATCATTTTCAGCTTATCTAGTCTTGTCTCCAATAGGTTATTCTTCTTACTAAACAGGCCCCAAACAGATCATTTTCAACACCTGATCCAACCCATACACCCTATTCTCTTTGTTTTTCAGCTTATCTAGTCTTGTCTCCAATAGGTTATTCTTCTTACAAAACAGGCCCCAAACAGATCATTTTCAACACCTGATCCAACCCATACACCCTATTCTCTTTGTTTTTCACAAAAAATAGTGCTAAACCTACAAGATCCTGCATCACATATAAAGCACACACATCAAGCAGGTAAAAATTTTTAAAGTAAATGTATTATAAAAAATGTGTCAAATCAAATCAGGTGACGCGTCCTTTCTACACTAGGAGTATACATAATTAGATTAGACTAGAGTTAATCTATGCACAAAATCTGCACAAGAATCAACATATGAAGTGGGATTCTCTACGCTCTCGGTGCACCAAAAAAGTAAGGTGTGCATCAGTGAATTCCTCAAAAAACACCTCTCCTCATTATCAAACACCCTTGATTCATGTGCATAACATCCATCATGTGTCATACAAAAAGATACTCTTCCATCGCAAAACGTTAGTCCTGACAAGCCGAACTTTTTAATATTGTAATTTTGTTTCTATATTTCCACTAATATGGTAACTTTTTTGTGTGATACATACCTACAAAGAAAGAAAAAAAAGTGGGACTATTTTTTCTGGACAGAGGGAGTTTAATTTCAGTTCAATATAAAAGAAATTGGGACTGACTTTTGGGGATGAAAGGAGTAATTTTAGTTCAATTTAAAAATAACTCTAAAAGAAACATATAGAAATATAAGTACAGGTATTAGGCATTTAACTTTTCAATGGGACTCTTCTTATAGGACATAGGTAGTATTGGACAAGATGACAAGAAGGAAACATGTGAAAGTGTGTCAGCAATGCTACCTACAGTATTCTCAAAATGATTCCTGGTAGTGGTAACCAAAAATCTTCTCTTTTATTATTCAAAAACAGAATTACAACAATGTTAAAGGGGAAAAAAGAAAAGGAGATGATGAAAATGAAAATGAAGATGGAGATGGAGAATGCTAATAGAAAAGAACTCAGTTTTTTCTGGTTCTCTCAGATTTCAGGTCATTAGTAGTTGGAAGTTCCATTTAGTTGTAGCAGGTGTAGTAGTGAACTTTTGCTAGTGAAATCACCCATATATTATTGCACCATTTTGATCCATTCTGTGACAAGCTTACTATTTCCTTTAAGATGTCACCATTTTGGTGCAGAAAGCAGCTATCTGATTAATCAACAAAGGAAAAGCAACATGCAATTAATAAAGGGCAAAAAGGGAATTATTTAGTTGTAGCAGGTGTAGTAGTGAGCTTTTGCTAGTGAAATCACCCATATATTATTGCACCATTTTGGTCTACCATTCTGTGACAAGCTTACTATTTCCTTTAAGATGTCACCATTTTGGTGAAGAAAGCAGCTATCTGATTAATCAATAAAAGAAAAGCAATATGCAACTAATAAAGGGCAAAAAGGGAATTATTGTATACCCGTGTCGAAACAGGAAATCGATGATGACAAGATTGCAGTTTGACTTGAAAAAATGTGTTCTTTGAATGATATTTGCAACTAGTGTTAAAGGGAGTAATTTGAAGCTCTCCACCTCACCATCTGCCATTAGTAAAAAGCATTTGAAAAATTACTACACTGAATTTTTCAAAGAAAAACAACAGTTATTAAAAGAAAAGAAATTTCAAGGAAGCACATAATATGGGGATTAAAGAAGTAAAGGAAAGAGGACAGGATTTGTACTCAGACAGGTGGGAGTGGGTGAAACTTTTATGAGCTTACCCTGATTCTCAGGAATGAAACTTTCTGGAAGTTTCAAATCATAGCAAAACAGAACATCTCTCTTGTACCTATATCCGTCAATGTCCACATAGGAGACAGCGCCCACTGGTACAGCTCTGTGTGAAGCAAGAATGATTAATGGCAAGCATACGTAATATGGACAAGCACGACAAAGATTTGCAATTAAAGGATCACGTGGTAAAAATATATAGTCGATAAAAGCACATATAAAGGTTATGCTTCCTAGCCAGCACGAGCTGGTTGTAGTAGAGACTGGAAACAATAGTTCAACAGCATAGGAAAACTTACTCTCTGGAGATGGATCTCGGTATCCCAGCCTCTTCCTTGCATTCCTTCACAATGTTCTCTTCACACGAAATCCCATGTGGCTGTCAATTGAAAGTAAAAAAATTAAGACTGAACTGAGGATAAATATTACTTAGAAAAAGAGCATGCGTTTTAAACACTTGAATGGAGTTGGAGAGATTATACTGCAGAACACGAAAGTCAGATAAGATAACCCGTAGCCAGAGGAGAGGACCCTTTGAGAATGAGATAAGCTTTATTATAGAAGTCAACAAACACAACCTGATTTAAAAGCATTGTGAAAATGAGATAACCAGATCAGAAAATAGTACGGACCAGTCCCCCAGCAACTAGATGGTCAAGCATCCCAGGGTAGGTGGATTTCGCTTCACTTCTCTTCCCAACCCACAGATATTTTTCCCCGTCTCTTTCAACATAGCCAATCATATGAACACCATAAGCCTATATAAAGAATTGATTAGAAGAGATAAAGAGAATGCAGTAGGCAGATTGATTAGCAAGGCAGAAATAAACTCTGGTCAAATGAACTAGGCAGGTACACGCAGTTGTGTTTTCAGATTTGAAGTATTCACACAATGTAAGCCCTAAAAAATCCTAAGGAAATTTCCTTCATTTTTTTCACTTTTTTTCTTTTTCGGGTGGGGGGGGAGAGGGAATGAGCATCAAGTAATGGCGTGCTCACCACAAATTTAAATGCACAAAGAAAAGGTATTAGAATTTTGGTTCCAATCCCCATACCAACAAGGGGTCACACTTACCTATTAAAAAAAAGGTATTAGAATTTTGAAACTGCTAAAAATGCCCTCCCCTTCTTGTAATGGCAGAGACTAGCAGTGAGATAACAAAAAAAATGAAAAGAACCACCAAAAATGACCAGCCCTGCATGCACTATATCAAGTCCCCAAGTACAACATGTTGATGTCTTCCACGTATCAACTTTGAACACCGTATAACCATTTATCACCCCTACCCCTCCTATTTTTCAACTATCAGACATCATACCTTCTTTATTCCCAGCTTGAATTTTCATTAGACATTTTCAATTCATGGTGAACTATAATGCCAGAGCATTTGAATTTCGTCTCATCTCAAGCAGAAGATAAGACATACCTTTATTCCAAAGTAAGGTGCTGCTGCGCGTTCCAGTGAGAAATATGCTGGTGTCCCAAATGATGAAGTGACAGAATATTGCTGCATATGGTTAACATAATCAAGGATAAGACGATTTTTCGAAAACCTTGGTTTGAATACATCACACGTATCAGAAGAAGATTTTGGCAAAAGGTAACAAGCATACAAAGAAAAGGATGGGAAAGTACGTTATTCAGCTATCAGAGGAAATACCTCATTGCGTATACCTGGAATCACTTCTTCACCTAAGCACCTCACTACATCTTCAAGGGCTCTAGACCTACACCCGGGTGTTTTCAGCATGGAATGTAGTGTGATACGGTCGGATTGAAAACCGAGAGAATCACCTTCAGATTCAAATACAAATACATCCTTGAATCTCTTTAGAAGGTCAACGAAACTGCAAAAAGTCGGAATGACCTGATTATAGTTGGATTAGAGTTGAATATAGTTTCATAGATTGGTAATAATTCCACAATTTGCTAGTCCACAGTAATTAGGAGGTGAAAAAATTTGACACTGAATGACAGATTCACCAGCAGACGGATATGTGTGTACGCCAACTCAAACTAAACGTTGCACAGGTGCACAATATTTTGCAATTACTAGAAATTGTAAACTCTAATTCGCCAAAAAGCTCTGTGGTTAGTTGCTACCACATAATCCCTTGAAAAGTTTGGATGAGAAGTTCTACGTAGCCATATCCGGGCCTTCTTTCGCAATAGCTTATAGAAGCCACAAGCTAGTCTAGTGGGTAAAGTTTCTTGGTATCGTGATATACAAAAGCTGATTCCCATGGAGTAGGCCCTAAGGTAGATCATAAAGTCACACAATAATCGGACACTCATGGTAGAGACCTTGGATCAATATCCACATTTACCAAGATAGGGGAAGAAATAAAAGGCTACTATGGTTGCATAGTCCATTGTTTATGTCGCGTCAAAAGAAAGTGAAGTTTTTTTGTAGTTTCAAATGGCTTGATAGAGCAAGTACACTCGTCTGTCTATTATTAGGAGAACTTAAGAGAGCAGAGCATTTGAGCTCATAAGAACTAGATGGATATGGTAACACTGAAAACTAAGCTAAACTTCTATTGTGCAACAAAACAGTGTAATGATGTTGAGTTTCATGACAATAACGCCGAAGGAAGATCCAGATAAGTACTTGAGAATCAATCTCAATCAGCGTAAAACTGAACAAATATCAGATAGTAGCAATTCAGTGTGCTCAACAAGAACAAACGCTATTTAGTACATTTAATAGGAAGACGTTACCCATTGTGAACATAGCCAACGATTTGCTCCTCAATAGCAAAGGGAATAAAATCAGATCGGTTTTCCTGCAATTGGTCCCAGAGGAATCAAAAGAGATTTTGTATATGCAAAATAGCAGATTTATAAGGAAATATGCAATTTATTCAGGTTTTGTATTCTGCACAATATTTTGTAATCCTGCAATAGATTTCTGCTTTGGCCTTTTATTCACCTTATCAAATTTTCTTTGTTTTTGTTTTAACAAGATAACATATTTATCAAAGTTGTTGTTAGGTAGCTTCTATGAGCAGTATTCTGAGAAATGTTTTGCATTTCCCACAGTGCATTGTATTCATGAAAGTCCACAATTACTTGACTCTCGGTGTGAAAGAGCAAGTATGGAATATTGGCAATTAGCATATTCATAGTTCTTGTAACTACTTACCTTTGATAAAGTTCAGATGTTTATAATCTTGTGATCTTGTAAAACTAAAAAAAACCACAATTTTAGTGACAAAAATGCCAATTTAAAAAATGTACAAAAAAATTCAGCTCATAGGAGTGTCTCACTAGCAAAAACCTATATCAAAAGTACAGTAGCTATATAGAATTATAGATTATTATGTTAGTTCTTCGAGAATTTATAAACATTGTGGACGAAAAATTTGTCAAAATTGCAACCCAACTTTCGGTATACTATTAGCTGCTATACTTAAATAATTCATCTAGTACCCCTTTTTTCCATAATTACACAATAAAATCCAATAGCAATTTCGTGATTTGTATCAAAAATATTCAAACATACAGAAATGGAAAAAAATTATTAAAAAAATAACATAAGTACGAAGATTATAAAATAAACAATTAGGCCATAAAAACTGGAACGACGTATGTAGATTAAGAGATTGTTAAATTCTACCTACACAGAGAGAGAGAGAGAGAGAGAGAGAGAGAGAGAGAGAGTTACAGAGCCGCGATTGCAGAGATTAATCTTATCGAAGAAGCCATTGAGATCCGACGAGACATTCGGCGCTTGCGATATGCGGAAGACGTCGTCCCAAGTGAAACTACTAGTGTTACCGTCGATAATGTTGCTAGTATTTGTACTATCTGATACTGAAGCCGGAGAACTGTACGAAACCAGATTGCGGCATAACGGAAAGCGTGACCGGAATTTCAGTGTATTCCGAAGCATTATTGGGGAGTTCCGGGGAGGGTATAAGGCAGTTACAACACTGTGATTCGGAAGGAGGAATTGGTTGTTGCAAGTAACAGCCATTTCTAAATTTTCAACTCCTTCTTCAGTCTCATTTACGTATTTATAACAAGGGTAGTGTTATTATGACCCCCCCCCGGTTCCTTCAAGTGACCCCCAAAACCCTCCAAAACTAAAACTTCTTATTTTACCCACCTCTATCCAAATTGACCCTCCCTTTCCATCCCCCTCACCGCCTCCTCCATCCCCCCCCACACACACCACCTCCTCCCTCTCCCCCCCCCCCACACCACCTACTCCCTCCCCCAATCCACAACTTCTTCCCTCCCCTTCTATCACCATCTCCTCCATTCCCCCTCAGAGTATACTCACCCCCCCCCTTTATAGTCTTATCCCTTTCCCCCACACCTTCATTCTTCTCTGTTTCTCATTTTTAAAAAAATTTAAAATAAAATTAATTCTAGGTTTGTTCGGCCCTGATCGACCAAACAAACTTGTTCTGTCCGGCCATGGGTGACCGAACAATTCAAAATTGTTCGGTCATGGGTGACCGAACAGCCTTGTGGCCAAACAACACAAGGTTGTTCGGTCACCTATGGCCGAACAATTCAAGGTTGTTCGGTCACCCATGGCCGAACAGAACAAGTTTGTTCGGTTGACCAGAGACGAACAAACTTGGAATTAAATATTTTTTTAAAAAAAAAGAGGGAGAAACGAGGAAGAATGAATATGTGAAGGGGTGAGTATTCTGTGATGGGGGAGGGGGAGGAGGTGGTGATGGAAAAGGAGGGAAGAAGATGTGGATTGGGAGGAGGGAAGAGGCGGTGTGGGGGGAGGGAGGAGACAGTGAGGTGGGGAGAGGGAGGAGCCAAAGAGGCGGTGTGGGGGGAGGGAGGAGACAGTGAAGTGGGGTAGAGGGAGGAGACAGTGAGGGGGTGGGAAAGGGGTCAACTTGGATAAGGGAGGGTAAAATAGGAAGTTTGAATTTTGGGAGGTTTCGAGGGGTAAACTTGGAGGAATTGGGAGTCTCAATAGCGCAACCCTTATAATAAAGAGTACTCAACTATTTGACCCATTGTATTGGTCTTTGGTAATTAGTACTCTACTATATGACCCATTTTATTGATCTTAATTCCAGACATGTTTAATCCACCAATACATTGTCGGGTCGGTAAGGAGGATCCATCTAATAAAAAAATATTTGTATTATCATTGTACTTAATTTTTTGTCATTATAAGTAATACTCTCTTCGTTTCGTTCCGGACAAAGATTTTCTTTTTAAAAATGAACTCTTTAAGTTAAACATCTCAAAATTAGAGCTGTCAAGGTGGATTGGTGAGACGAGCCAACCCATTTCAACATGTCATTTAGCGAGGAAGGGCGAGCCGGCCCAAAAAAATGGCAGGCCTAAGAAACATCAACCTAGCTCACCTCTTTTAGGTGGCGGGTCAGGCTAGCCCAACTAGTCCAACCCATTTTGACAACTCTATCTAAAATAAAATAGTTGATTTTTTGTTCGAAATGAAGGAAGTACATTATTTTAGAGAGTGGCCCTAAATGTCACACAAAAAACACTAAATACCACATTTATTAAATAGTTTATTTACTAATTACTCTTTTTTATAATAAAAAAGAGTTACAATTAACTCTAAACTCTAATTACTAATTAATCTTTATCTTTTTTTATATAAAAGAGTTTCAATTAATCCTCCTATAAATATATGTCAAATCCTCCTTCACAATTAACTATAAACCCTAAACGTGTTCCTTTCCAACAATTTATTTAATGAATTCCGATCCGAATAACAACGTTCATGATTTTTTCATTTTTTATAAAAAAACCTAGCGATTTTTGTTAAATTTCTTATTAAAAAACCTAGCGATTTTTTTAAAAAAATAACATGGCGATTTTTTTTCATATTTTTTTAAAAAACTTGGCGTTTTTTGTCAAATTTTTTTTAAAAAGGTGGCGACTTTTTTCAAAAAAATTTATAAAACATGGCGATTTTTGTCAAAAAAATTTTAAAAAAAGTGGCGACTTTTTGGGATTCTCTCCATAAGTACCCATGCTGCCCCCTCCTCTTCTTAAAGAAAAGTATGAATAGGAAAAAGTGGCAAAGAATAGCAGCCATCCCACCAAAAAAAAAATTCGCTACCAGAAACAAGCGGAGTTGTTGACAACAAGAACACACTGACGGAAAAAGGGCACTTTGTAGTGTACAATGTTGATTGCAAGCGCTTTGTGTTTACCGATTGCATATCTCAATAGTTATATCTTTAGAGAGCTCTTGTTACTGTCAGAAGATGAGTTTGGACTGCCTAGTAATGGACCCATCATATTCCCATGCGATTATGTTTTCATGGACTACATGACCAACTTAATCCGGCATCATGCATCAGAAGACGTGGAGAAGTCCTTGCTTATGTCCATGGCTAATAATAGATGTTCTTTATCAAGTTCTCTCGATCAACATGAGACTAGAACGCAATTGCTACCTTGTGTTTTCTAGGAATGTCACGATTGGTAGTCTCTAACTTCTATAGTAAATTATTAACAACAACCGGTGTAGCATATACTTATACTTCAATGAAAGAGTGGCCTAAATGTCACACAAAAAACACTAAATACCACATTCATTAAATAGTTTATTTACTAATTACTCATTTTATAAAAATGAGTTACAATTAACCCTAAACTCTAATTACTAATTTAATCCTTATCTTTTTTATATAAAGGAGTTTCAATTAATCCTCCTATAAAAATATATATATATATATATATATATATATATATATATATATATATATATATATTTAAAGTTGGTGAGGAGCACTATGGTTGTGTCATCTCACCACCTTTAGATAAATCTTCATTCTAAATCATCCATGTGGAAGTTTTAAAAACCTTTGGTTTTCTAGTCATTAACTAATAATAATACCTAATTAACTAATAATAATACCTAATAACAATCAATATGATAAGGGGTATTAGTATTAGTATATATAACTTCTTCTATTGTCAATAGTAGAAGGCTTATATTTAAAAAAATTTACAACTAACATTACTTCTAACCAATGTGGGATAAAATTCTTCAAGGTTAGATATTACTTCTAATGACTCACTTTTAACATCATACTTTAAGCTTTGATATCTTATTCATCCAAAACTTGATTTAGACAAATAAATATATCATTTCGATGTTCTTGCCGAGTAGAACACATTTACACAATTACTTTTGTCAACAAACAAATGACACGTAAAGAAATTTGTGCCTCAAGTTGCACAATTTCTTTTACTAAAAACACTAATTTTTTAATAAGTATTATACTTTAACTCTTGATATCTTATTCATCCAAAACTCAATTTGGACAAATAAATATATCATTTCGATGCTCTCACCAAGTAGAACACATTTGCACAATTACATTTACCAACAAACAAATGACACGTAAAGAAATTTGTGCCTCAAGTTGCACAATTTCTCTCACTAAAAACACTAATTTTTTTAACAAGTATTATACTTTAAGTCTTGATATCTTATTATCAAAAACTCAATTTGGACAAATAAATATATCATTTTGATGCTCTCACCGAGTAGAATACATTTGCCCAATTACCTTCGTTAACAAACAACGATATACGTAAAGAAATTCGTGCCTCAAGTTACACAATTTCTTTCACAAAAAACACTAATTTTTCAACAATAGAAGAGATGTATCCCACATTGGTTAGAAATTGATGTTGGTTTTAAAAATTCTATTATTAAGTACCAATAGAAGAAATGCATCATGCATCATACATTGGTTGAAAGTGATGTTGATTTTCAAAGTCACTAGAAAACCAAAAGTTTTTAAAGCTTCCACATGGATGCTTTAGAATGAAGATTTATCCAAAGGTGGTGAGGTGGCACAACCATAGTGCTCCTCACCAATTATATATATATATATATATATATATATATGATAAAATATTTTTACAATTATTACCAATAGAAGATGTATATCTCACATTGGCTAGAAAATGATGTTGAGTTTAAATTATTTTATATTATAACACATTGTTTAAAAAGAAAATGTTAGATTTTAAAGTCTTTAAAAGACTAAAGACTTTCACTTTTACAAGAGATGTATCTCACATGGTTACAAAATATTCTACTATTATTACCAATAGAAGAGATGTATCACACATTGGTTAGAAATTGATGTTTGTATTAAAAATATTATTATTAATTACTAATTGAAAAGATGTATCATACATTTGTTATAAAGTGATGTTGATTTTTAAAGTTTTTTGTTAAAAAACTTCTACCATTATTACCAATAGAAAATGTATATCTCACATTGGTTAAAAAATGATGTTGATTTTTAATTATTTTAGATTATATAAAAGACTTACTATTATTAGCAATATATATATATACACACACACTTTTGGTTTTCTAACCATTAACTAATAATAATACATAATAATAATCATAATGATAATGGGTATTAGTATTAGTATATATAACTTCTTCTATTGTCAATAGTAGAAGACTTATATTTAAAAAAAATTACAACTAACATTACTTCTAACCAATGTGGGATAAAACTCTTCAAGGTTAGATATTCTTCTAATGACTCACTTTTAACATCATACTTTAAGCTTTGATATTTTATTCATCGAAAACTTGACTTGGACAAATAAATATATCATTTCGATGTTTTTGACGAGTAGAACACATTTGCACAATTACTTTTGTCAACAAACAAATGACACGTAAAGAAATTTGTGCCTCAAGTTGCATAATTTCTTTCACTAAAAACACTAATTTTTAATAAGTATTATACTTTAACTCTTGATATCTTATTCATCCAAAACTCGATTTGGACAAATAAATATATGATTTCGATGCTCTCACCGAGTAGAATACATTTGCGCAATTACATTCGCCAACAAACAAATGACACGTAAAGAAATTCGTGCCTCAAGTTGCATAATTTCTCTCACTAAAAACACTAATTATTTTAACAAGTATTATACTTTAAGTCTTGATATCTTATTACCCAAAACTCGATTTGGACAAATAAATATATCATTTTGATGCTCTCACCGAGTAGAACAAATTTGCACAATTACCTTCGTCAACAAACAAATGACACGTAAAGAATTTCGTGCCTCAAGTTGCACAATTTCTTTCACTAAAAACATTATTTTTTTCAACAATAGGAGATGTATCCCACATTGGATAGAAATTGATGTTTGTTTTAAAAATTCTATTATTAAGTATCAATAGAAGAAATGCATCATACATTGGTTGGAAAGTGATGTTGATTTTCAAAGTCAATTGAAAACCAAAAGTTTTTAAAGCTTCCACATGGATGCAAGTATTTCACATGGTTACAAAGTATTCTACTATTATTATCAATAGAAAAGATGTATCACACATTGGCTATAAATTAATGTTGGTTTTAAAAATACTATTATTACCAATAGAATAGATGTATCATACATTTGGTAGAGGGTAATGTTTGTTTTTAAAGTCTTTAAATAGAAGACTTCTACCATTATTATCAATAGAATATGTATATCTCACATTGGTTAGAAAGTGATGTTGATTTTAATTTTAGATAAAAAAAAACTTTTACTATTATTACTAATAGAAGAGATATCTTACATTTGCTAAAAAATGATGTTAGTTTTAAAGTCTTTAGATAAAAGACTTTTACTTTTATCGTCAATGTAATAGAAGAGATGTATCCCACATTATTTAGGAAGAGATGTTGGTTTTAAAATTTTTAAAATAAAAGACTTCTTCTATTATTACCAAATGAGGATATGTATTACACATTGGTTAGAGAGTGATGTTGATTTTAAAAGTCTACAATTATTAGCAATAAGAGAAATATTTCACATTGGTTATAAAGTGATATTGGTTTAAAAAGTTTTTAGATGATGTATCTCACATTGGTTACAAAGAAATGTATCTCATATTATTTAGAAATGAGTATTGGTTATAAAAGTCATTAGATAAAGACATTTTTTTATTACCAATAGAAAATATGTATCCACATTGTTTAGAAATGAATATTGTTTAAAAAGTTTTTATCCACTACTATTATTACTAATAGAAAATATTTATACCACATGGTTAGAATGTGGTGTTGGTTTTAAAGTCTTTAGATAAAAGATTTAAACTTTCATTAACAATAAAAATATAAAATATGTATCTCACATTGTTTAAAAATGAATTATGATTTTAAAAGTTTTTAACAAAATGACTTCTAATATTATTATCAAGTTAAATGTTAATTTTAAAAGTCTTTAGATAAAAAAATTACTATTATTATTAATACAAAATATGTATCTCACGTTAGCTAGAAACTTATATTAATTTTAAAAGTATTTAGGTAAAAAAATCGTTTAATATTAGTAACAAAATATAAAAAAATTATAACAATAGAAGAGATTAACAATCTAATTATAATGTCTAAAAGTTATATTATTATTACAAAATATATATAAATTCACATTATAACAATAGAAGAGATTAACAATAATTATAATGTCTAAAAGTTATATGTCAAATCCTTTCACAAAAATTAATATCTATAAACCCTAAACTTGTTCTTTTTTCTAACAATTTATTTAATGGCTTAATTCCGATCCCAATGAATAACAACTGCTCTGTTTATGATTTTTTCTTTTTCAATTTTTATAAAAACCTGCGATTTTTTTGTTAAATTTTTTTTAAAAAACCTAGCGATTTATTATTATTATTTTTAAATAACATGGCGATTTTTTTTTTCTAAAAATATTTTAAAAAGTGGCCACAAGCGTTTTTTGTCAAAAATAATTTTATAAAAAGTGGCTGGCTCTTTTTTCAAACAATTTTATAAAACATGGCGATTTTTGTCAAAAAATTTTAAAAAAAGTGGTGACTTTTTGGGATTCTCTCCATAAGTACCCATGCTGCCCCCCCTCCTCTTCCTTAAAGAAAAGTATGAATAGGAAAAAGTGGCAAAGAATAGCAGCCATCCCACCAAAAAAAAAAATTGCCATCGTATAAAGCTTGAGTTGTTGACAACAAGAATACAGTGCGATCTTTAAAAAGGGCACTTTGTAGTGTATGTTGTTGATTGCAAACGCTTTGTTTTACCGATTGTATCTCAATAGTTATATCTTCGTAAAAGTTTTGTTACTCGAAGTTTTGTTACTATCGAAGATAAGTTTGGACCTCAATCCGACAATAGACCCATCATATCTCTACGCATGTTTGTGTTTTCATGGACTACATGACCAACTTATCCCAAGATCATGCAAGATCAATACTCAAGATGAGAAGTCCTTGCTTATGTCCATGGCTAATAATAGATGTTCTTTATCAAGTTCTCTCGATCAACATGAAACTAGAACGCAATTGCTACCTTGTGTTTTCTAGGAATGCCACGATTGGTAGTCTCTAACTTCTATAGTAAATTATTAATAGCAACCGATGTAGCATATTCTTATACTTCAATGAAACAACTAGATAATTGACAAGAGCTATTAAGAGGTTGAGATTAAATTATTTAAAAAAAAATTAACGGTTGAGATTCACTCTCACATTTATATGTGTGAGTAGTTCCCTATTTTTTATTTCTCTATTAAAAGTCACCCCCTACAATTAATATTATATGCAGTCATCTATTTTTCTTATCTCTATATTTTATCTTCATATTACAAAGTCACACCTTGCTATTAATCTTTTGAAAAATCACCCTTTTATAAAATATCAATCCTTCAATTATCACTTGAAATAATATACTCCTCAGCTGAAATATTTTTTTAAATCGCATATTTTATTTAGACGCTGTCATTTCAATTAACGAAATCATATATACTGACATCATGATATATGCACAGACACAAAAATCTAGTATATTTTATTTATAGAGTAAAAATTATCGAATCAAAGTAGAGTCCGATCCACCCCGACCCGACTCAACGCTTTAATCGCTGGCGTACGGCCCCTAACCTCCGAGGTTCCTTGTTTGGTTTAAAAGCAGAACGCAAAGATTCCAAATTTAGGCGCCTAACCTTTTGTCCTATTCTCCCCCATCACCGTTTCGTCAAAGAGCAATTCGAAAGCAGTAAATATACGACATGACCGTTTTCAGTCTTTCAGTACCGTCTCCCTGCAAAACTCTCCCGCTTGACGGTTCTCCATTCACCACCACATCCCGATTCCCATCCGGCCGCCGGTGCGTTTGCTGCCGAGTTTCTACACTTCAGACAATGGCGTCCACTCATGTCCCTGCCCCTCCCACCGTTCGTACAGTTTCCATTCGTTACGCGGAGCTCAAAGTAAGTTATTATCAAACTTCGGATTAATTAAATTTGTGTTCTAACCGCAGTTTCTTATATTTGATTATATTTTTCTTTACTTCTTTGTATAAATTAGTCACGGTATTGCTTTTCTCTGTGTTGTGTGTGTGTTTTGCGCGTGTCAGTTTTATGGAGTTTAATTTATGAACAATTATGTTTTCTGCCTCACTTGGATTTTCACATTTGTTTGCTCGAGTTTGTGGAATTTTGATGATGTATCTATTGATGAATGAGTTTATGAGTTCTATTTTCTTTTTCATATGTATTTCTCATCAGTTTTTAGTATGTGGTGCTGACTTTTATTTTAATCTATGGCTGATTGGAATAGGATAAGAAAGCTGATTTGTCGCGAAAATCGAAGAAGGATTTGGGCCAGAGGGATTGGGGATTTTGTCAATATCAGATGTATGAAAAAGATTGACCGTTAGTTTTGAAACTCAGCTTGATTCGATGTTTGGTATATACTATGATGCTTCTATACAATTGCTTAATTTAAATTAATGTTGGAGAATAGATTTATTGTACTGTAGTTGTTTTCCTTAAGCAGTTATGCTCCATATACTATGTTCGCATGCAGACAACCTGTTTGATGTTTGGTCTTGATACTTATGCTTTGATCTTTATTTCTCTAATCATTACATATGTGTAACTAAAATTCGATGGAAGAAATTAGTTGAAGAGAAAAAAGTTAAACGAACAATGGAAAAGGAAAAATACAGTTGGCTCATGGTTTGGGGAAGAAGGCATTGTTCATAATGAGAGGCTGAAGAAACCCATAGGAGAAAACACACATCAGATTTGTTAGTTGTTATGGCAGATTTGGTTTCCTTTATGAGCTTAATGGCAAAAAATCAATTTCATTCTGTTACAGGCTCACAGAGGTTGCTTCAATTATATATATATACGTATGTAACGTATCATCTATTTATGTTCACTTGTAATTGCATCTTATTACAGGTTCCTGGGTATTCTTCATTGCGTGAAAATCTCCTGCGTCTCGCTCCTCGGTAGTTTCTTTTATATTGATTTTTTATTTAGGGCAATTATAGTTTTATCTGTCAATATTAAGGAGGAATTCCAGAATATCTTTATCAGACAGCTGATGATTGATCTTTTAATCAGATTAGCCTCTCTTCCTGAAGAGATCAAGAAAGAACTAGAAGACCCTCATAGCAGGTAATATACAGTGCTGCACAAGTCTAATTAATGGACCTTGAAGATTTTTGGTAAAAACATGTATCAATCCACCTATCATAGAGTATTATTGTCAATGGGTTTTACATTTGGAGCACTGTATAGGTACAATTTTGGATGGAGTCACGGGAAAGAGAAGCTTGAATCTGGAAAACCAGGTAAACCCCCACTCCATACGTACCAGCACTTTTGCATTGCCGAGTTGCTATGCCTGTCAAATATTACAAACATGATTTCTGCTGTATGCATAGCATACAGTAGCAGAGTAGCTAAGCATTTGAGTTTCATCAGAGACAAAAGTGGATTAGTTAATAATGGTTGATGTAGTCTTTTAGATAGCACTTCAAATGAAGATTTTTGTGAAGTCCCTCTGACATTGAGCTTCTGATAGCAGGCACACTGTATGGCATATTTCCTATTGTAGCTCCAAGGTGATTAGCATCAGTGTATGTCATAATCTCTCACCTGCCATAGAAAATAATGAAGAAGAAATTATATTTACCGAAGAACTACTTAACTATGTATATTGCTTGCAGTATTAGCAGTGCTTATGAAATTCATGGAATCATCTTCCCTTCTGCCACTTTCATCTCAAAGTGCTTTAGCATACTGATATTTGGTGGACAAGTTAGAAAGACCACGCAGAGGTGGTGTGTTGAAATGAAAAGAAATAAATAAATCAATTGTGAGTCGATACTGTGCATCAGGAAAAGCTTTCAAAGCACTTGGTTATTACCAGAAATCATGTCTTAGAGCATCAGCAATGGGGGGTTTGTCCCCCACTATTTCATTGCTCAAAAACCTCATTAAGCTTTTTGGCCATAGTGGACACCTTGATCTTGGTTTGCAGAAAAGAGCTGCTCTCTCCCAAGACAGCCACTCTTTGGATGTAATGTAAAGAAGGCCCAAACCAAAGAAAAAAAAGTCCCCCTTTCCAAAAACCATGTGCGCCCCCTCCCCCTCTTCCCTTTGTCCATCGAAAGAATTGTATCCATTTTTTTCGCGGAATGATTTTTTTTTGTTGTAACTATAAATTCACCTTCAATTTTCATTTCATTCATTCTTCTTCTCTTCCAAACTACAAAAAATGGATGAAATAATCTCAATCTCAAGAAATTTCTTTACTATATTGAAGAATATGCAAATTCTCGATTTCTCATACCCGTCCTAATCCTCAACATTTTCAACCTTTTCCTCCTACACAATTGAATTTCCAAAATTTTCCTTATGTTCCACAATATCCTCATAATTTACCAAAAAATCAAAGTTTTCAAAATGTCCCTCGAGCTCCATTTTTTCCTTTCCTTACCGAATGTTAGTCGGGCACAACAAATCAATTTATGCATATAATAAATAAAATGTGTATATATATATAAGGTGTGTGTATATATATATATATGAAAGTATAAAGTGGTAGAGATAATGTGAGACCCACAAAAGAGTTGTTGGGAGGTTTTTGATATTGAGGTATGAGGTTTTTGGGTTTTGAGGTGAAGGTGGTGTGGCTTGTGGGGGCCACAAAAGAGCTCCACCATTGTGGATGCTTTTAGTAGTCCAAAATACAAATCTGATTAAAGAATTAGTAATGGCTAAATGTTTCTACAACTTGAAAGAGAAATTAGTTTTCCTTTTCAAATCGCCTTGCTGAGACCGACCTTCGGAAATGTCGCATGCATGCGTAGGTGTTATGTCTATTGGTTTATTTTATGCTTTAGTTTCATATAATATAATATGTTTCTTTGAGTTCATCTTGAGTTCTTTTTCATTTTTATTCTGTAGATATGTTGAAAGGCTCCTTTTACGCAAATCCTATATTAGACACACCTACAGATGATGCAATGCTTATTCAACGGTAAATGTGACTAAGAACTGACCTCATATTTCTGAGTGCTAGTTATCGTTTGTGCCTTTAGTAAATTAAGAATCCAAAATTTCATTGGTTGCGGAGTTACTGAAGATTCTTTTAAGGGTAGGAAATCATTGCCTTGTCATGCCCCAAACTCCTGACGGCACGATTAAGGGATTAAATTGGGATGAGGTTAGTATACTCGTATCTTAGGTGGACTTGTACTTATTACCTAATTTTTCATGGTACTTTGTTTCACAGGTATCCATCATATTGTGGACAAAATATATGGCCTCAAAGTGCTTTGCCAGAACTTGAAGTGGGTATGTCGCCATTTCTCTTTGTTTATTGTCATGCCTAGAATCATTATGTCGCTTAAGTTTGTGCAACATTAAGTACAAGTTAACTCTGGGTATGAGCCATCCACAACTATGTATATCAAGCTTAAATTTGATTTCTCACCATTTTGTATCACAATTGTTGCTCTTGGACCGTCTTGGTTCTAGAGGAAATTTCTACCATTCCAGCCATTATAACAGGAGGAAAAAAAGAGAGAGCAAATGCATCCCTAGTCTCCAAAATATGCATTACTAGCTGGCACTTTTGAACTCCCAGTTTTTGGTCAATTGATTTCTCCTTGAATCAAAATTTGTATATATTCCTTCTCTCACACTGCCAAAATCAAGTGTTTTGGTGAGTAACTTTTTCAAGGGCACTCAAGCTCTAGCTGGTCTTTGTTATGTATTATTTCTTAGAATAGCTACCATGTGTGTATATATGCACCCAAAAAAAGGAAGAAAAAGTTCTATTGTGAATCTTCCTCAATACTTTACTGCTGTTATTCAATGGGATAGAATCATTTAAGACTATTATAGACTATAAAGAATATGTATACATCTTATTTATTTTCGTTTCTTTCTTCTTTTTCTAGAGCTACTTGTCTTCTTGTTTAAGGTGGTACTTGTGGTAAGTTTTTCGTATTAAATAAGAAAGTCGAGGCAAGTTGTACGAAAAAAGAATTCCGTTCTATCTTTGGCTTGATAAAGAGTAGGCCCTTCCTTACATTAAGGCAGATCAAAGCGATAACCATCATGGGCTGAGGTTTATTCTTCCCTGTATTTTTCAAAGTAAAGAAAGAAAAGTACACATAGATCTATTTGATCGAAACACTGTAGTTTAAGTAAAGATTTAGTAGACATAATTTGTGTCTGAATTTTTATTATTTTCATATTTATTTAAGTATTTAAAAACTGAAGGTTGTTCTTGTGTGCAGCTTTCAAGGACCTTGGGAAGATGATAATGGACGTTGGTTTATTGCTAGCATATCACTGTGATCGATATGGTAAACTTCTCATTAAATTTCCAAATAAGTTCTCTTACTTTTTTTGAGCTAAAGATTTTACTTAGTTTTTTTTATAATGCTTGTCTGATTCCTAAAGAGGACATTTTTGAACTTTTAACTGCTTAGCTTAGGGATGTAGTCCTCAGCACTCTTGCATGATCTAGATACTATTGTCAAGCAATCTCCCCACCCCCACTCTCTCTCTCCACAGTAAACCTTGAAACCGAGGACTGTGGTAATAATTAGAGATTTGGATGAAAAATAACCCCCTTTGAAGAACCCCACTTTGTGAGGGATAATTTCTTGCCTTTCTATACATATTATGAGATGGTGTTATCTCTATTGATTTTGTTATTATGAGGATATGTTGTTTCTATCAATTTTGGAATAACCAAATTGATGAGCCGTGCTTCTCTAACCTCCATTTCCATCTTTTTCGTAGAAACCATACATTCTTTTCCTTACGCCTACGCTACGGTCGTTTAACTATTAGCGCCCTCACCATATATTAAATCCTTAATTGTATGTTCATTAACTTTATAGTACAGGTTCGTTGAACTATTAACCTTATCAACTAGTCGGATATTAGTTCACCTTTCTTATTCCGTTTCGTATTCGATTATAAAACGTAAACTTCCCAAATTCTCTTTATCATTCTTTATCATTCTCTTCACAATAGGATTTTGAGTACGAAAAGTCTGAAAGGAGAGGATGAAGTTATTAGAGTAAGCACCAACGGGGGTTGACCTGTGTGGAAGGAGCTGTGGTTGCTTAAGCAAGGGGTCTCGGTTTCCAGTCCCTTGTGTATGCAGAAAACTTCATTGGGAGAGGTCCCCCACTTCTAGCACCCAACTGTACCTCGAGGATTGCTCTTGGGCCTTTGGGTCAAGGATACCTTGGGAAACTTACAAAGAAAAAGAAAAAAAAGGAACTTATTAGATGAAGCGGTAGGTTCTTGATCAATTTCCTAAGCCTCAGCCCAAGAAATATAAACCCAGGTGAAAAAACCAAAACCCAAAACACTATGCCCACGGAGGTTACTCCAGCTTTGACACTGAACCCAACTGACCGATCCACACTCCACAAAATTGATGAAACTTCCACAATTGATGAAAAAGACAATGAATATGACAAACACCTCTTGTCCCCATAAAAAAATTCCTTTCTTTGACTAATCAAACTTTATATAATGTATTTTTACTTCCATATATTTCCTTGAATTTGCACTGAACTACATCTTTTCTTGTATGCCACATGAGAGCAACATCATATTTTTTATAAAAAGCGTAAAAAATGGAAAAACAAAGATATTTATAGCTTAATTTAGAACTGGAAAAACAAATAGTCTGACTCAATAAACTGTAAACTCTCATATTGATGCTTGCAGATGCAGACGCTACTAGAAAGTTTCACTTTCTTATCAAAAGAATTCTCATATTAATCTTTTGATTGCTGTGTATATTGTTATGTTCATGATAGCGGAGAACTGATTTAGTCCAATATTTTTGTTTTTGGAGTTCTCTCTTACATCTTTCTATTTTTATTTTTATGACTAGTTTTGTAATTGCTCTCTGGCCCCATAAAAAGGGTGACACTTTCCATTTTAGTTTGTCTAAAAAAAGAGTAGGCATTCTAAAATTTAAGCTTCAAATCTCCATATATTTTTTTCATTCTCTTCTTGCTTTCTGAAAATATGATTTTTTATTTATTATTTTGGGCGGAGGGAGTTCAAAAGTTTACATTGAAATTCACCTCGAATTAGGAAAGATTAAGAAACAAAATGGAGAGGACACTTTTCTGGTGGTACCGTTGATACGTGGTCCATTGCTTAAATATGGCTGAGAGCTTTCATTTACTTGAGCTATGTTGTTATACGTACTATTTGAGTGTTCTGGGACAGAGATCTTTTTTATTTCTAAACCTTGTTCTAATCTTTGAAAGTCAAAATGAATGAAAGACAATATTTGGTTCATGTCTTTTCTTTGTCTCAGCAAAAGAACGCAAGTCCTCATTTTGAATGAGTACCACCCCATTAGATTTGAGGTTAAAACTGTTTCTGATGCAGGAAACACTTTTTACTTAAATCTTTGACCATTTTGCATTCTCCATTGTGGGAAATGTCTGAGCATGCCCTTATCCCATTTCAAACTAAACTTGAGATGGATAAAAGACCATACCCTGTGTTAGCTCCACTTGACCTGATCTCATTGTGTGATCGAAAATATCAGGCCAACTTGGACTTAAGCCTAGGCTGCCTAGCACAAGCATGGCAGCATGTTATGAACAGTATTAACCTCTACCCGACTATTTCAATCTTTTGCTTCTTCATATTTGGTTTATGATTTCTGCCAGCTAGAGAACATCTGTCTTTTTTCACTTTGGTCTTATTCAAATCTAGTTTATTTAGTACTGATATGCACCGGAGCAGTATCCAGGGAGATTGACATGCTTGTGGATGAAGGGCTTGAAAAGATACTTCTTCGCTCTCGTTGTAATAAGGGTCGTCTGCTTTATTATTTTCCTGTCAAGGGGAGGTGTGTAGTTTTCTTGTACTCATAAACTTGCTATAGTTTACTTTTTTTTTTAATTTAAAATCAGAGTTATAACTAGGTTAATAGACGGTTTTGTATCTTTTGTTTAGCCATCATGATCTTGTAGCAGTTTCGTTCATTAGTTAGTATCCCAAATTTTGAGCCATCATGATTCTACAGAATGTTGTTCGGTCTGAAATTTAAATAAGAAACTTTTGGGAAGCGGTATCCTAGTCCATCTACTTGAACCAGTAGTCATCTTCCTTGATTGTATCAGCAAATTTTGGTTTTAGCTGCTTCTCAATCAACAAGTGCATCATTTGCAATAGCTAAAATTTTGTGGTTGTTGTATGCCCATGTTATACTCTAGCGGTTCTGGTACCTTTCAATACGACAATATGCCAGGAGATTTCAGTAGTTCTTCTTTAGGTTCTTTGTTGTGTAATCTTGATAAGGAAAATGATTGGTTTGGAACCCCAGGAATTTTATTAATTCTGCGAGATGACTTTTCTTGTAGTTACAGTATCCAAGATGTGGAATCGATGTCATCCTGGTGCGGTTGGCATACTGATCATGGATCCTTAACAGGTGAGCATCATGAAGGCATCCAATAGAAGAATTACTGTTCTAATGCTCCATTATAAGCCAGGAGAATTGCATAAAAAACCTTGACCTATTTTAGTTTTTTCAAATTGAACCATGTGTTTTTTTTGGACCTATAGTAGTAGTAGTAGTAGTAATACTAATGCTAATAATAATAATAATAATAGTAATAATAATAGTAATAATAATAATAATAATAATAATAATAATAATAATAATAATAGTAATAGCTAGTCCACGTAGCCTGTCAACAAGAATGCCAGTCAGCCCCTCCTTGATGGAAAGTTTGAATTGAAAACAAATTATAGGCGGAGGTTTTATTGGTCGAAAAAAAACACATGGTTCAATTTTTAAAAAACTAAAATAGGTAAGATTTTATGCAGTTCTCCCATTATAAGCCTCTCATTTCAGCTTTAATACTGCATATGGCTAGTCTGTAAGCAAGCTATTTCTATGTTTATTTTTCATACTATTCCCTGTTTTCTTGCAACTATTAATCACAGCATAGAAAACCTTGTGAATTTCCTCAGTTTTTAATGGATAAGGTAAGGTTACACCTACTCTTTTACATTCTAACTTAGTAGTGAATTGTAGTACTCTCTTTGTGAATCTGTCCTTAATTATTGTCCTGATTGACTTTTTTGGTTAAATTGAATGTTTTTCGAATGCAATTTTGACGGTTTTTTTTCTTCAAAAAATTAATCATAAAACACATAATTCTTAGTACTCTAAATTACTATGAATTACGTCACTTCCGTGTTTTATGATTAAAATAAAATAAATAAACGTCAAAATTACATTCGAAAAACATTCAATTTGACCAAAAAAAGTCAAACGGGACAATAATTTAGAGACGGAGGGAGTATCATAAATGGGGAGAAACCTAGTGATCCTCTTTGGTGACAAAATAAATTTAAACATAAGTAAGCATTGAATTGAATCTACAGATAGCTAATCCCAGGTGTCATCCCACCTGTGGATTAAAAATTGTCTCTGAGCTTCAAGATGGAACTAGAGATGCTGACGATTTGATGAATTACCAAATACTACTTGAGGTGGTACCAGAACTTTCATAGGGTAACTACTTATATAACATATGGTATGGATCCAACCAGAAGTGGTATGCATAGGAAGGGTAGGTATTTTACATCAAGCTGTTTTCTTGAAAATATGGACAAGAAATTGTATGTTGCATATATCGAAAAAATTTAAAACTTCATATGATTAAATCAACCATACAGAAGAGTGGAAAACGGCCCATCTAGTTTCAGTTGTAGTTTCTAATGCATGATTTACATTCTGTCGTTCGTCAGTTGTAACTCGCTCTAGCTTTTGCACCGTTCACTAGCATGGATGTTAAACTTTTTTTCTCTACTAGACAAGCATATTAATATTTCAAAAGTCATGTATCGGACTCATTGAATTTATTGAACATTTTCTGCAGCTTGGTGGGAATTGCTCTTTTAGTTTTCGAAGTAACTCTATCTGTGTTCTATTTCTTATTTTTATGTCTAATATCTGCTTGAATTCAACTTTTAGGTCTTACCTGTGCCGTGTTCACCAAAGGTTCTGTAGAAGTACCTTGCCCCGACAGTACTGCCGGCCTATACATCAAAACAAGAATGGGACAAATTGTCAAAGTATACTTTCTTATCTTTCTATTTGGCATAACACAGATTTTACGGTTAATATTTATGGATCATGATGATAACAAGCATATGTAAATGCTAGTCTTAATCGACTTTTCTTATTACTTCCATGATGCTCTTTTCTGCTCTTAGCAGTCAAAGTTTTTTTTTGATAACACCTCCACTATCATCATAGGTGGTATACTCGGCAGATGAAATAGCATACCAAATCGGTGAAACAACAGAAATACTTTCAAGAGGTCATCTTTGTGCAACACCACACTGCGTTCAGGTAGTTTCTGCTCATTGCTCTACTATATGTAGGATTTCAACTGAAGTTTGGGTTCCCTTAGCCTTTTGATGGTTTTTTTATTGGGATTTTCTGCTCAAAATCTTTAACATGAAGGACACCAACCATGTGGTTAAGTCATTCTGCTTATGTTTCACATAATAAATCTCACTTTTTTGTTTTTATTTGGGAGTAGGGGGCATGGGTCCATCTAACCTAAAACCTCGCACTTTATGAAGCCTCAGATGTACTTAAAGCTCACTTTTACTAGCTTCACATGGTCCAAAATTTAGGTCCCCTCTCCATTTCTGCAATGCCTGAAAGAATAGTCCCCTCTGATTTTTTATTTATTTTTCAAATTTTAGATTACTTTTCAGAATGGTTAAAAGTCATTTTCAAAAGTGAAGCATGATTGTTTCAGTTGGTTATTCCATTTTCCATTTCTGGTGAATGAATGAATTGATGTTTATTCATTGTGGTGAAACGTGAAATCAGTGACTATCAAAGTCGGGCTGTATCATTCCCCTATAATGTTCACCAAGAAGTTAGGCACAAAGTGTAAAGCATTTTTTTTTTTATATAGAGCAAGGCATGTCCATTGTTTAAGTTGCTCAAATCATCCGAGTTCCCTTTGGTTAAAGTGTATGGAATCCTCATACGTTGCTCATCTATTAGGCACCAAAAGGGGAGGAGGCTTCTGGACTAGAACGTTCAACATTTGCTTTGTTCATGCAGCCTGACTGGTATGCTTATAATGAAGATAGATCTTTAATATTAGTCTGACACATTACCATTACATAGTTGTTTTGCGATACTTCTTTGGGTACCGGCAATGAGAAAAGCTGCTAATATCAAGCAAATCAGGAATTTGCTAGTATATAAGAATCTCCTGAAGCTTGTTTTGATTTCTATTGACTTACAGGGATGAAAAGCTTAAATTTCCAGAGGTGGTCCATATTCATCAGGAGGTACGTTAGAAACCTTAAATACATTTGAAAGAAGCCACACTGTAAATGACATAACTAAAGTGCAGCAATAAATATGGATAACTAGTTTTAGGAACATAGCATGGCGTGGTTAGGTTTATGTACAGAAAGATGCACAACACAATCCTGTGCACATTTATTGATATTTGATATAGTATTTTTGTATAGCAAAAACTTAGGTAAGACGGTTTGTAAGACGTATCCTCCTTACCCAACCCATCCATGTGTTGGTGGGTTGAGCTGTGAGAGAGTGGGCTTCATCTTACGAATTAAGATCTATAAGACCGTAGAGACTTACTCTTTTTGTATATGTAACTAGTTTTATCCCGTGCGTTTAAACGCACGGACAAATATATTTTTATTTAAATTAAATTCAAGTAAAACAAAAAAGAAACACAATTAAAAGACTAGAGAAAAAATAATTTTGGAAGATGCTAATTTAGAAATTAAAAGCCTTTTCAAACGGCTACACATTTGTTATCTATAAAAAAAACTGTTACACGTGTTCAAGTATATTTGTGTTTTAAGTTTATTTTTTTATTCACTACTTATACTAATTTAACAAAGAAACATTTATGTGCGTTTAAGTTTTAATATTTAATAACTTAAAAAGCAATATAAATTGTTAAATTGGAAGCTTGGTGAAGGTAAGAGGGAGAGAGTCAAGATCTGGCTCAAATTGATGAGAGAGGAAAATGGAGGTTATTTGAGAAATTAGAGAGATATAAAGTTGGATGTAGGGGAGAGGAAATCAAAGGGTTTTGTTTAAGACTTCTATTTTCAAAGTTGGGTTCTCGGTTCACAAAGCTTAGGATGCAATAATTCAGGTTACAAGTTCCATTGAGCTATTTAATTTTTCTATCATTTAATTATAAAATTTATTAAATATTTGTTGTACATTGGGTTCTATTTTAGGAAAGTATTTTTGGCGGGATTTTACTATATTTAGACTACCCTGATTATATATATATATATATAGATAGATTATTTCAGGTAACTCATCAAATCTTTTTTCTGTTGTTTTTCAGTTGATCTCATCAAATGGATCTCTTACGTTTGGAGAGTATACGGAGAAGCTCCTTGACAAGTATTATCACCTCAAAATGTAGAAAAAAACTCAGAACAATGTGTAGATTGTACACATAGAAGCTCATTATTTATAGGCCTTCTAATTGACTATTATTCATCCCAGAAGCTCATTATTTATAGGCATTCACCGATGGTATAGGCCTTCTAATTAACTATTAAGTCTATTATTCATCCCAGAAGCTCATTATTTATAGGTATTCACTGATGGAAATCGTTTTTTCTTTAATTTGTTTCTTGGGGTTCTGTAGACATCCTAATTCGTATCCCTGGTATGTAACGCGACATAAAATATCAAGACTTGTTAAAAAACTAACAAATGTCAAGTTATAAGGGTTAAAAATGCAAAAGAAAAGGCATGATGCGTAAATAGTGAAATACAGGAGGTCTAAGTGTCAAAAAGAAGAACAAAAAAAGCCTCCTGGTGCCGCCCATGGACCCTCTGGGCATCGTGCCAGTCTCCTCCATGGGTGGCGCCCAACAGTGTCCATATTACTTTAGCAGTTTGCCTAATGTGCAATTTCTCAGCGTACGGTACAAGCCGATGAAGAACATAAAGAGAAATCTTAACCACAAAGGAAGGCCACTCCCCAATTGGCTTGTGACTTCACACACCATTCATTCAACACGCAACGAGAATACGCAGTTAAGAAACAGCGCAGTGAGTTCTGAGAGAGCGCCTTGAGAGGATTCCTTCCTCTAAGCTCTGAAGCTCTGTCAAATCTCTTCTCCAAACACAAAACCAATCGGCCAAAGTGAAACCTAGTTACCCTACTAGGATTCTGTTAGGGGTATAAATGGTTCGACTTGAAACAAATTATGAGCTAAACCGCATACCATCGGTTTGAGAAAAATCAAACCGAAGCTAAATCGCTTAAAGTCTTGAACCGAACCGAACCGAACCATGATGGTTTGACTTGGTTCGACTCGGTTCCGTGGTTTGGTTTCATGGTTCGATTTCACAGCTTGGTTTCATGGTTCGGTCTGAATTTAGAAAGAGTTCTAGTCATTCAAAATTTAAGTAAACCAATAAAATATTATAAAAACACCCTAAAAAATTAAATATAATACAATTATATTCATAAACTCACTTTAAAAATTTTGCACAAACTTTCAAATAAAAGTATTAACATTTTTAATTCTTATAATCAATAAATTGAATACAATATAATAAAAATACAATAACGTACATGATATTAAAAACGTTTATGTAAATTCAAAAAGTCTAAAGACAAATTCTTAAATACTAATATTAGCCTTATAGTCTATATTGTATAAAAATATTAATAGTATAAGAGTACTAAAGTATAAAGGTTAGGAATTCTAAAGAATTTGTTGTTTGACTCGATGGTTCGGCTCGATGGTTCGACTTTGTGGTTCGGTTCAAAATGGTTTGGTTTGACTCGACTTGACATGTCAAGCCGCAAACCAATAGACTTCCCAAAATCTCAAACTGAGTTGAACCATATAGCACCTAAAACCAAACCAAACCGCATGGTTCGACTCGACTTGGTGGACCACATGGTTCAACTTGGTTCGACTCGACTTGGTGGTTTGGTGACTTGGATTGACACCCCTAGATTTTGTCTTATTCCTCCGGCCAAAAATCCCAAAAAGAGCAGTTGTTCTGCTCGAATCCAGAAGTCAAATCATCAAAAAACAAGCAGTTGCTCTGTCCGATTTCCGCCGTCAGCAAGCAAACAACATCAAAAAAGCAAGCAGTTACTCCGCATGGTTCCCGAGGTCAGAAAGCAACTTTCGGAAGCAGTTACTCTGCCCGAATCTCCACAACAGCAAAACATCAGCAAAAATACTCTCTCCCAAAAGGATAGAGTGATCGCACCCTAAAATCTACTAGAAGCTAGTTGGTACGAGATAAAGCCTCCATGCTTCAAAAGGTAGGCTATTTAAAGTTTTATTTATTATTTATTAAAAAGTGCTTATTTAGACTGACCCAATGTAATTAAAATAAACATTTACGCTGCCCGAAATTCTATAGAAAATAGTACTAAAAATAGCCATTATTATGACAAATATTTATAAATGTATTCGTAACTTCTGAAAGGAGACTGTTACAAGTTTGTAATAATATAGATACAAATATATATATTTAAATACTTTATTTCATCTATTAAATAAATAAAAAACATATTTTAGCCAAAAAAAAAAAACTATTTTGAGACCGAAAGGGCGAGTTGGGTGTCTAACCCCTTCCCACCTTGTAACTTTAGCCTCCGAACTCTTTACAAATCTGGTTACATTTGTTTTTCTTTGTTTTTCTTTAAAATAAAGATGACGACTTTGTTTTAACATTTTGAGTCCACAATAAGGTCGGGCATATTCCACGCACCTTAGAACGTTTTGATTTTGCCTTCCTTTTAAGGGAAGACAAAACGTAGAAAACCGGGGCACCACAGTGGTGACTCCGCTAGGAATATTATTGTTTTTTTCAAAACAAAAGTGGGCTAGACTCACGTTCTTTGGGATTATCAAATATGCTTATTTGTTTTTCTATTGCATTTCTTTGGCTTCTTTTATGTATATAATTTTCAATCTTTCAAAAAAAACTAAAAAATATTCTTTCCTTTAATAGCAATATGTTTTTTTTTCATTTTTTTTCTTTTATATTTCTTTGGTTTCTTGTGTGTATATAATTTTTCAATCTAAAAAAAAGAAAAAAATTTCAAAATAAAAAAATTCAGAAAAAAGAGAAATTTGTTTTCTAAAAAGAAAGAAAGAATTTATCTCTTTAAAAAAAAAAAAAGGTAAAAAGAAACTCATGTTCTCAAAGCAAAAGAAAAAAAAACTGTTTTTTTTAAATTTTCGTTTTTCATTAAAAAAATATAATAATATTTTCGTTTTTCAAAAAAAAATCTTCAGTAAAAAAATAGATCAAAAAGAGCAAAAAAAAGTTTATTCGTTTTTTTCAAATAAAATAAAATAATAATTTTAGTACGTTAAGCGGATCAAAACGTTAAAAGAAATTCAGTACGGCCTAAATGATAAAAGAGAAAAAGGTGAAAGGAGTGAAGGGGACAAAAAAGAAAAGTGACTATGACCTTTAGCTTGGGCACGACGTTCAAATTGACTTTGGGCAGCGTCCACTCTTTTTCTATGTGGCCCGTTTCTCATTTTGAATAATTTTGTTCGATGTTGGGTTAATTTTATCCGTCGGGTCACCTATTTTTACCATTTGGTGCACTCATTTTTCATGTTACTCTACCTTTCAAAAAAAAACATCAAAATTTTTTTTTCCTTTAAATCATGTGTTGTGTTTATATACATTGGGATCTTTGTTGTTTTCCTTTGGTACCACTGACAATTTATAGGGAATGAAAAAAATAAAAGAATTGATTATTCATCATTTATTCTCCTAAGACGATTGTCCAGAGTTATGTAATCGTCACATCTCATTTCAAGGATTGCAAAAAAAAAAGGGAGTTTTCTAATTTTAAAAAAATCATGTGTAATACTTAGTTTTCTTTTCCTTTCAAAAAAAATTTGTTTCTTTTCGCAAAAAAAATGATCATTTAAAAAATATATAAATTAAAAGAATTTTGTTCTCTCTAAACAAAAAGGAAAAAAATCTCTACTCTTTCAAATTGAAAAAAAAAAAGATTAGCAAAATGAAAATTTCTCTGATAGAATTGAATTACGATAACCTGGGCCTCGGAATGAGGAACGTAGGCAGCCTTCGGGTTCGGTCAAATGCTTTAATTTACATTAAAAAAAGTGTTTTTATGTGTTTTCTTTTTATTTTCCCAAAACATGTAAAGACATGAAATCTCCTTACAATTATACTCAATTGTCATCTCCAAATTCATCTTCCTCTTAACCTTTCATAAATGCATCACTAGTTGATTTAGTGCATCTTTCATTCTCGATTTCAAAAAAAAAAATTCAATAAGTCCTATTTCGAGATGTAAAGATCTACCACTACTAAAAAAAGAATGAAAATAAAAGAAAAAAAAACAAAATAAAAGACCGATAGGGAGCTAGGGAAGAAAGGAAAGCTGGGAAAGCCAAAAAGCCAAGAAAGTAAAAAGTTTGGAAAGCCAGGAAATCCATAAAAGTGGCCAAGCGACTCAATGATCATATGCAACAATTCAGGACTAGGGCTTTCAAACCCATGGGTATCTTTTTTGCCCATATTGATGCCTACAGCCCATCCTTGCAGAGTATGCTCAATAATGCATTTGATCCTCGTTATTTCAAAAATCCAAATCAAGTCCTCAAATCGAGCTTTCCAAAGGTATTTATCTATATTCGAGTCTGGTAAATTCTTGCTTCTCCTATATTAGCTTGTCGAGTCTACGTCTTGATCTCTAAGCACCACCTATTGCCAAAGTATCTGTTATATGTAAAAAAAAAAGAAAAAAGATGACGAATCAACTCATATAAAAACATGATAAAAACACATGAGTTGATAATGAGTAATTTCAAATATGTGGACCTACAAACCATTAAAAATGTTAGTTCGATAAATCAGCCTTTTGTCTTGGAAAAAGGTCATCTTCGACCAATTGCGACCAAACTATTAAATGACACACTAGGGGCTTACCACCATGCACCAAAACCCTTCTAAATACCTAAACAAATAAACCATATATCAAAGTCTAACCATCTCTAAGATCCAACTTCCCAAAACTGGGGCTGCTCCACCCTTATATGTAAATCCACCAAGAGCGATAACCTTCTTTTATCCTAAGAGAGAGAATACAAATATCTCTTCAAGCACTCTCCCAAATTGTTCCGAGAGGTCAACAAAAAAAAAAAAAAAAAAAAAAAAGAGCAAGGCTAAAAATTCAAAAAAAAAAAAAAAAAAGAAGGAGAACTATGCATAAAAAAAAGCCTCTCCTGAGCGATTTCCTCAAAACTTTTCTCTTGCAAAAAAAAAAAAAAAAAAAAAAAAAAAAAAAAAAAAAACCAATCACTCTTGGACAACCCCATAACATATAACCAAAGTCAAAAGCCAATCCCAACGATACCCACAACCAGATCCAGAAACCAAATTCTCATTCAAACCCACCAGCCTAAATGGCCAGGCAATGATCGTTTTACGATTGCCTTTCCGAAAATAACCAAACTCATAGCCCAAAATACCTTTGAGCCAAAAGCCAATCAAATCCCACACCCTAAAACCAACCTATCTCCAAACACTTAAACAATATACCCTAACATAGTTGTCATCTATAGCTTTGTTTTAATCGGTTATAACGTGATCTAAGTCCATGACAGAACTCATTGCTAAAAAACATATAGAATCATCAAAAGATAAATGTTAAATATGATCCATGAAAATTTTGATACTCGGCGATAAACTCTAGATCGTGACTCTCTTTTTGTCCATTAGAGTCATCTCTTTTTCTTTGAGCATACTCATTTCCGTCTCCCTCAAAAGTCTCTCCAAATCGAGTCTTTCTGGGGCTGTCCCTATTTAATCTCTTCAGGAACTTTTTCATCCCATTTTACAAAATTTGGTTCATCAAGTCATCTTGGGGCTTCCTCCGCTGAACTCATTTCAGTACATAAAGGATTTCATTATTCCTCAGAAACAACTATCATTTCCATCTCGCTTGAAAAGAATGAAGAAGCTACAAAATCGTGATCTCTCAAGAATAAGCGGTTTATCTTCGCATGCATTGAAAGAATGGCTTCCTATGAGGTAAAAACTCGCTAGGTTGAAAACCCGAAAGGGCGGCCTAGGCAAAAGTTAGAGCAACAAAATAAAAAAAAGAAGAAGAAAAAGTGATCACTCTGAGGTGTCGATTTGTAGGATTTACTGATCTTCTGAATGAATTCCTTTCTTGAATAATGCACTAGTCAAAAGACTGAAAATTAACCTTAAACTTCACCCACCTTCATCTCAAATATCACCATCAATCTCCTATACTCATAACCCTTCAAAGCCAACCAGAAGCCACATCTCACGCTCTTATATTATATTTCTATCATCTTGCCTTATCTTGTCTTAACATGTTTAAGAAACTGATGATACACATGCACATCAAAAGTCCTTTTTTAAAGAAAAATAAAGTTTCATTCGCATGCTTGCATCTTTTGTTTGCATCATTTAATCATTTTACTGCATCTTATCAGGTCTTCTGTCGCATTGGCCCTTGAAAAGTATAAATGTTCTTCCAGAATCTTGCCAAGAATCACATCCCAAAGATCCTCATCAACATCATCAAAAGCTAAACAAGTCGATCATCGACAGCATTCCGCCACAACGCTTCATAATCATCGCTTTTCCTATGTTGTGATAAGCACTTTTTAATAAAAAAATTGTATCGCTTCTCCTATGTTAGGATAAACACTTTTTTTTCAAAAAAAAAAAAGCGCATCGCTTTTCCTATTCTGGGTTAAGCGCATTTTGAAAAGCAGTATTGCTTTTCCTTTGTTGGGAAAAGCCCGTTTTAAAAATACTTCTTTCCCTATTTAGGGGGAAACTCATTAAAAAAAAGTGCATCGCTTTTCCTATTCTGGGTTAAGCGCATTTTGAAAAGCAGCATTGCTTTTTCCTTTGCTGGGAAAAGTCCGTTTTAAAAACATTTCTTTCCCCATTCTTGGGGAAACTCATTTTTTAAAAAAAACGAATCGCTTTTCTTATACTGGGTTAAGCGCATTTTGAAAAGTTGCATCGCTTTTCCTTTGCTAGGAAAAGCCCGTTTTAAAAATATTTCTTTCCCTATTTTGGGGGAAACTCATTTTTAAAAAAGCACATCGCTTTTCCTATTCTGGGTTAAGTGCATTTTGAAAAGCAGCATCGCTTTTCCTTTGCTGGGAAAAGTCAGTTTTAAAAATACTTCTTTTCCTATTCTGGGGGAAACTCATTTTTTTTAAAAAAAAAATGCATCACTTTTCCTATTCTGAGTTAAGCGCATTTTGAAAAACAGTATCGCTTTTCCTTTGTTGAGAAAAGCTTGTTTTAAAAATACTTATTTCCCTATATGTTGGGGGAGACACGTTTTAAAAGGTGGCATTGTTTTCCCTATTCTAGGGAAGACGCATTTTAAAAGGTGGCATCGTTTTCCCTATTATGGGGAAACGCGTTTTAAACGGAGGCATCGTTTTCCCTATTATCGGGGAAACGCGTTTTAAAAAGTGGCATCGTTTCCCATATTCTGGGGAAGACGCGTTTTAAAAGGTGGCATCGTTTTCCATATTCTGGAGAAAACACAATTTAAAAATGGCATCGTTTTTCCTATTCTAGGGGAGACGCGTTTTAAAGGTGAAATAGTTTTCCCCATCCTGGGGGAAACACATTTTAAAAGGTGGCATAGTTTTCCCTATTCTGGTGGAAACGCGTTTTAAAAAGCTGCATTAGCTTTCCCTATTATGGGAAAAGGGCATTAAGAAGTGGCATCAGCTTTCCTTATTCTGGGGAAAGGGCGTTTGAGAAGTGGCATCAACTTTTCCTATTCTAAAGAAAGGGCATTAAGAAGTTGCACCAGTTTTGCCTATTTTGGGCGAAACCCAGCCAAGTCCCACCAGTTTTGCCTATGCTGGGTAAAACACATCATTCATCCCATCCAGTGCTTGTTGTTTGTTTGCATGAGGCCGAACTACGTTTGGTCTGATTTATGAGAAAGGGATACGTAGGCAGCCTATTTCGTAGGTGCGACCATCAAAGCATTTTATTGCATATCTGCTTAAAAACTACGATAACCTGCTATAACCGACTAAATAAGTCTAGGGTATGTGGGATTTGAACTGCATCATAAACTGTTGCATTGTAACTGCTACCTCTTGCATTACTCCCTATTATAATTTCCACGGAATTTGGGAGTCTATTTCTTATCAACGATGTTCGTTTACTTGGTAAGATTTTGGTACTCGTAAACTCCATCGTTGAGAGACTCTGTAGACACCCCAATTTCGTACCTCTGGTATGTAACATGACATAAAATATCAAGATATGTTAAAAAGCTAACAACTGTCAAGTTACAGGGATAAAAATATAAAAGAAAAAGCAGGATGCGTAAACAGTGAAATGTAGGGGGGCTAAGTGCCAAAAAGAAAAACAAAAAAGCCCATGGACCCTGTGGGCGCCGCGCCAGCCTCTTCCATGGGTGGCGCCCAATAGTGCCCATTTGCCTAATGTGCAATTCTCTCAACGCACGATACAAGCCGATGAAGAACAGAAAGAGAAATCTTAACCACGAAGGAAGGCCTCTCCCAGCCTATAAATAAAGAGGCCCGGCTTGTGAATTCACATCGTTCATTCAACACGCAATGAGAATACGCAGTTAAGAAATAGTGCAATGAGTTCTGAAAGAGCGCTTTGAGAGAATTCCTTCCTCTAAGCTCCGAAACTCCGTCAAATCTCCCCCAAACACAAAACCAACCGGCCAAAGTGAAACCTAGTTACCCTGCTAGGATTCTGCCCTATTCCTCCGGTCCAAAAATCTCAAAAAGAACAGTTGCCCTCCACGAATCCAAACGCCAAATCATCGAAAAACAAGCAGTTAATCTGCCCGATTTCCGCCGTCAACAAACAAACAACAGCAAAAAAGCAAGTAATTGCTCCGCCCGGTTCCCGAGGTCAGAAAGCAACTTTCGGAAGTAGTTACTCTGTCCGAATCTCCGCAACAGCAAAACAGCAGCAAAAAGACTTTCTCTCTCAAAAGGACAGAGCGAGTGAACCCTAAAATCTACTTGAAGCTAGTTGGTACGTGATAAAACTCTCACGCTTCAAAAGGTATGCTATTTAAAATTTTATTTATTAAAAAAGTGCTATTTAGACCGGCCCGATGTAATAAAAATAAGCAGTTATGCTGCCCAAAATTCTATAGAAAATAACACTAAAAAGAGTCATTATTATGGTCAAATATTTATAAATGTATTCGAAACTCCTGAAAGGACTGTTGCAAATTTGTAATAATATATATACAGATATATATATATATATATATATATATATATATATATATATATATATATATATATAAATGTTTTATTTCATCTGTTAAATAAATTAAAAAAAAACATATTTTAGCTAAAAAACTATTTTGAGACCGAAATGATGAGTTGGGTGCCTAACCCCTTCCCACCTCGTAACTTAGCCTCCGAACCCTTTACAAATCTAGTTACATTTGGGTTTTCTTTGTTTTTTCTTAAAATAAAGATGGTGACTCTGTTTTAATATTTTGAGTCAACAATGAGGCCGGGCGTATTACACGCGTCTTATAACATTTTGATTTTGCCTTCCTTTTAAGGGAAGACAAAACGTCGAAAATCGGGACACTCACAGATTCGTAAAAGGAAAACATAAAGAGACCCTTTAACGCCGAGTAAGTGTTGCTATTGTAAGCTAGATGTAACATGTTGGTTTTTATACTATACTAAAACGGTTGAAAATTCACCTTAATGTACCATCTCACAATTTTCCCAAAAACAAGCTCTTTGGGTGGTGAATCCAAATGGATTTTTAGACCATAAATGTGCTTTTCTAACAAAGTTGATGGAATGGAGTTCGAGGAAGGTTTGGCATGTCTTCTAGAAGAAGCAGGTGGCTTGTTTAACCTGTGGGGGCTAACCCACCTTTTTCAATGTCAATAATACCAGTACATGATTTGTGAGGTCCGTGAAAGAATTAGCTTCCAAAAATATTCAGTCAACACTTGTTTGACCAGCCAACCAAATCCTTAGCTTTCTAGTTGAGATTCTGCACAAATCTGTTCATGAATTTGCTCTTGCTCATGGGCACAAGTAGTGTTATTCTAAAACTCTCAAGAAAAGAAAAAAAAAAAAAAGTAAATTTCTTGGACTCCATATATTGACAAAGCTTAATATTGTTTCATTCAATCAAAATTGCACAAAAATGTCACCAATCTTCATCTTCTTGGTTGTGTGTGTGTGGGTGGTCTTTCAAACGTTTTTGTACCTCACCCCGCATTGCCTGGCGAGAGTCAAACACGGGACGTATTATTAAATACTTTCTTCGTTTCAAGTAAAGAGTACATAATACTTATTTTAAGATGTTTCACGATAAGAGCTCACTTTAAAAAATTATGTTTATAATTTTTACCCTTCACTTGTGTTATAAGCACATTATTTGTATTTCAAGTATTTTTATAATTATGATCAACTCTAATAATATCAATATATATCATTAATAATTACACTTTTCAAATATAGATTCTTTGCGTAAATCGAATGAAGTAATTGTTTCGAACAAGAACTCAAAATGGTGGCAGCTAACTCATTGGGTTACCAATCCTTAAATAGTATACATGTCGTTTGGTCATGTCTCTAAATACTAGAAGGGCCATGTTAACAGTGCTCTTACCATACTTGTTAAGGTTCTTATTTACAAAATTTTACTACTTTGAGAATAATAAAAATTTAGGTAAGACGATTTTACGATTATTTTTTATAAAATGAATTTTTCTTATCCGATTCACTGTGTGCTGGCGAGTTCAACTGTGAGAGAATAACTCCGTCTTACAAATTAAAATTCGTAAGATCGTTTTACATGAGACTTACCATTTGAAAATTATATCTAGTGACGAAATCTTTTATATCGAGAATCATGAATTAGAGATGATTTTTTATAATCATTAGAATTGATTTTCACTTTAATAAAATTTAGCACCCAAAATTTTTGTACCACACATAAATAATCAACTTATGTTATCTGAATGTGAGATTTTTAGTTTTTGACTTGTTTTTCTTTTTGATCTCACCAACTTTTTTCCCGTCACTTTCTTATTTCTACTTCAATAATTACAAAACGAAAAGCCAAAATCAAAAAAATTAGTAATTGATTTTGTTTAAATAATTAATTTTGTTAATTTGCTACTTGACAAGTTAACGGTGAATCTGACATTAGAATAAAAGATGGAATACACTTATGAAATAAAATGATTCAGACTCAACCCTAATCTCCATAACAAACTCAACCTTAGGGTTAGCGCGGGACCCATTTAAGAACATAATTTTTTTTGGTCCAATGAGAACAAATTCTTGAATATGACATTGTTGCCGTCTTCGACGCTACAAGTTGATACTCACGAGTGACAGATCATGGAAAAATCTTGTACAAAAAGATTATTCTCGTATGTTCCACTTATAAAATGATTTTTTAAAAAGAAGATTCTCTTAATAAAAAACAAACAATATAATACCCGTGATGCAAAGAATATAAGATATACTCCATTTGTTCCGAACAAAGAGATCACTGTTATATTTTATGATATTTTATTTAAAAAATGTATTTTTTAAAAATTAAGATATAAAATTGTTATTTTATTACTAATTTTCATAAAAATATTAACTTTGAAACCGAGATTTTTTATTCAGAATGGATGAAGTATTAGTGAGTTTTAATGATATTTGTAAAAGCCTTTTTTTTTTTTTTGGAGGAAAGTAAAAGGGTTGAGTTCAGATCTAAATAAATTCAGTATTCTATTGTTTAAATAAAAGAAATAAATATACTTTAATCAAAATTTTATACTTGAGAGGTTTCACTTTTTTCAACTCTAATGTCCGAAGGCCCGCTTACAATGTTATAAGGTAGACATTAAAATTATCTCCAACAAGCACTTCAAAACTTTAAAATAAAGTATTTTGTCACTATTCTTCTGGTTAATGGTAACTTTAAAAGTTGTTTCATTTTGAAGTGAACCTCCAAACACTTCAATTTCAGAGTATAGATTTCTCTACTTCATCTTCCCAATCCTCTTTCTTTTTTCTTTTTTTGGTTTAAATAATTATTTTTTATTTTAGTTATTATTATTAATGTTAGTTTTGTTGTTTAGTTTAAATACTACTTTGATGTTTTGGTTTAAATATTACAAAAAAATAATTCAATTATTTTTATTTATATTGTTAGTTATTAGTTATATATACTATTAAAATTATTTATAATAAAGTTTATAAATATTAGACATTAATAAAAAACAAAAAATTACATTACACTAATAAAGTTTAATGTTTGTATTTTAGTCTTTATTAATGTCTTGCATTTAATTATTAATTTTAATATATTTGTATTTTAGTCTCAATTAAATTCTTACATTTAATTATTATTTTTAATGCATAGTATTTAATTTAATTTAATATTATATAAATTTATTATATATTTGTTTTGCTAAAATACATTAATAAAAATTAAATGAAATAATGAAGAATATACTTGGACTATTTATTTTAGAATAAACTTTGAAGTAGAGAACTATTGGAGATGGTGAAAAAAATTTGATGCAGAAATTATATCAAATGATTGTGTATTTATATACGCGTGTTACTAAAAGTATTTAAAATTCTAACATTCTTAATTTCTTTGCAAATCTAGAAAGGACGCTCATTTTGAAACTAATAAAATAGATAATTTGACCGTTATTAAAAGATGAGAAGAAATAAACTATTCGAAGTATACACAAACTACACAAACAAAAATAATTAAAGAAAAAAAATATTTTAATGACTTTTTTTTAGTTATTTATGCAATACTTGTAATTAATATTTAACTTACAAAAACTCTAATCTACCGATCAATGAGATTATCAAAATGTAGATGAATATGATGCGACCCATTTAAAAAAGGATTCTTATCACTTCATGAGATGTGGTATATATATATATATATAATGCTCTATGTTTGAAATTGAAAGGGTAAGATGAATTGAAGTATTGAACCAAGGATTACAACTACTAGAAGAAATCAAAGGGTCAACAACAACATTGCATAAAGACAAAAGAGAAACTACATTATTTTGGAAAAAAAATAGCTAATTTTATCGTATTTTAATCGTTTTTACGTTTTGTCACTACATTATTTCTGAGACAAAATTAAATTTAGTTTGAAAGGGAGATGCAATTTCTATTATGAGATCCGATACAAATAGCTAAGAAGCGAGTCTCTTTAACTTATTGATTTTTTTGTTTTAAAGTTTATAATAATAACAAAAGCTTAGGTAAGATGATTTTTTATTTTATTTTGTAAAACAATTTTTTTTCATTGAATTTGATTAAACTGTAAAAAAATAAAACTCTATGTTAAAATTTATAAGATCGTTTTCCATGAGGTTACGTATTTGAATGTTGTTAATGGTTTTTCTTTCATCACGAGATTGAAAGAAAAATAGGTCTTCCTCCCTATTGGTCACGGTTTGCCTAGAGCAGTGAGAAAATATGGTATAGATTCATCATATTATTAGACTTCAAAATAGGTCTCCCTCCCTATTAAAGGGGCCAAAAATCTCATCATCATTTCTGATTGCTGCATATAATAATAAGAAAATAATAATAATAATAATAATAATATATATATATATATAATCAAAATGGCAAATCAATTAATTGCCTAGGTTTGGAAATTACAATCCAAAACCCGCTAACTCACACAATCCGATTAGTTATTTTTTTGGGTTATCTTTTGCTATATAAATATATGTTTTTTATTAAAAAAATCGGGGTCGAAATGGTTCAACCCGTTATGACCCAGTACCATTTAAGTCTGACCCATTTTGACTAGCTTAATTTTGGGTTGTAAGGGGTCACGACCCATTTCGACTCGTTACTCATTTCGACCTAACCCAATCCACCCAATCACCAGCCCTATAATTTCCAATCGCCACATATTTTAATATATTTCGAAAATTCTAAGAATATTGTTTTGATACTTTGAAAGCCAAGTGGGGAATTATATATTGTATTGTCTAAATTCTTTAGGGAAAATTACTTTTTATACAAACATATAATTTGGGATGACAAATTTAACAACGTATTTTCAATAAGACTAATTTAAAAAATATAATAAGTCTTGAAGTTAAAAGGCACTAATCTCGTTAAGTCTCCATCCAACTTCGTTAATAAATTGATGATGTGGACTATGCGGGCTTTAATAATTGCTTTAAGGGATTTATAATATAATATCAAAGTAAAGAGTTCTCAATATAATAAAACCGTATTTAATATTCACCTTCCAATTATTATTACAAGCCTGATCTTCGAAGTCCCGAGTCCTAACCCAGATCTTCAAACTTCCAACCCCAACTCTTCAAATGATCCTAATCAAATCAAGAAGAATCCATGTTTATAATACACTAACAATAAAATTGAATCTTTTTCCTTGCACTAATCGAAATTTGTCTCCTAAACCACCAATCTCAGCTTTCAAATCACAATCCCTTCCCACCAAGACTACTACTATTTGACTATTTGAAATGATATTACTTGAATTTCACAGTGGGAGTTTCCAATTTCCAAGTAGTGGTTGAATCTATTGAGGCGACTGTTGAGATGGGTTGTTGGACCGACAATGGAGGCTCGTCAGAGACAGTTGAGGTCGGGGATGGCACTGGAAGAATCAGAATAGAGGAGAGAGATGGAGAGGCCGACGATGAAGGACTTGGCAGGAGCACTGGAGCAGAGAGGAGGACATCGGCTATGGTGGGTGTTGATGAATCAGAGGGAGTTAGAAGGGCCTACTCCGATGGATCTAGGGTGAGACGGAGCGGAGTTTTCGACGCCCGACGAAAAAGATGATGCGCAAGTTCTATTTCAATCCCTCCCTTTTTATGCAATTGTATTAGATACCTTTTACTTTGAAATTATACGAAATAAATCATTTTAAGATCCATATAGTCCATATCATCACCCCGTTAACGAAATTTGTAATATTTTGTCCAAATTATTAGTACATTGTTAACATTTTGCTTCCGAACCATATACACTAGCAACATTTGTCTTATTGAAAATACGTGGTTAATTTGGTCTCATCCGAATAGTATGTTGGTTAAAAAATAATATTCCCAATTCTTTATGTTACTAAAAATGAGTCCATCCTTTTTCTTTTTTTTAAATTTTGGGTTGTTTTTGAAAAAAAAAAACCCCTACTTTGTAAAAATAGAAAATTGGGATGTCACTTTCATCTTTTTGCACTTAATTAACTAGTACTTTAAGGGTGAGGCTAATTATACATCAAAATAAACTCTTGACACTTAATTTTCTATAATGTATAATACAAAATATAATACATCAATGTAGAAAATGAGGTGTAAAAAATAGGTTTTGAGGTGTGATTAGCCTCCATCGTATTTTAATTGATAGATATTAATAAAAATATACTCCATTTGTTCTATATTTTGTTTAACCCGACATACAAACTGAAAAAACATAGTAATTGATTATATTATAATATTACTCTGATAGCAATCATAGCATGCTCTATTTTTTAATGGGCTCCTATAAATCAAAGGAAAATTAAATTAAGGATAAAATAATAAATATTTAAAAAAAGAAATTAAACTTTTTTATTGGAATAATCGAAAGGAAAAATATATATTCTAGAAACACAGAGGAGTAATAAAGTTCAACTTACTCAATAGTGAACTGGGACCCACATTGTCCGAGACCTTGCCTGCTGCGGTGCTGCCTATATATAATCACAAGTCATTGGAGTCTCTAAATCCCAAATTCACTCCCCTCTCCAACAATAACAATTGCTTGCTAATTCCTTATCTTACGGTTCTTACCTACCACAAAAATCTTCTCTCATCGCCGCCGCCGCCGCAGAAGCCATGAGCACCATTTCGTACTTGATTCACTCATCGTCTTCTCATTCTCGCCGGAGAAACAGTTTCGGAAACCGGTGTTCGTCCATGCTAAAACAGCAAAAAACCAGGCTATACATACTAGGCCGTTGCGTTTCCATGCTCATGTGTTGGAAGGATCACTCCGATTGATCAATCAACCGTTCTTTGAATCTCGTTTCACGAACAGTTTTGATGGATAAACATTGATGAATTGAAGCTGCGTGTTGATTGTGCGATGATCGTATTCCAGGCGTAGTTTGATGGCGGAAATTGCAAAACCTTCTTCCATGTCAGCTTTGTGTGATATTACTGAAGGA
Organism: Codonopsis lanceolata; assembly: GCA_013146195.2. Classification (NCBI taxonomy): domain Eukaryota; kingdom Viridiplantae; phylum Streptophyta; class Magnoliopsida; order Asterales; family Campanulaceae; genus Codonopsis; species Codonopsis lanceolata. The sequence goes on along the minus strand of CM028384.1, from coordinate 31,017,150 downwards.
GAAGGAAGATCTCAGAGCGATAACTGAATTAATTTGTATGTTCATATGAACAAATGAGAATGATCGAACAAAAAAACCTATATTTTGATCAGTAGCTTCAATCTCACACTGATTTATAAATGTTACGATTTGAACATGAAAGTCAAGTTTTTAAATTGATATTTCCAGAAAACGTCAACCATGCACATCTATGGTGACATTTCTTTTTTTAAAAATAAAACTTCTTCAATGCGGCTATGGGGGAGTGTTGCGGATATAACATGTCAACCATTTTTTTTTACATTCTGGAAGAGACTCGTTTTTTAGTCATTCTAGAGTGAATTCATTCTAATGGACATTTTTCTTAGGCAAAAACTTGTATAGGACACGGAGCCCCATTTAAAAATTCGCGGGTTAATAAGAAAACCTGCTAATATAAATTACAAATATTTGTTGGATAAGTTGGTAAAGTGGCGGCCCATAAGCTTTTAAGGTGCGCACTGGTCTAGGGTCCGACTCCCCCCAGCAATGAATTTTATTTTAATGCTCATTTTCTCTATTTGCTTGGTGTCCCTCCACTTTCAATGTTTGTTAGCTCCGTTAGCATCAATGCCCCTCCACTTTCAATGTTTGTTAGCTCCGTTAGTATCAATTGTTTTGGGATATTTGACAGATCTTAACGAACTTTGACGAAATGCTAAATAACACATTTAAAATCAAACGTGACACATTAAAAACACAAAAAGTGACACATTTTAATGTTAAAAGTGACACTATAAATGAAAATTTATTATATTTTTTATTAAAATACAAAGTAACACTCTTAAAACTAAAAAGTGACACATTTAATACTAAAAAGTGACACTCTTAATACTAAAAAGTGACACATTTAATACTAAAAAGTAACACTCTTAATACTAAAAAGTGACACATTTAATACTAAAAAGTGACACTCTTAATACTAAAAAGTGACACTCTTAATACTAAAAAGTGACACTCTTCCTTAAAGAATTTACCGAACCATAATGAATCATATCGTGTTTCAAATTAATCTTCTACATGTCTAGATCATGCTCGCTCTATTACGAATGGAAAGAGAAAAAGAATTAAGGGAAGTATTGAAAAGGGCAAGAAAAAGACTACTGATTTTTCTGATTTCCATCAAGCCAAGGAATTTGGTTCCAAGACTCCTAATGATAGGTTATTTTATACATATTTTCAGTAAATTTAGTATGTTTGAGTAAGAAACATATACTTTACCTTGAAAAAGTTATGGTTTTGTGTTTTTAACGATTGACACTTGAGATTATATATATTTCTATGAATGAGAAGATATGTTTCAGTAGTGTTCAATTGGTTATTGCTGTTAAAATCACTAGCTCAAAAGTGACACACTTTAGTCCTAAAAGTAACACACTCCAACCCTAAAAGTGACATTCTTATTGATACAAATTGTATGATTATAAAAATAAGTTGTTTTACCAAAAGTGACACACCTAATGCCTAAAAGTGACACAATTAATACATAAAAGTGACATACTAAACGTGATACTTATGAATAAAAATTTAAAGATGAAAAGTGATTTTTTTTGCCAAAAGTGACACGTAAAACTTAAAAGTAACGCATTCTATGTTTAAAAGTGACACTCTGATTTAAAGTAACTAAGTAAAACTTAATCAGACCTAAGACAACAATTATCCAAAAGTGACACACTTTTGTTCACTTAGTAAAACTTAATCAGACCTAAGACAACAATTATCCAAAAGTGACACACTTTTGTTCTCAAAGTGACACACGTCAAGTCTAAAAGTAACACTCTTATTGATCATAAATATAAACAATGTCAAAATGACACATCTTGCTAATAAAACTTAAAAAAAATCCTAAGAGGTTTTAAACCTTAGACCTTCCAAATTACAACAACCTACCAAATTTGTTATGAACCATCTCACCAAATTGATTTTTATGATTGTTTGTAACATAGTATTAATTTATTATGACCTGAAAATTTATTCTCATTAAGAAGAATTAAAACCAAAATTACATAGGTAAGAGGTTTCGAACAGCCAACCTCTGGCCGCCAAAACCTTAATGTAGCGTGTCTATCCAACTTGCCAAACAAGTTATTATGATTTTTGTTAGGCAAAAACTTCTATAGGACGGTTTTACGGATCTAGGATCCGTAAGACGGAGCCCCATTTAAAAATTCACGGGTTAATAACAAAACCTGCTAATATAAATCACAAATATTTGTTGGATAAGATGGTAAAGTGGCGGCACTTATGGCTTTAAGTTGCGCGCTGGTTTAGTGTTTGACTCCCTCCAGCAACGAATTTTTTTTTAATGCTCATTTCCTCTATTTGCTTGGTGCCCCTCCACTTTCAATGTTTGTTAGCTCCGTTAGCATCAATGCCCCTCCACTTTCAATGTTTGTTAGCTCCGTTAGCATCAATTGCCTTGGGATACTTGACAGATCCTAACAAACTTTGACGAAATGCTAAATAACACATTTAAAATCAAACGTGACACATTAAAAACACAAAAAGTGACACATTTTAATGTTAAAAATGACATTATAAATGAAAATTTATTATAATTTTTATTAAAATACAAAATAACACTCTTAAAACTAAAAAGTGACACATTTAATACTAAAAAGTGACACTCTTAATACTAAAAAGTGACACATTCAATACTAAAAAGTGACACTCTTAATACTAAAAAGTGACATATTTAATACTAAAAAGTGACACTCTTAAAACTAAAAAGTGACATATTTAATACTAAAAAGTGACACTCTTAATACTAAAAAGTGACACTCTTAATACTAAAAAGTGACACTCTTCCTTAAAGAATTTACCGAACCAAAATGAATTATATCGTGTTTCAAGTTAATCTTCTACATGCCTAGATCATGCTCGCTCACATTCACGAAGGGAAAGAGAAAAAGAATTAAGGGAAGTATTGAAAAGGGCAAGAAAAAGACTACTGATTTTTCTGATTTCCATCAAGCCAAGGAATTTGGTTCCAAGACTCCTAATGCTCGGTTATTTTAGACATATTTTCAGTAAATTTAGTATGTTTGAGTAAGAAACATATACTTTACCTTGAAAAAATTATGGTTTTGTGTTTTTAACGATTGACACTTGGGATTATATACATTTCTATGAATGAGAAGATATGTTTCAGAAGTGTTCAATTGGTTATTCCTGTTAAAATCACTAGCTCAAAAGTGACACACTTTAGTCCTAAAAGTAACACACTCCAACCCTAAAAGTGACACTCTTATTGATACAAATTGTATGATTATAAAAATAAGTTCTTTTACCAAAAGTGACACACCTAATGCCTAAAAGTGACACAATTAATACATAAAAGTGACATACTAAACGTGACACTTATGAATAAAAATTTAAAGATGAAAAGTGATTTTTTTTGCCAAAAGTGACACACGTAAAACTTAAAAGTAACACATTCTATGTTTAAAAGTGACACTCTGATTTAAAGTAACTAAATAAAACTTAATCAGACCTAAGGCAACAATTATCCAAAAGTGACACACTTTTGTTCTCAAAGTGACACACGTTAAGCCTAAAAGTAACACTCTTATTGATCATAAATGTAAACAATGTCAAAATGACACATCTTGCTAATAAAACTTCAAAAAATCCTAAAACGTTTCAAACCTTAGACCTTCCAAATTTCAACAATCATCAACAACCTACCAAATTTGTTATGAACCATCTTACCAAATTGGTTTTTATGATTATTTGTAACGTATTATTAATTTATTATGACCTGAAAATTTATTCTCATTAAGAAGAATTAAAACCAAAATTGCGTAGGTAAGAGGTTTCAAACCGCCAACCTCTGGCCGCCCAAACCTTAATGCAGCGCGTCTGTCCAACTTGCCAAATAGGTTATTATGATTTTTTTTAAAACATATTTAGTTATTAACCTGCGAATTCTTAAATGGAGCTACGTCTTATGGATAAGGATCCGTAAGACCGTCTTACAGGAGACCACCCCTTTTTGTTAACATATTTAGTTATTAACCCGCGAATTCTTAAATGGGGCTCCGTCTTACGGATAAGGATCCGTAAGACCGTCTTACATGAGACCACCCCTTTTTCTTATTAAAATTATTGTTGTTCAATTTTCTTTTATTTGTCAAATTTCACTTTAGTCGCGACATTATAATTTGATACGTGGAGAATAAACTTATGGCTCGTTTGGTGCAGCGTTTTGAAAACGCAGTTTTTTCAAAATGCAGAGTTTTTAAAACACAGCGTTTTCAAAATGGAGTTTTATATTTGTAAACACGTTTGGAAAATTATTTCAAAACGCTATTTTTCATAAACAAACTAGTTGAAAACGTAGCATATTTTTAAAACGCTACAAATTGGAGCGTTTTAAAACGCTCCACGTTTTTAAAACACTGCGTTTTAAAACGCTGCATTGAAACACTTTTAAAGAAAAAACGCTGCGTTTTTTACCAGCGTTTTGACTAAAACGCTCCACCAAACAAGCACTTAATCTGTTCATTACCAACACGTGGGGGAAAATATATGGATATAAGAATGTTGTAATTAGGTTTGACAATTACAATTCGAAACCCGTTAACCTATCCAATCTGGTCTGAAAATTACCCGACCCAACTCATTAATTTTTTTTGGGTAAACCTGTTACCCATTTTGACCTAATAATTTTTATTCTATAAATGTAAGAATTTTAGGGGAAAATATAGGTTTGGGTCAACCAATTACATGTTATATAACCCGACTCATTTCTACCTGTTTAATATTTAAGATTCTAATGGATTTTGACTCGTTATTAATATTCAATTCAACCCACCTAATTATCAAAGTTTAATTATAATTGATTATTTCACCAAATAAATAGAAGGAAAACAATTAGCGACTATAACGAAAGAGAATACAATAAAATTTATACATGATCTCATTTGGTGTGTTCGATCATGACATTTAGTATGCACCACCATTATTGAGCCAATTGGAGAAACCCATTTGCTCACGCATATGGTTCAAAAGTTGTGATAGTTTGGTCAGATATAACGGAGTATCTAGTTTGCTACTTATTTAATGTATAACTTATTAAAAATGAATAAAAATTTATTTGATATTTATAAACTATTCAATCAAAAAACTCAATATAACAGCTTGATATAAACCATAATAATATTTATCTTTAATAACTTTAAAATTTAGAAAAAAAATCATTTAATATCTAAATAAGCCAAACCAAATCTCTATTTATAAGTAAAAATATGTAGTTAATTTGGGTATGAGCTTACTCAAGCCACCAATATCCAAACTAGATTTGATTAAGATTTGAGAGATATTGGGTGAGATACCCAATAAAATCATATTAGACACTCCATTGTTCTCGCCCATAGTAGAGATGTCATTCAGATGTATATGGTGGCTTAATTTGATGAAGAAACTAACAAAGATGCTCTGAGTTTGGTATTAGACATATTTGGGGAGAAAATGTCAGAAGTTCGAATGAGAATGATAAACCAAGTAGCAAAATGTAGATAAATAAAAAGTGCGGTGAAAATAACTTTCTCTCTCTCTCTCTCTCTCTCTCTCTATATATATATATATATATATATATATATAATGCTAGGGTCACTCTAATAGCACTTAATTTTGGGTACCAAATGATGTGTCATTTTATGTGTCATATTGTTAACATAACTTTTTAACTTCAATATTATACTATTGGGAAACAACATTTGCTGGAACATAATTCATATAAGATTATTAAATTAAAGAAACAAACACAAAAAAATCTTTCATTCATACTATTATTTTCATATGGACTAAATAATTCAAAAAAAATTAATGCATCTCTTTCAAAAGACTTCAACAAAATTATCGAGACACATTATTATTTTATTGGGTGATAATCGGACCGGTTCCTTTTGGAGAAATGTTAACCGCAAAAGTTCACAATACTTTTTTCAACCGCTAAAGTACACTTTTAGGGGAAAAATGACAAACACACCCTTAATAAAGATGCACACATAAAGCCCGCTCAAATAAAAGTTGGGCATTACAATAGAAAAGATGGCATCGCAATGGAAAAGATGGGCCTCGCAATAAGCCCCGTCCAAAGAAAAACTGGGCATCACAATGGAAAAGATAGGCGTCAGAACTTACGATGCCGGCGTCGGAACTTACGATACTTACGACACGAGCATCGAAATGTGTCAAAGGTATTCTTCTGTATTAATAGCGATGATCCATTTCAATAGCTTCTATCCCGCGCCTCCTAAGTCATGGAAGGATTGCAATGGTCATTCACTTTCTGGTATATTTTATAACCATTTCTACGAAAAGAACAACTTTCTCGATTGACGAATGAAGAAGGGGAGAACTTAGATAAAGAAGGATTCAGAAAGATAGGAAAGACGAGTGAGAGACTTACTAGTGGATTAAAGTCAAAAATTCCTTCTTTCATTAGGAAATGAAATGTAAAGTATGAGCTGGAGTCTAATTAAGGAAGAAAGATAAGGCATGCAAGATCAATCTCAAACAAAATATATGAAAGGTAAATGAAGAAAGAGACATAGGTGTTTAATTAATCCTTCACCCTTCCGAAGCAAGATCAGTTGAGAGAGAGAGAGAGAGAAAGCGAGAAAGCGAGAAAGGGAGAAGGAAAGACTGATTTGATTAAAGGAGAGACTAATATTCAAGGAGAAGGAACGCAGGCGGAGAGGGACAGCTCTTCTTCCCCTAACTGGCCGACTTTTCTTCCAAGAGTAATGTTTCGGTTTTCGAAAAGTATTGTTTCGATGGGAACGATGACATTTAAGGAAGAAAAAAAAAAGTACTTTTGCAATAAAAAAAATGTACTTCAGCAGTTAACAGTTTAGAAAAAAAAAAAGGGCCGGTCCGTAATTATTCCTTACCAAAATGAGAAAAAAAAAAAAAAAAACTCACCTAATTGAAAAACACTAAAAGTTCTACTATATATAAAATCCAGCCCATTAAAATCTCACATCCACCCTTAAGCCACATGTCATGTAATTTGTCCCTTTTAACCTATTAATATAAAATAAAAACTTAGAAAAAAAATAATATTATGTGTATTTTATGTAAGACAGATCTTCTTGACCCGACCCACTGTGTGTCGGTGAGTTGCGTTGTAAGATAGTTGGGCTCCTTCTTACGAATTAAAACCCGTAAGACGGTCTTACCGGATAACTACTTTTAATAAAGTAATACACGACTTCAACATCTAACCAAATTCAATATCTGTCGTCTAACAAATACAATCATTCAGTTAGAACCCTTCATTTAGAATCCTTCATTTGACATATATTATTTCACTTCAAAATTTCATTCACCTAACATTCGGTAAGAAATCGTAGCGATCTCTCAAGATTATTCAAATTATTTTAATTTTTCATTGAGATGAAAATTGAACCTATATCATTTTGTTTTACCTTCTATTTCCTTATATAACTTTTAAAGTTTTTTTTTTTTAAAATACAAATCTAATAATTTGAGACTTCAATATTTAAAATTTTACTACTCTGAGAATGACAAAAACTTAGGTAAGACGGTTATACAGTCATTTTTTGTAAAACAAATTCTCCTTACCCGATCAACTGTATATTGATGGGTTCAACTGTAAGAAAATTAATAACTTCGTCCTACGAATTAAAATTCATAAAATCGTTTTACATGAGACTTACCCTTTTAAAATTATAACTAGTGACGAAATTTTTTACATCGAGAATCATGAATTAGAGATGATTTTTTATAATCATTAGAATTGATTTTCACTTTAATAAAATTTTGCACCCAAAATATTGTACCTCACATAAATAATGAACATACGTTATCTGAATGTGAGATTTTTAGTTTTTGATTTTTTTTTTTCTCTTTGATCTCACCAACTTCTCTTCGTCACTTTCTTATTCCTACTTCAAATATTACGAAACGAAAAGTCAAAACCAAAAAATTAACCCTAATCTCCTAACAAACTCAACCTTAGTAATAAAAAATTAACCCTAATCTCCCTAATCTTCTTTTTTTTTTTTTTTTTTTGGTCCAAGGAGAACAAATTCTTGAATATGACATTGTTGCCGTCTTTGACGCTACAAGTTGATACTCACGAGTGAAGGATCATGGAAAAATCTTGTACAAAAAGATTATTCTCATGTGTTCACTTATAAAATGATTTTTAAAAAAGAAGATTCTCTTAATAAAAAACAAAAAATATAATACCCGTGTGATGCAAAGAATATAAGATATACTCTATTCGTTCCGAACAAAGAGATCATTGTTATATTTTACGATATTTTATTTAAAAAATTTACTTTTAAAAGTTAAGATATAAAATTGTTATTTTATTACTAATTTTCATAAAAAGATTGATTTTGAAACCGAGATTTTTTGTCCAGGACGAAAGGAGTATTAGTTAGTATTAATGATATTTGTAAAAGGCTGATTTTTTTTTAAATAGGAAAGTAAAAGGGTTGAGTTCAGATCTAAATAAATTCAGTATTCTATTATGTTTAAATAAAAGAAATAAATATACTTTATATGGTAAAAATAATTAAATAAATCAAAATTTTATACTTGAGAGGTTTTGTTGGTCCACAATAATGCTCAAATAGGCTAGAAGAGGGGGGTGAATAGCCTATAATGTCTATTTTAAAACCTTTTCTTTTGGATATATTTAAAACGTAGTTTTGGTAGCATTTGCAGTTTAGCGTATTGAGCATGTCTGCCGGTAGAGGCTATCGGTAGACTTGATCTAAGCAGAAATATCAAATCTGCCGGTAAACTACCAGTCAAATCAAAAAGTCAGTTATAAAGAATTTAAGCAGCTTTCGTAAAAAGGCTTTAGATTTGGAGAAGTCTTAAATAGTTGTACACGAATATATGATCAAAACAACAGCACACTTAATACTTCTTTCAAATACAGACTCATGAAATCAATAAGAAAATAACTTTTCTAAAGATCAATTAATTTGTAAAAAGCTCAAAGATATATAAGGACTGAGAGATAAGTAATTGTAAGAACATATGAATTTATTCAAAGATAAATTGCATATTACATCAGCCTAAATAATCTATGTATAGTTTCTGTTTTTGTCCTCCCAAACCTTAATCCTTATTTAATTATCCATTCATGAATAATTAAGCAATAGAGGGCAATAGGATACCAGAACGAGAAACTGTTATGAGAAGAGTATTTTCAAGGTCGTTTAGATAAAAAAAATATCTGAACGATTGAGTATAAAACACTCGGCCTTCCATGATGAATGATTATTGCACAATCAATAGCATTTGTATTGGAATACAAATCTGAGGATATGAATGCAATATCTACAGACAACTCTTCATTTTCTTCAGACATCATCTAACATCAATCTTCTGATCTTGATCTCTGTCTTATGGAGTTTCTGATCAATCTCTTTTCTTATCCAAACTTTTCTTCCTGGCAATCCACTGAGAGCTTCTTAATAAGATCTGGATGAGTTCGCTACGATGTGTCGAGATCTGAGGTGCGTTGGTGAGGACGATCTCTTTTCTTTTAAGCTCTAGAGTGAGTTCTGATTTCAACTTCGCTTTGGGCGTGTATCAGTCACTCGTTGCTCATCGTCTTTGTTTCTTGGGTAGAAGAGATGATTTATATAGACTGGAATCAATGTGATCGTTGAGAAATGAAGATTTGATGTATCTATCCGTTTAGAGATATAGTTGTTGAAGTTTATCGGATAGAGATATTTGTCCATAAGATCTTTGACTATTTGGGGTAAAGATTTAGTCCTGTAGATCTTGGAACTTGTTGTCTGTCAGACTATGTTGATAAGTCTCTGAAAAGTAGGTCTGATGTCTGATGCACTGTCAGGTGGTCTGTTCAATAAAGTAATTGCTTTTTGACTTTATCAGACCACGTAAGTGAGAGAAAGTCTTGTAGTTTTAACTGTGTCAGACTTTCTGAGACTTGAACATATTTGTCTTGATTTGAACTGCTTCTAGTCTTTTCTCTGTAGCACGTGCTGAACTAGGTTTGCCGATGGACTACTCGGACCAATGGAACAAGTCTTCCGATACAGGAGAACTGATGTCTGCTGGTGTGAACATTTTAACTTGTAGCATGTCTACCGCTAGTGATTCTTCAAGATGTTCATATTTTATTCACTGAAGGCTTTTGACATTGCTACAAGTCTTCTGGTGCTTAGTGCGCCTGAAGCGCTGGTCTGTTCAATCATCATGTAGGAAGGTAAGACTTGATCAGTACGCACCTAATCTAAGACTTATGTGATGTCGCACGAGTTGCTACGCTAACCGGTACACAGACCTTTTAGCTACTCATGATGACTCACTTGTAATGGGGGTAAGCAAATCAATATATATAGAATATGCAAGATGATAAGTAAATTATCAAGAAGCATATTCCAACAGGTTTCACTTTTTTCAACTCTAATGTCCGAATGCCCGCTTACAATGTTATAAGGTAGACACTAACACCATCCCCCACAAGCGCTTCAAAACTTCAAAATGAAGTATTTTGTCACTATTCTTCTCGTCAATTGTAACTTTAAAAGCTGCTTAGTTTAAATACCACTTTGATGTTTTGGTTTAAATATTACAAAAAAATTAATTCAATTATTTTTATTTTTATTGTTAGTTATTAGTTATATATACTATTAAAATTATTTATAATAAAGTTTATAAATATTAGACATTAATAAAAAAAACAAAAAATTACATTACATTACATTAATAAAGTTTAATGTTTGTATTTTAGTCTTTATTAATGTCTTGCATTTAATTATTAATTTTAATATTGTATTTTAGTCTCAATTAAATTCTTACATTTAATAATTATTTTTAATGCATAGTATTTAATTTAATTTAATATTATATAAATTTATTATATATTTGTTTTGCTAAAATACATTAATAAAAATTAAATGAAATAATGAAGAATATACTTACAATATTTCTTTTAAAGTAAACTTTAAAGTAAAGAACTGTTGAAGATGGTGGAAGAAATTTGATGCAGAAATTGCATCAAATGACCGTGTATTTATATACGCTAGTTACTAAAAGTATTTAAAATTCTAACATTCTTAATTTCTTTACAAATCTAGATAGGACGCTCATTTTGAAACTAAGAAAATACATAATTTGACCGTTATTAAAAGATGAGAAGAAATAAACTATTCGAAGTATACACAAGCTACTCAAACAAAAATAATTAAAGAAAAGAAATGTTTTAATGACTTTTTTTAGTTATTTATGCAATACTTGTAATTAATATTTAACTTTTGCATTAACGTAGTTGATACAAAAACTCTAATTCTACCGATCAATAAGATTATCAAAATGTTGACGAATCTGATGCGACCCATTTAAAAAAGGATTCTTGTCACTTCATGAGATGTGGTGTATATATATATATATATATATAACTCTAAATTGAAAGGGTAAGATGAATTGAACTATTGAACCAAGGATTGCAACTACTAGAAGAAATCAAAGGGTCAACAACTACATTGCATAAAGACAAAAGAGAAACTACATTAATTTGGAAAAAAATAGCCAATTTTATCGTATTTTAATCGTTTTTACGTTTTGTCACTACATTATTTCTGAGACAAAATTAAATGGAAAAAAAATATATTCTAGAAACACAGAGGAGTAATAAAGTTCAACTTAGACTCAATAGTGAACTGGGACCCACATTGTCCGAGACCTTGCCTGCTGCCTATAAATAATCACCGGTTATTGGAGTCTCTAAATCCCAAATTCACTCCCCTCTCCAACAATAACAATTGCTTGCTAATTCCTTATCTTACGGTTCTTACCTGCCACAAAAATCTTCTCTCATCGCCGCCGCCGCCTCCGCAGAAGCCATGAGCACCATTTCGTACTTGATTCACTCATCGTCTTCTCATTCTCGCCGGAGAAACAGTTTTGGAAACCGGTGTTCGTCCATGCTAAAGCAGCAAAAAACCAGGCTATACATACTAGGCCGTTGCGTATCCATGCTCATGTGTTGGAAGGATCGCTCCGATTGATCAATCAACCGTTGTTTGAATCTCGTTTCACGAACAGTTTTGATGGATAAACATTGATGAATTGAAGCTGCGTGTTGATTGTGCGATGATCGTATTACAGGCGTAGTTTGATGGCGGAAATTGCAAAACCTTCTTCCATGTCAGAGCTTTGTGTGAAATTACTGAAGGAGAAGGAAGATCTCAGAGCGATAACTGAATTAATTTGTATGTTCATATGAACAAATGAGAATGATCGAACAGAAAAACACTTGTATTTTGATCGGTAGCTTCAATCTCACACTGATTTGTAAATGCTACGATTTGAATATGAAAGTCAAAATTTTAAATTGATATCCCCAGAAAACGTCAATCATGCTCAGCTATGGAGACATTTCTTTTTTTAAAAAATAAAACTTCAATGCGAAGGAGTGCTGTGGATGTAATATGTCAACCATTTTTCTTCACATTCTTGAAGAGACTCTCGATTTTTAGTCATTCTAGATGCAGATGTGAATTAATTCTAATCATTATTTTTCTTTTTAAAAACATTGATGTTCAATTTTCTTTTATTGGTTAAATTTCACTTCAGTTGCAGCATGATAAATTGATAATTTGATACGTGGGGAATAAACTTAACCGGTTCATTACTGGCAGAAAATATATGGATATAAGAATGTTGTTATTAGGCTTGATAATTATAATTCAAAATCCGTATTAACCGGTTCATTATTGGTGGAAAATATATGGATATAAGAATGTTGTCATTAGGCTTGATAATTATAATTCGAAATCCGTTAACCCACCAAATCTGGTTCGAAAATTAACTGACCTAACTCATTAATATTTTTTAGTAAACATGTTACCCATTTTAACGTAATAATTTTTATTCTATAAATGTGAGAATTTTAGGGGAAAATATGGGTTAAGGTTGACCAATTACATGTTATAACTCGACTCATTTTGACTTATTTGATATTCGAGATTCTAATGAGTTTTGACTCATTATTAATACTCGATCCAACTTATCCTATTATCAAATTTAGTTGCAATTGATTATTTCATCAAATAGATAGAAGCAAAGTAGTTAGCAATTATAACCAAAGAGAATGCGATAAAATTTATACATGATCTCATTTGATGTTCGATCATAACATTCAGTTTTCAATGAGGTTTACGACCGCATGTCATAGCTCGGGAATTAAGCATCGGCAGTCTTTCATGTCTTATGGTTAGTATGCACTAGGCCTGTCAATGGTTCGGATTTTGATCCGAAAAAAAAATTCGATCTGAAATTTCGGATATGAATTTATATAATGGTCCAATAATCCGAATTTGAATCCGAATCCGATAATTTATTTATTAACGGATCGGATATGAATTTAGTTATATCTGATCCGTTAAGGATTCGATCCGATCCAAAAATAACATATTTCTTATTATATATATACATAATATATACAATTATATATGCATGTTGTCTTTTAAACTTCATCCCTTTCATATTCTAATTGTTTTTTATTCATATATTTATATTTCGGATCGGATCAGATATTTAATCGGATATGTTAACGGATAACGAATTCGGATATGGATTGACATACACTTGATCCGTTGAATTATCGAATCGGATCGGATCGATGATATAAGGTTTCGGATCGAATTCGAATTTACCTATATTCGATACATATCCGATCCATTGAAAGGTCTGGTATGCACCACCATTATTGAGCCAATTGGAGAAACCCATTTGCTCAGACATATGGTTCAAAAGTTGACATTTGGTCATATACAACCACAACTGTGTATCTAATTTGTTACTTATTTAATAATTAATACACAACTTATTAAAAACGAATAAAAATTTATTTCATGCTTATAAACTAATCAATCAAAAAACTCATATAAAAGTTTGACACAAACCTCAATAATCTTTATTTCTAATAACTGTAAATTTTGAAAAAAAAAAATGAATCAAACCAAATCTTTATTTATAAATAAAAATGTGTACTTTTTAAAATATATTTTTTATTTTGTTTTTAATTGCAAAATGATTAAAAATCAAAAAAGAAAAAGAAAAAGAAAAAAATGGCATGACCCCACTACGTAACAAAATGTGGATAAGTAAAAAGTATCTTGGAAATAACTCTCTCTCTCTCTCTCTCTCTCTCTCTCTCTATATATATATATATATATATATATATATATATATGTAATGACTAAATGTATGGCTTTAGTAAAAAAATTATAAATGTATGTATTATGTCATTGACTAAATGAGAGACATTTAATGAAATATATATAGTAGCCTTATATATAATGATGCACTGAACATCCGTCTATAAATATGTGATGTTGTAGACAATGTATGACAACCAATTAAAAAGTGAGAAGAAACGCTCACTCATTTTACTTGCAATAACTCTCTCCTATACATTCTCATCACATTCTGTGCTTTAGAACGTTGAGTGTTATAATACTCTTCCGTTATGGACAAAAATTTAATTATTTTATTTTTTGATATTTTATTTAAAGAGTAAATTTTTTGTAAGACGGTCTTACGGATCTTGATTTGTAAGACGGATCCCTACTCTCTCACAGCTCAACCCATCAACACATAATGGAATAGATAAAGAGAATCTGTCTTACAAAAAATGATCGTAAGACCGTTTTACCTAAGTTTTCGTCTTACTTTAAAATCCATTTAAAAAATTAAGGCATAAAAGTGATATTTTATTACTAATAGACTATTAAAATGTTATTTTTTTAAAAAAAATTTACTTTTAAACGAATATTTTTTGTCCGAACGGAATGAATATATTAGTAGGGTAAATTTATAATTATATATATATAAACATTTTGTAGTCCAAACTCCAAACCCTAGTTGAACACTGAAAATAATACTCCATCCGTCCCTAAATTATCGTACTTCTTTCATTTTTCGTTCGTTCCAAAATAATTGTCTAGTTTGAAACTTACCTTTTTATAGCACCACTTTTAACACTTTACCCTTATTTTTTTACCATATTTTAATTATAGGTCACATATATATATGAGTTTTAAATAAAACTACATATTAAATCAATATAAATAATAAAATCAATTATTTTTTCTTAATTCGTACCTCAAATCAATTAAAATGATAATTTAAGGAGTGAATAGTAATGGGTTTATATGTGGATTGAGGTTGTTGTCATCTAGAAGTTGGGAAATGGGTTGTTAGAAAGTAGTACGTGAGTGGGGGGTGGCTACTTCCAGAACTTCCTTATAATGCCAACATAGGATTCATTGTTCATCCATTATTTTTATAAAACCTTCCACAAACTTGTGAGTCAAATATTTTCCACAAAATACCGACCAAATCCACGACAGCCAGCCGCCGGCAACAAATATACCACTTGTACTTGTCGACTAAGTGCTTGTTTGGTGGAGTATTTTGATCAAAACGCTGGTAAAAAACGTAATGTTTTCTCTATAAAAGTGTTTCAATGCAGTGTTTTAAAACGCAGCGTTTTAAAAACGTGGAGCGTTTTAAAACGCTCCAATTTGTAGCGTTTTAAAAATATGCTACGTTTTCAACTAATCTGTTTATGAAAAATAACGTTTTGATATAATTTTTCAAACGTGTTTACAAAAATAAAACTGCGTTTTGAAAATGTTGCGTTTTAAAAACGCTGCACCAAACGAGCCCTAAATAATGACTACCTTAGATCATGGGTGACAATTTGGTTACCAAAACTCATCTATTCATTCTCCTCGCTCCCGCCAAATATTATTGTCTTATTTGATCGGATATATATATTAAGAAAAAAAATATTAACTTGGTTATTAATAATTATATATTTATTTCATTTCAAGTAAATAGTTCATTATTTTAATTTGAACTCATTTTTAAAAATTAAGATATACAAGTGTTATTTTATTACTAATAGACTACTGAACGTATCATTTTCTTTAAAAATTTGATTTTCAAACAGGAACTTTTTGCCTCAAATAAAGGGAGTATGTAATTTCTTTTAAAGCTCATATAGATGTGACTCATGATTAAAATATGAAGAAAAAAAAAGAGTAAAACAGCAAAAATGTTTTTTTTAAAAAAAAAAACTTTATAAACAAGATAATTTTTTTTGAATGAACAAAAACAGAAAACATGAGAATAATGTTGGGACTGAGAAAATAATTAAAAAAATATTTAGTACGTTAACTAGCAAAGTAGGCAAGTTTATAAGACCTTCATCATTGGCGATTCTTAGCCCAATTCTTATTTGTATAAGAATCATCAATCCATTGGGATCCCAAATTCTTAAAAAAAAAAAAAATCCCAAAAGATCTTAAACCAACCAAAATAAGAATTTTCCAAGTAGGAGAGAGAGCGAGAGAGACAGTTGATGGGGAAGAAAGTGAAGTGCACTGTTCCCTTCTATTAGACGTGTGCGTCTCACGCTCACATAAAGCGCGTGAAGCGCCTTGCAATAGAGGGTCCCACATGTCTGTCACCATGATGTTTGAATTGTTTTTTAAAATTTGACGGTAGGGCAGTCGGAAGGTTTTTCAAAAAAAATTCCCTTTTGATCGTTGTTGTTTGTACATGTTGGTCATATTGATGTGCTCAAATAGGTTAGAGGGGGGATGAATAGCATATGTTACTACTTTAAAATTATCTCACAATTCATATCGAATATGGGTGAAACGCTTCTAAGTGATAATACAATCTTGAGATGAGTCAGGTCTGATGTATTGAGCAGCAGACTTGTTAATAGTCGTTTAATGAATTTTGCCGACAGATTGTAGATAAATTGTTAGCTTATAAAATAGTTTGGTAGTGGAAATGTTCTGGCTAAATAAATTTATTTTAGAATGTTTAAGTAGTTGTACACGAATATACGTTTAAAACAACATTATAATTAACTTTTTTTCAGATGCAAGACATATGAGTTCTAGAATAGATAACTTTAGTCAATAAAAACCTTTTAAGAACTGAAAAGTGAGATATTGCAAATTCAGCACAGATTTACTCAAAGGCAAACATGCTTAATACATCAACCTAGACTCTCTAACCTAGCTATCTTCTTTTTTCCCCGGATTATATCCCCACATAAGAACTCATTTTTCAGAGTTTCATGAATAAGTCAGGAACATGTGGAATCAAGGAGATGCGACATGAAAAGACAATTTTAAAGGTTGCTCAGATATTCCAAAAAATGAATGCAAAGCACTCGATTCCCTATGATAACCAATTGTTGCACAACCAATAGCCATTGCAATAGAATGCAAGTATGATGGTATGAATGCAATGCAGACGGTCAGCTCTTCATCTTCCTTGGATATCTTTAGAGATCTATCTTCAACGGAATCTGGAGTGCTTGGTCTCTACCAAATAATTGGATTTCTGAAGTGATGTAGAGATTGAGTTCTTTGAAGGAGGTCAAAGAGTTCAAATCAAGAAAGGGGTTTCTTGATCAAGACACTGTTATCTGTCGTTGTATCTTATTAGATCATGATTCCTTTCTTCAAACTTTTCTTCAAGTAGGAGAAAGAGAGAGAGAGAGAGAGAGAGAGAGAGAGAGAGTGGGGAAGAGGGTGAGGTGCACTGCTCCCTTTTATTAGGCGTGTGCGTCTCACGCTCACATAAAGCGCGTGAAGCGTCCTGCAATAAAGGATCCCACATATCTGCCACCATGATGTTTGAATTGTTTTTTTTTAATTAGACGGTAAAACGATCATAATGCTTTTTCAAAAAAAAAAATCCCTTTTGACCGTTGTTGTTTGTACATGTTGGTCCTATGGATGTGATCAAATATGTTAGAGGGGGGGTGAATAGCCTATGTTATCACTTTAAAATTATCCACCATTCATATCGAATATGAGTGAAACACTTCTAAGTGATAATACAATCTTGAGATGAGTCATGTCTGATGTATTAAGCAACAGACTTGTTAATAGCCGAGTAATGAACTCTGATAACAGATTGTAGATAAATTGTTAGCTTATAAAATAATTTGGCAAGCGAAAATGTTCTAGCTAAATAAATTTATCTTAGAAGGTTTAAGAAATTGTAAATGAATATATGTTCAAAATAACAGTATACTTAATTCTTTTTTAGATGTAAGACATATGAGTTCTAGAATAGATAACTTTAGTCAATAAAAACCTTTTAATAACTGGAAAGTGAGATCAGGGCTGAGTTTGATGAATGTATAATATATTGCAAATTCAACAGAGGTTTACTCAAAGGCAAACATGCTTAATACATCAATCTAGACTCTCTAGCCTAGCTATCTTCTTTTTTTCCCTGAATTTTATCCCCACTCAAGAACTCATTTCTCAGAGTTTCATGAACAAGTGGAATCAAGGAGATGCGACATGAGAAGACAATTTTAAGGGTTGCTTAAACAAGGAATATCTGAGAAATTGAGTGCAAAGCACTCGACTCCCTATGATAACCAATTGTTGCACAACCAACATCCATTGCAATGGAATACAAGTATGATTGTATGAATACAATGCAGACAGTCAGCCCTTCATTTTCCTTGGATATCTTTAGAGATCTATCTTCAACAGAATCTGGAGTGCTTGATCTCTACCAAAGGATTGGATTTTTGAATTGCTGTAGAGACTGAGTTCTTTGAATGAGGTCAAAGAGCTCAAATCAAGAAAGGGGTTTATTGATCAAGACATTTTTCTCTATCGTTGTAGCTTATTAGAACACACTTCCTTTCTTCTAACTTTTCTTCTTTACATCACATAGAATGTGTTTTACAGAGGTCTATGTTTTTTAAGGGAGAAGAGGTTTCTTTTATAGATAGAAATCGATAGATCCGTATAGATAATCTTCGAGTGATCTTTAGTCGTTGTAATGATCCATATTGAGGTTTCTATGCTATTTGTTTTAAAAGTTAAATTATTTTACAATTTTGTTGTTAGAAGAGTTTGAACCTATATTAATATTTATTACTATTAAACCAGTAATAAAAGATACTACAGTGGACACATCTGTGATACGGGAGCACACCTATCACCCCGCTTACAATGGGCTAAGTGTGCATCGAGTAGAGGGTTTTAACCCGTACATATAGGCGAGCATGGCGTGTGCCCGACAAAGGAGGATGCCATTTAACCCGCTTACAGGGGGCCAACTATGCATCGACCAAAGGGTTTCAACCTGGGTAGACAATTACTTATAGCGGGAACGCTAACCTCTTGCTCGATTTAAGGTGTAACGGTTTAGGGTGGGTGGAAACTGCCTCCACATCCCAAACGTGGACCAGATGTCGCCTCGTGAATGACTCAACATGCTTAGTAGTTAAGGACATTTACTCGGCAATTAAGACCCCTTACCCGACAGATGCATTCTTCGACTATAAAAGCCTCACTTGTTTGGGAAACAAAGTACACACATACTTATACCAAGCTTAAACTCTGTCAAATTGTTTACCCAACATTGAGTTGTACATAGAGCCGACAAAAAAAACCTAGTCCATCCAATATTTTGACGGGCCGGACTCCAGATATTGGTGATCCAAAAATTTTTGGGCCTTTTTGGCCCTGGTCCATGGATCATCCGTGCTCGGATAAAAAAAGCTCAGGTTTTTTCGGGCCACCCCAGCCCATTCATTTTTTTAATCTAATATATTCTAAACAATATAAACTTACAAATACAAGAAGTCCATTACTTTTAATTTGCTTAAATCAAAATGGGACTATTTTGTTGGAATGCATGAAAAATTGTTGACATAATCTTTTAATGTTGTTGTTAATACTATGATATTCACCATCTTTCATATAGTTTTTAGTATCATTATTAGATTGTTACTACAATTGTTGACAACTTGGCATGGTCATCGGGATAGGTGTTTCTATTCAGATTCTGATATCTTCATGTTTGGAGCAAAAACTCGAATACAGAGAGATATGTGCCTAGGTGAGTGGAAGGGATCACTTTGTTTCTTTTGTTGTTTTGGTTGTCTTTTTTTTCCTCATGTGTTATCATATTGATATTGTCCTCTGGTGATTTAGGAGAAGCCGACTATGTTGTCTGCTATGAAATGACTGATATAGAGAGAAAACTTGGGTAATTTGTAAATTTCATTACTTTATTTTTATGGTTGATTTTATTTTGGGTCGGACTAGCATTTTGATAGACCCATTTAATTTTGCATCGGCCCAGTCCAAAAAACATCGTTGGCCCACTGGATCTGCCCGAGCCGGGTCGGCCCATTACCAGCTCTAGTTGTACTAATTCTCACACTAGATAACATTTGTAAGGAAAGTCCAGTAACCTACTTATAGTTTTTTGTATTCGAAACCCATCAACGTGCTTGTAGATTTTTTACCACATTAATATTGAAACTAAATTTTACATTATTTAAATTCAATTTAATTTAAATATTTATCGAATTCTACGTATCAAAACGAGGCATAATTTTTTTTTATTTTTTCCTGTATGGAAAACATTACTCATGTTATAAAATAACCACAAGCTTATGACAAAAGTGTATTAGAAAGAGAGAGAGAGAGAGAGAGAGAGAAAGCCTTTGTATTCGAAGCTAAAAGAGGTGTGTCAAAACACTTTAAAATGGCCGGTATTTATAACCGAGCCGAAGAGGGAAAACAGTTATTGCTATTATTGTGCATGTAGGCTTTGACAAATATGGGCAATATGTGTGGCAGTGCGTGTCCACATTTATTGTTTCATAACCCTCCCCATTTGACGTAGCACTGTAAGTTGGATGAGCGCGTCTCGTTAAAAACCTTTAAGCCGAAAAACCCAGTAGGGAAAAAATCGGACATAAGGAAAAGAGTACACAACTTAAATCTGAATCATGTGTATGGTTTGTCTCGTTAAAAACCTTTTCATGGAAAACTCAGTTGGACAAAACCATGATAAAGGGAAAAGAGTACAACCATATATGCTCCCCCTTAAACTGATAAGGGTCAAGAAAAATCACCTTTGTAAATCTTGTAGATTTTGCATCCCAATATTGTGAACATGCTTTCTGAAGATTGTAGTGGGAAGTGCCTTCGTGAATAAATCTGCAGCATTATCACTTGATCAAACATATTAGATGCTGACCACTTTTTCTTGAGTGTATAAAAAAGAGCTTCGGGGGGATATGTTTGGACCAGTCACTTTTGATGTATCCCTCTTTACTTTGGGTGACACATGCGGCATTGTTTTCAAATAATATTGTTGGGTCTTTGAATATGCTGAGTCATAGATCGAAGTCATACACACTCTCGACTGGCTTCATGAAGTGCGATCATCTCAGCATGATTTGACGATGTAACAGCTAGTGTTTGTTTTTAAGAACACCAGGAAATTACGGTACCACCCATCGTGAAGACATAGCCGGTCTGTGATCTGGCCTTATGAGGATTAGAGCTGTCAAAATGGGTTGGGCCCGTTGGGTTGGCCCGCCCCGCCACTTAAAAAAGGTGGGTTGAGTTGGGAAAATATGAACCCATTAGGAGGTGGGTCAAATGGGTTGAGCCCGCGGTGGGTTGCGGGTTGAGGTGGGTTGGGGCGGGTTGGCCCGCCATATACTAGTTTCAAATAACCAAGTCATAAGTTTGAAATAATTAGTTTAAATCATTTTTCGCTCAAAATGTAAGATTATTTTTTATATCTGAAATATTAGTAAATGATTTTGAATTCGTTCAAAAAATGACACTTATAACAACTAAAGATGTAAGAATAAGGTATATTAACCACAATATTTATAGAAAAAATGATTATAAGAACATACAAAAAGAGTAATGATAAAATAGTTTCTTACTTATATTTTTTTCTCATTTTATATTATAAATATTAGAGAAAGTTGTTAGAAAACACTATTAAAAATATAATAGTAGAAAATATAATTTTTTTAATGAATTGTGACATTTTTTTGTGTTATTTATGATTATTTTTATTATTTAGATTAATTGGAAAAAAAGTTGGTGGGTTGGCCGCCTAACCCTAACAAGATGGGTTGGGTTGGGTTGGCAATTTCCCGGCCCACTACATTTCATGGGTTGGCCCGCCCCGCCAACCCACCTTGACAGCTCTAGTGAGGATCAGACAAATAACCCACATCTGCAAAACCAACTATTTCACCCTTTGATCTTCTCGGATAAAATAATCTCAAATCGATCGTCCCTTGAAGATAACGAACTATGTGCTTGATACCATTCTAGTGTCTCTGTAATAGAGATGAACTGTATCTTACCAATAGATTTGTAGCAAATGCTATATCCGGTCTAGTAAAATTAGCAAGGTATATAAGGGCTCCAATAGCACTTAAGTATGGTACTTCAGGACCAAGTATCCTTTCATTCTCTTCACAAGGACGGAATGAATCTTTTTCAACATTCAGCGATCTATTAACCATGGGGCTAGTGAGAGGGTTTGCCTTATCCATATAAAAGCGCTTTAAAACCTTTTTTGTGTAATTTGATTGATGTACAAATTTTCCACTACGCAAGTATTCTATTTGCAAACCAAGACAGTATTTGGTCTGTCCAAGATATTTCATTTCAAATTCTCCCTTTAGGTAATCAACTGCTTATTGAATTTCCTTGGGAGTTCCAATAATATTCAGATCATCTACATAGACAACAATAATTGCAAATCCAACTGTCGTATTTTTTTATAAAGACACACAGACATAATTGATCATTTATATATCTGTCTTTCAACAAATGCTCACTTAAGCAATTATACCACATGCGCCCGGATTGCTATAATCCATACATTGATCGTTATAGTTTAATTGCACATAAGTCTTTGGGCTTTGAGCTCAGGTCTTCAGGTAACTTGATTCCATCCGAAATTCTCATATAAATATCGGTATCTAATGACCCGTATAAATAAGCCGTTACAACTACCATGAGATGCATCTCTAGATTTTTCGAAACCGATAAGCTGATTAGGTATTTGAACGCAATAGCATCCATTACATGAAAATACATTTCTTTATAATCAATCTCAGACCTTTGGGAAAAACCTTGTGCAACAAGGCAAGCTTTGTATCTCACAATCTCAATCTTCTCATTTCGCTTTCGAACAAAAATTCATCTGTATCCAATATGTTTCATAGCTTCAGGTGTGACAACGATAGATCCAAATACTTTTCGTTTATTTAGCGAACTTAATTCAGCCTTCATGGCATCTATCCATTTGATCCTGTCATGCCTCTTTTGACATTCAGATACAGATTTTGGTTCTGGATTATCAGTCTCGTCATTAATTTCTTGTGATACTGAATAAGAGAATATATCATCAATATTCTCCATTTCATTTCGGTTCCATATTTTTCCATTACACATGTAATTAATGGAAATCTCATGGTTATTGTTGCCTGTAGGGCTTACCAGATTTTCATGATCGTGTGTTTCTTCTGGAACAATTTCACGATCGTGTGTTTCTTCTGGAACACGTTCATGTGATTTGGGGATTTTTAATCACCTTCCTTTTTCAAGGATTTTTATCCTTTGAACCAATGGATCGTCCACGCTTTAGGTGTGTCTTAGATTCATTTGTCATATCCTCATTTGGTAGCCCTTTTGATATTTCAATTCGGGCAGAAGCATTTATAACAGCTACATGTGACTTTGTCACTCTCTTTGTGTCTATAAATACATCTGGCAATTGATTTGCTACATTTTGTAAGTGTATGATCTTTTGAACTTCTAGTTCACGTTGCTTTGTGGGAGGGTCAAGGTGCGATAATGATGATGTACACCATTTGATCTCTCTTCTCACTTGTTTCCCCTCTTCACCTAAAGGTGGAAACTTGTCTTTGTTAAAATGGCAATCGGCAAAGCGTGTCGTAAAAACGTCACCCGTTTTTGGTTCAAGATATTTTATTATAGAAGAAGATTCATATCCAACATATACTCCCAATCTCCTTTGTGGTCTCATCTTTGCGCGTTGTGGTAGAGCAATTGGTACATATACCGCACAACTAAAAACTCTTAGATGAGATAGATTTGGCTCTCTCCCGAATGCCAGTTGTATTGGGGAGTACTTGTGATATGCTCTTGGCCTGAGGCGAATCAGTGTGGCTGCATGTAAAACAACATAACCACATACAGAAGTAGGGAGCTTTGTTCTTATCATTAATGGTTTGGCAATGAGTTGAATATGTTTGATCAACGATTCATCCAAATCGTTTTGTGCATGAACATGAACTACTGGATGCTCAACATCAATTCTTATTGCCATACAACAATCATTGAATGCTTGAGATGTAAATTCACTGGCATTATCAAGTCTAACTTTTTTGATCATATAATTTGGGAATTGTGCTCTCGGTTTGATTATTTGTGCAAAGAACTTGGCAAATGTCGTATTACGAGTTGATAATAGACATACGTGCGACCATTTGCTAGAAGCATTAATTAATACCATAAAGTATTGGAATGGTCCACTTGGTGGATGAATAGGTCCACATATTTCACCCTGAATCCGTTCCAAAAATGATAGTGATTAATTTCCAACTTTAGTTGGTGATGGTCTAATTATCAACTTTTCTTGAGAACAAGCATCACAATGGAGTTCATTAGATTGAAAAATCTTCTGGTTTTTCAATGGATGACCACTAGAATTCTCAATAATTATTCGCATCATTATTGAACTAGGGTGACCCAACCATTCATGTCAAACTTTAAATGTTTCAGTAAACTTTAGGTTTATTGTAGAATATGATTCAAATATTCTTATGATTGTACTATACAATCCATTCAAATATTCTTATACACTTGTGATAGCTTTAAATAAAGTATAACATTTTATGTGATTTTGCACTATGATTTTAAGGAAAATGTTGTACTTTCACGGGTATTCTGCATCATTGATGTTCACATGTCTTAAGGAAGCTGGATGGAAGAAAAGAAGAAGCAAAGACAGATTTTGAGAAGAAAGTCAAGTACCGAATGGACATTTGCTAACCCAGAAAATACTGTAGCAGAAACGAAAAAACAGAGTACGTCCTGTTACAAGACTGAAGGAGTTAGAAGAGGGTATTTTAGACATTGGTCATTTTTGGCAGTTCTGTAAATAAAAATAACTTATTATTTATTAGTTTCTTTTCCCAAACACATTGTAAATATTGGGAAAAGACTTGGTCATCAACTGCTCTGTTTATGGATGAGGAACAAAGGATCGTGTCTTCTATTTTTGGGGGAAATGGCTGGAGCAGTTAGGAGAGACAGCTATAAAGGAAAGGGGCGAGATCTCTCAAAGGGGGACACAGAGATCCACACCACACGCACACTCTCTCTCACTCTTTCACTCGCTCACCCTCACTCACTGTAATACATCCGGCGTAGGTTACAGATCAATAGGACAGTTAATTTCTTCCGCTCATCACTTGCGAAGTTGTTTCTCTTTTGAATTTGTAAGTAAATTTTAGTCATGTTTTGTGGCTAAAACTTCTATTCCAGTTAATGAACTCGTAGTATTTTTCAGAAATTGCTACTGTGAGATCCTTAGTGAACTGTATTGTTAAAAGTCTCAATTTGGGGCAAGTATTTAGTCATTCTCTATTTTTCTTGTTGCAAAGGAATTGTAACTTAGGATTAGTATGTTTAATTAATTTCTAGGGCCCAGATTTTGGTTAGGCATTTTAATCCATTGCTAGTTGAGAACCGTTGATCTGTAATTGTCTTCGGGTTCTAACATAGTAGCAAGTGACACACCGTTTAGGCATCACAAGCATATTCGGTCCGTGTTGCGAGGATGATTAATCTAGGTTAAATGATATTACTTTAATATCGTTGTCTAGAACCGGGTTTCTCTTATCTTAAAATTTGTCAAAACATTAAATCTTTCGAGCGTTTCGAAGGTTGTCTTTTGATTAGAGTATAATTAGCGAGCTTCTCCTAATTATCGAATCAGTAAGGAGAAATTGGGTGTTAGGTGTTTGTCAATAACTATAACTGGTTTAGTTGCAGTCAATTGAGTCGGGTCGGAATCGATGATCAGTAGCTAGTTTTTGGAATTGCTTCAGTTCATTAACTGGACCTTTATCAGCATTGAATTTAATTTAGTTATTGTTTGCTTTCTATAAGTTTATAAAAATTCCTATTTTACTTCATTCGAGTTTAGTTAGTTAGCTAAACAAAAATCTCGGTTTTGGTTACTATATAAATTTCTTAAGGATATAAATACAACGTTCCCTATGGATACGAACCTTACTACCCTATACTTGTATTTGAGAAAAAGGAAAATTATTTTTGACGGTTTGACACCCGCCAACTTGCTTCCAAAAGTGTTTGAGGTAATGCAAAAATATTCATCATTCCCCTTGTTCATAGTCTCAATATGATATCCATTCAGATGAATGTCTTTGAAACTTAACAAGTTTCTTTGAGATTTATGAGAGAATAATGCATTACTTATCATGAATTTCGTGCCTCCAGGCATTAGGAAAATTGTTTTGCCAAATCCTTCAATTATTTTGGCATTACCAGATATAGTGTTGACATTAGCCTTGTCAACTTTGAGACAAGAAAAATACTTCTTGTCTTTAAGTATGATATGCGTAGTAGCACTGTTTGCAAGACATAAATCTCCTCCTTGGATTTTGGATTGAAACATATTTGTGATCTATTTCAATATGAGGGAAAGAAAAATAAGATGAATAAATATGATAAGTACGTTGAATACTGTAGACACCCCAATTTCGTACCCCTGGTATGTGACTGACATAAAATATCAAGAATTGTTAAAACTTAACAAATGTCAAGTTGCAGAAGTCAAAAATGCGAAAGGAAAAGCAAGATGCGCGAAACAGTGAACGGCAGGGGGGGAAAGTGTCAAATTTTGAAACTTCAAAAGGCAGCTGGTGCCGCCGATGAGCTTGGTGCCGCACCAAGCATAACTTGGCGCACCAAGCATTTCTTCTATCGCTTTCTCGGTCAAATTAGTACAAGCTCGCGCAGCGTCAAGGCTAGATGCACGAAAGAAATCAAGGAATTCCCAGTGCGTCCTCAAGCTCTGCTATAAATAAGAGGCCCCGGCTCTCATTCTCGACAATTTTCATCACATGATTTTTGATCGCTTGGCTTCTGCCGTTCTTCGATAATCCTTGAATGCGAGAGGTGCGAGATAGGTGAGTGGAAGCCCCTAAAATCTCCAAACCCAGTCGAACTACGCCAAATCAAAACCCATAGGGTTATAAGTGATCCCTAGCCTAGTTGTTAGGTATCCACCTCAAAACCCAGTCCAAAAATCCCAAAGTAAGCCGTTACTGCTGGAGTAACGAGCTAAAAAGTCAAAACTTAAGTCTAGGTTCCGCCCACCAAAAGGCCAAAACCTACCCAAATAAAGGCTGTCACTCTGCCCGGAGTTGATAAGCCCCGAACCTCAAAAAATCAATCAAATCAAGCGGTCATCCGGTTCAATTCAAAACAAAAGACTCCTCTCACGAAGGACAGGCGAGCACAGCCGCTCTAAAGGTAATACCTTTAAGGCGTGTTTTATTTTATTTGTATTTTACGTCTTTTATTTATTTTCAAAAATTGTTATTTAAATCCGTACAATGTAGTCAATATAAGCCGTTGTCTTTGCCCGGATTAGATTAGGAAAAATTATGTAAAAGAGCCGTTATAATGTCCAAATATTCTTAAATGTGTTTGTAATTATTGGAAGGAGGCAGTGCGAGTCAAATAAATAATGTA
Source organism: Codonopsis lanceolata (assembly GCA_013146195.2). Classification (NCBI taxonomy): domain Eukaryota; kingdom Viridiplantae; phylum Streptophyta; class Magnoliopsida; order Asterales; family Campanulaceae; genus Codonopsis; species Codonopsis lanceolata. Next base: position 30,989,458 of record CM028384.1, on the reverse strand, counting down.
GCCACGAATGTATCTTTAATTTTCCTTGTCAAAATAAGACCTTATTTATTTGCTAGATTAATATAACAATGAGCATACTTCACCAAAAAGCGTTTTGAGACCGAAAGGCGAGTTGGGTGCCTAGCACCTTCCTAACTCGTAACTTAGCCCCGAACCCGCTTTCTAAAATCTACGGGTTTTTTTACGGTTTTCCTTTATTTTTGCCTTAAAATAAAGGTGGCGACTCTAAAACTTTCAGATCAGGTGGGGCCTCGCAACATTCCCTCTTTGCACTTTCTTGTTCTCCCAAAAAAGGGAGATCACGAGAATGGAGGGTGATATATTCTCATATCTGGTATCCCAAACAAGGGATAACTTGATGCGGGAAACCCATAGCTCCATAGCGATCGATTGGGCCATAAGGCTATTTTAATAAATCCATAAGTGGGGCGTCGCAATATCTTTTCTTGCACTTCTCTATTTTCCCTTGAAAGATAAAAGGGAGAATGAGAATGGAAAGGTAATGCATTCTCATATCTTGTTATCCCGAAATAAGGGATAACGACATGAGAAACCTTTAGTTCCCATTTGGATACAAAATCCACTCGAGAACAGCAGAGGAGTCACATTCAACGTGCTAATATAGACGGCACTCCTCTCGCACTTTGGTTTCGTCTTCCCTAAACAAGGGAGGGTGGAGCGAGCGGTGGTGTCCGCGTCATGCGTCTGCTATCCAAGGGCGCGGGCGCGAGTCGCACCCGGGAACCTCACGAGGTGGCGACTATCTTTGGGGAGTTGTTTTATTTTAAATAAAATGGAGGGCTAGACTCATAAAATAAAACCTTTTTTGTTTTCTTTGTTTAATTGGTGGTATGCTCGTTATATTAATTTCGTATTTCAATAAAGTGTTCACATTACGGTAGGGCTATATTTGTGGATATGATCCTCCATCAGCGGCGATCTGGTTAGATACATTGCAGGACATGTTCGAGAATATATATAATATATATATATATATATATATATATATATATATATATATATATATAATCTGAAAAATTCAAAATTCAAAAATATATATATATATATATATATATATATATATATATATATATATATATATATATATATATATATATATAATATTACAATAAATTAGGGCGGCACAACAAAAGGTGGGGCTTTACTTAGGCTCTATTTTTCATTTATTTCTTTCAATCCATTTTTCTTTTCACTTTATTACGTATATTTGTACATCTCTGCATTCATTATGTCATTTTATTTTGGGGACATATGACCAAAATTTGTAATTAATAGGGATAGATAGTTTCCCCTTTTCTTTCTATTTCTTAAAATGGTGTGCTTGCTTTGCGCTCAAACTAAAAAAGCCGAGAAAATCCACACAAGCGACAAGGCAGGCCATAAGCTTTTATTTTTTACGTTACATATCGTAAAATAAATAAAGATTTTACTGCTTTCTAGATACCGCACACGTGCACGCATGTAAATATATTAGAGCGAGTTACCCTACACCATGGCCGACCTACCCCTGCGTAAGCCAACGTTAGAATGCATATAGTTTTTCGGGGACACTTCCGGACCGGCCGGTTTTTGTATCTTTGAATTATGGGTCGTCGGCCAAAAAAAAAATCAATCAAATATATATATATATATATATATATATATATATATATATATATATATATATATATATATATATATATATATGTCAAAAAAAAAGAGGCGCAAGTTCAAAAAAATATATACATAGTAAGTGCGCACAAAAAATATATATACATTAAATAATAAGCAGTGATTTATAATTCTCGGATGCTCGACCTAGACCATTTCGGATGGTGGATCTGGAAAGAGTATAGGCCACTTTGGGACCGATCCGATCTGGAGAGTCGAAGGCGAGGTGGAATACGTTGGTCCTATACTGCGGAGAAAGAATCCACTATTCGAGGGAAAAAGTCTGAGGCTGTCAAAATAAAAGCGAGTGCTTATCCGGTCAATTGTAGGGAACATGAAATAATAATAATAAAATATTAATAAAAAAGCACGTTGTACTTCAAGAGATAGCCTCCAATCCGGCCTTCGATACCTACCAAACCCCATTTCCTCGAGACTGGCAATTTGGAAGCAGCGAGAATAGCAGCCGGTTGATTCGGGAAGATAGTGAAATCGATCGAGAGGTATCGATTTCGTCAGATCGAGGCGAGCGATCGATTCGGCAGTGCAGATCCGAGCCAGTATGGCGAGAAAGTGAACAATCGGCTATGGGCACGCAGGTTCGGGGGCTCAGGATATGCTCGCCTCGGCGTCACGAGGAATGGTTTGACCAAGTTGGAGTGCGGCGATGAGTCGGATGGCTGATGTGCAGAGAGTCTAAAATCCAAAGGTGGTGAGGTGAATTCTTCCTACTATTCCCCAAGCATCCACATCTCGGTGCCTCCTAACCCTTGAACTCCCACGGCCAAACACCAACCCACCAAACACTACCACTATCCCAAATCCCAATCCTCCCGCCAAGTCCCTATTACCCAAATATCTACCCTTACCCGCCTTATCCACAATATATTCTCCCAAACACCCGAACCCAAATGACCTTCCTTTTCCATGACCAACCCACTCTAAATAGCCCACACATGGACCCAGCTTTAACTCACGGAGCCAAGTTACCACATATGTTACCTCTAATGATCTTCGGTCGCCTGAAGCCACGATAACCCACCAATCGAAACCCATATACTACCCAAAACCCACCAACCCGAGAATCCTATATTACCCAAATTCCACCAACTTCGGAACCCTTATAATGCCCAAATTCCACCAACTCATGATCCATATACTATCCAAAATCCTTATCCAATCCAAAATCCTTATCCAATCCAATATCCCTATCCAAACCCGATATCCATATCCAATCCAATATCCATATCGTCCAAAATCCATATCCAATCCAATATCCATATCCCGTCCAAATCCTTATCCAAACCAAAATCCCTATATTATCCAAAACCCGAATAACCCAAGACCTTTATCGAACCCAATACCCATATCGGCCGAATCCTTATAATGCCCAAATTCCATTAAGCCGAGAACCCATATCTTGTCAAAATCCACCCAAATCCCTACCTTGACAGGAAAATAACCCGGCTTTCCTAAATCCGACCAACATATACCAAACCCAACTTTCCGTGCGCCTAAATTGGAGGCCGACATCGAAGATGTGAAAACCATGTTGTTTAAAGCTCTAAACAGGGAGTTTCTAATGAAAATTTGGGGGACGACCTTTCCCTGTATGATAGACGAGGCACCGATTATGAAAGGCTCTGGCGAGTTCGAGTCTACTTCTAATAAACCTCTGTTGAGAACTAGTATACTACAAGCCCACTTTGACGCCCGCAGGATCACGGTGGACTACTTTGGATATATTACCCCTATTCCTTTCTAGCCTTACGGATTTGGTCATCTACCAATCCGCTCCCTAAATTTGAGTACCCCTATTCCTTTCCACTAGCCTTACAGTTTGGTCATCTACCAATCCGCTCCCTACAATTGAGGATCTTAAACCCAGGTCCTCAATAATGTAATAAACCATGCGTTGTGCTTTTAATAATAATCTAAGCGTCTTTGCTTATTTCTTAGTTGCACTTGCATTAAAAGACACATTAAATAATTATAATAATGAGTCATTTAAAAGGACCCAAAAGATAAAAATTTTGCTTGAGCTTGTAAAGTCGAGTGAGAGCGGAAACATCATCAACAAGAATCAAGACCAACCACTATCAATCAGGAATTTGGACAAGGAAATCAAAAGAGTCAAAATCGTGACTCCCACTGCAAGAGGCTCTAAAAGAATAACACTCATGGATCTCCTCAAAGAGTTCGTGGACATGCTTACTTGGTCCTATGAAGATATGTCAAGGGTAGACCCGACCATAGTCAAACAGGACCCTCGCATGTCGAATGCTCGATAATCGGACAAAAACTCCACCGCATCAAGTCGAGAATGGTCACTTCTACAGTTGAAAAAAAAAAAAGAAGAAAAGCATGAAAGCAGTAGCCCATTCGGTAAAAAAACAAAAAAAGAAAAATTAAAAAAAAAAAAATTTGAGCATAATAAAAAAATACCGATCCGTCTCCAATAATATAGTGATCATTAGTGATCATTCCCAAGCCCACGCTTTTTTATCAACTAAGATGCCGGGTTATAGTCAAATCAAAGGCAAGCAGGAGACCAAGAAAAGACCTCATTCATCTCCTTTGGGGACCTCTGCTATCATGTCATGCCGTCGGGCTAAAAATCTTGGGGCTACTTATCAAAGGCTCGCTACCCCTCTCTTCCACGATGTGTCATATATGGTCAAATGATCCGGTCGAGAGATGTCGTACTCCCACAAGCCAGAAAGAAGACCTTGTTCAGCCCTTCGATCTTAACGAGCTCAAAAGGTATTATGCTCGAACCACCTATCAGACAAGTGCTTCCTCTCCACCCGTTAGGTTGAAAACCGAAAGAGCCTAGGCAAAAGTTAGGGCATTCAAAAAAATAATAAAAAAATAACAAAAAAAGAAAAAAAGAAATAAGGGCTCGCTAATTTGAAAACCGAAAGAGCGGTCTAGCCAAAAATTAGAACAAACAAAAAAATAATAAAAATAAGGGCTCGCTAGGTTGAAAACCGAAAAGGCGGCCTAGGCAAAGTTAGAGCCAAACAAATAAAAAATATATATCAGGAGAATAAGGAGAGGAAGGCACTTTTTGAAACCTCGGCATCCTATCTCGCTTCGGAGGCAAAGAGGCTCGACGACGAAGAAAAAGAAAAACCACGACATAAGCTCACAATAAAATACTAAAATATAATATTACGGGTCTAAGGTGCAACTTAGGAATAATTGCAAAGAAATTTAGATTATGCATTAATGACATGTACATATCTATTATTGCTGTACCCGCTTTGTTTTCCCGAAACAATCCTTTTCTTGCGGCCATAGCCCCGAGTGGTCCATCGATCTGTCACGCCCACCGAGCCGGGCCCGTATACTCATGCTTCTGAGGCGAAGAAGAAACCCTAGACTCATCGGCATGAGAGCCCCAAAAGTGTCCTCATCCTCATCATCAATGTCCCCATTATCCCTGGGGATAGAGTGCTTTGCCTCGTACCATGATATTCGGCTCCGACCATCGTCTCTATTGCGTCGATCGCAAAAAAAAAAAAAAAAAAAAAACCCTACAAAAGGAGGCTATGGCCGCGGACCCAAACCACGATGCAGAATGAATAAGAGATTCGACCATTTTCCCATTCAATATCACCCAAAAGCCCGCTCTTATCCAAAGGTGTATTCTCAAAATCCCTTTTTCAAAGTACAACGTGCCATTACATTTAGATGTCGGTATAGTTTTATTTTGTGTGTGAATTTATTTTTTGCATGTGTAACATATTGCATCATATACATTATATTGCATTATTCCATAATGTTTGTACAGATTTCCTTTACATAAAAACATATATATACAAAAGAATAAAAAAAAATGCAAAAGAAAAAAAAGAGAGAAAGAAATACTAATGTTCGCAGGAACTCAAAGACTAATGTGCTCGGGACGGTGGCCACCAAGGGAAGGCCACCACCCACGACTGGGACCCGCTCGACGACTCGACCTCTGCCTCGGCCGGCTTGACCCGTCATCATCATCATCATCATCATCGTGTCATCTCGGCGTCGGGCGCCGAGTCGCTCTGCGAACACGAAAGAAAAAAAAAGAGGTAAGATCTCTACCCTAATTTCCTTCTCTGTACAGTCCTTAAAATAAATAATGAACATATCGCATGTTTTATACTTCATTTTTTTTACAATAAATTCTTTTAGCAAAAATATAAAAACAAAAACAAAAACAAAAAAAAATCTTGTTCATAACAAAAAGAAAAAAATAATTCTTTAAATAGTCACATACTATTTTCATACATGTGCATAAATTTACATGTACATAAAAATCATTCTTTTTCAAAATCCATTAAAAAAAAAAAAACAACAAGCAATTCATATATGTAATTAATTTTGCATCTTAATGTACATATTATAACCGCATTTGTCATGAGCATAATAAAATGTGGAAAATCCATGCATCATCTCATACGTGTTCTACATTGCATCTGCATCACATAAAATAATTCATGCATTCATATTTTGCATTTCATTCGTTCAATAAGCTGCAATAGGAGTACGACAAAAAGAAGGTAAAGTACCACCAATCATCAAAATAAATATCTTTGTGGTATTTACTATACCCCTGCGGCATTTGCATGCTTGGAAAATAAATCTAAGGGCATGAAAAATATCTGTTTTGTCCCATTTTTATCCGAAAATATGCCCGAAAAGTGTTTCGGAAAAATTAAATTTATACTCCGAATATTCCGTTTCGCCATTCTATTGCATGCAAAAATGTGATTTAATGTAAAACATGCATCATATAGCCTCATTTGCATTTAGAACATAAATCATGCATAGTAGGGTCAAATAGTGACCACTATTTCAAATCATGCATCGCAAAAATAAATCACAGAAATTACATACATTATCACTCAATTACATCATTTAGGCATAAATAGGACATGCATATGCATCACTAACAAAGTCAAGAGTGCTCCAAAAGTCCCAAGCGGTGCGAGGAATTTAGCGATTTGAGAAATAGCCGGAAAATTGCGAAAAAAGAAATCTTCTGATGGTTAAGGGAAGATTGGACACGTGGGTGTCCCGATCTCGCTGAAGGTTGCCCCAATCATCCGTAGAATACGTATAATTGAGCGGTTTCGAATCAAGCTAGGAGGTTCCCTCCTCCTACCGCCAGATTCTGGGCGCATCGGTGCTTTTCCCTTCCTGGATCGTGAAGAAGAAGGCCATCTGCTAAGAAAACTCTTGAAATTGGCGGAAGAAAATCGAGAAAAGGCGAAAATGGAGAAAATAATAAAAAGAAATGCAAAGGCGAGCAATGGCGATGAGGAGCAGAAGAAGGAAATGAAGAAAGAAGAGAGAGAGAAGCAGTAGCTTCCTTTCTCAAATTCCCGTCACTTAAGGAGAAAAAAGGGAATTTTCCCTTTTCCCCCTCCAAAATTTGCAGCTACAGCACTCTGGTCCTCGAGTTTCAAAGTTCTCACAATGGTCCCTAAGCCTAACAGAAAGTTAACAAAGTTAGTCTTGTTAACCAAAATTTGCGACCATTCACCAAAGGACAAAGGAAATGACTTCCCCAAAAGATCAAGAAAGAAAAAAAAAAAAGAAAAAAAAAAGAGCAAGCAAAAATAAAATTCAACATCGGTAGAACTACGTTTGATCGATTCATGAAAAAAGGATAAGGCGGCCTACATCGAGGTCCGACCATTACAAAAAAAAAAAGAATAAATTCGACAAAGTGGCGGAAATGTCGAATCAGAATCCGCGAACCAGCGTGAAAGGTAAGTCAGGTACAGTATTCCTACCCTGACTCTAGAATAATTTCCCTTTTTAGGAAAATTTGAAAAAAAAAAAAATTGCTTTGTTTTTCAAAATAAAAAGAAACTCTTTTTCAAATTGAGTTTTGATTTCAGAAACAAAAAAAAAAGAATATTTCAAAAACACAAAAAAAAGAAGAATATTTCAAAAACACAAAAAAAGAGGAATATTTGAAAAAACAAAAAACAAAAGAGGGAGAAGAAGAAGAGAGGAAGGAAAAGAATAATTTTCCACTTCACAATTTTCGAAAATACTTGAAGAATGATCAATTCGCCGTGCTAACAAGGAGGATCTTTAGTCAAGCACAATTTTACGGATATCGAAAATTTTCGGGCTATGTCCGGAAACAAGGCAGGCGATCAAGGCCCAGACATACCTAGAAAATTTTTCTTAACACATTTCAACTACAAGGTATTGACCGGTTGAAATTGTGGTAACAGAAAAGCAATTTGCAGTGCTCGGCAACGGATCTTAGTCAAGCACAATTTTCTGATATTTGAAAGTTTTCAGGTTATGTCTGGAAATAAGACAGCGATCAAGGCCCAGACGTAATTAGAAAATTTTTCTTAACACGTTTCAACTACAAGGTATTTACGGTTGAAAGGTGGTAACATTCAAATCTTCATACCGTATTTGACAACGGTTTCGGACCGGAAGAATACGGCTTTTCGAAAACACAAAAATCTTTTTCGTTGTAGTTTAAGGTTTTGGCCGAACTACGCAGTTGCGATTTCCTTTAAAGGGAATACGTAGGCGACCTACATTAGTAGGTCCGACCATTAAAGCACATTAAATTCATATCTGCTTAAAACTTCGATAATTTTTTATAACCGACTAAAAATGTCTAGGTTATAGAGTTTGGATAGCATGTTCACTGTGCATTATAAGCTGCTACCAATTGCATTCTCCGTTCTTAAATGAGCGAAATTGGAGAGTCTCTTGTTTATCAACGATGTTAGTCTACTCGATAAGCGTAAGGTTACAGTAGACTCCATCGTTGAGGGCTCTAGACACCCAAATTTCGTACCCACAGTATGTGGTGACATAAAATATCAAGAATTGTTAAAACTTAACAAATGTCAAGTTGCGAAGTCAAAATGCGAAAGGAAAGCGAGGATCGGATGCGAGTGAAGCAGCGGGGAAAGTGTCAAATTTTGAAACTTCAAAGGCGCTTGGTGCATGAAAGCAGGTGCCGCACCAAGCAACATAGCAGCCGCAAGCATTTCTTCTATCGCTTTCTCACGATCAAATTGGTACAAGCTTCGAAGCGCAACGTCTGCGGCCGATGCGGAAAGAAATCAAGGAATTCCAGTCGTCCTCAAGCTCGCTATAAATAAGAGGCCCGGCTCTCATTCTCGACAATTTTCATCGCGATTTTGATCGCGTGGCTACTGCCGTTCGCCCGATAATCCTTAGTGCGAGAGGTGCGAGATAGGTGAGTGGAAGCCCTAAAATCTCCAAACCCGTCAAACTACGCCAAATCAAAAACCCATAGGTTATAAGTGATCCCTAGCCTAGTTGTTAGGTATCCACCTCAAAACCCAGTCCAAAAATCCCAAAATAAGTCGTTACTCTGCTTGAGTAACGAGCTAAAGTCAAAACTTAAGTCTAGGTTCCGCCCAACCAAAAGGCCAAAACCTACCCAAATAAAGGCTGTCACTCTGCAGAGTTGATAAGCCCAAACCTCAAAAAATCAATCAAATCAAGCAGTCATCAGTTCAATTCAAAACAAAAAACTCCTCTCTCACGAAAGACAAGCGAGCACAGCCGCCGCTCTAAAAGGTAATACCTTTAAGGCGTGTTTTATTTATTTGTATTTTCTATCTTTTATTTATTTTCAAAAATTGTTATTTAAATCCGCGCAATGTAGTCCAATATAAGCCGTTGTCTTTGCCGGATTAGATTAGGAAAAATTATGTAAAAGAGCCGTTATAATGGCCAAATATTCTTAAATGTGTTTGTAATTATTGGAAGGAGGCAATTTGCTGCGAGTCAAGTAAATAATGTAGCCACGAATGTATACATTTAATTTTCCCTTGTCAAAATAAGACCTTATTTATTTGCTAGATTAATATAACAATGAGCATACTTGACCAAAAACGTTTTGAGACCGAAAGAGGCGAGTTGGGTGCCTAGCACCTTCCCAACTCGTAACTTAGCCCCGAACCCGCTTTCTAAAATCTACGGTTTTTTTACGGTTTTCCTTTATTTTTGCCTTAAAATAAAGGTGGCGACTCTAAAACTTTCGAGATCGGTGGGGCCTCGCAACATTCCCTCTTTGCACTTTCTTGTTCTCCCTAAAAAGGGAGATCACGGAATGGAGGGGTGATGTATTCTCATATCTGGTATCCCTAAACAAGGGATAACTTGATGCGGGAAACCCATAGCTCCCATAGCGATCGATTGGGCCATAAGGCTATTTTAATAAATCCATAAGTGGGCGTCGCAATATCTTTTCTTGCACTTCTCTATTTTCCCGAAAGATAAAAGGGAGAATGAGAATGGAAAGGTAATGCATTCCCATATCTTGTTATCCCGAAATAAGGGATAACGACATGAGAAACCTTTAGTTCCCATTTTGGATACAAAATCCACTCGAGGCAACCGAGCAAAGAGGCACATTCCAACGTGCTAATATAGCGGCCTCCTCTCGCACTTTGGATTTCGTCTTCCCAAACAAGGGAGGGTGGAGCGAGGCGGTGGTGTCCGCGCATCCGCGCGCACCCACCCTATCCAAGGCGCGGGAATCGCACCGGGAACCTCACAAATACAAAAGACCTATATAAACTCCATTGTTAACATGCTAGTATACATAGAAAAACAGATAATACTCCTACATAATAACGTTTTACTTTTTCCACGGCCTCCACCTCAAACTCGGACTATAGCTTCATTCCTATGTTAAATTATTGTTCATGACCAATATTTTCACTAATGGTATTGGTCATATCGACGTTGGCCATATCACCAAAATCAAAATTAAGATCTTCAGGATCATTTTCAAGGAAATTTGTCTCAACATTTTTTCCTTTTTGTGATCTCACATAAAGATCAACTAGATGTTTCGTCATACGACATGTGTGTGCCCAGTGGCCTTTCATGCCACACTTAAAACATGAACTTTCTTAATTGTTTTGACGCATATTTTGCCTACTTGAAGAGTTGGCGCTATCATCATCTCTGTTCCACTTCAGGTGACGAAAGGAATCTTCATTATATGGATGATGATGATGATGATGATGATAGTTATTCCTTCCTCGGCCTTGACTTCGACTACAACTTCGACCTTGTCGATGATTTCCTTGGCCTCGACCACGATCGCGATCACGAGCACTACCTCGCCCACGCTCTTGCCCTTCATCATACATAGTCTCATTCGCTTCGAGGAATGAAGCTGAACCAGTTGGACGAGATTCATGATTTTTCATTAGAATCTTGTTATTATATTCAGCTACTAGGAGATAAAAGATCAATTCGAAGCACCTTTTAAAACTCTTTTCTCGATATTGGTGCAGGAGCATATTCGAGGCATGAAATGTGGAGAATGTCTTTTCCAACATATCATAATCAATGATGATTTCCCCACATTATTTCAACTGTGAGGTTATCTTATACATCACAGAATTATATTCACTGATGATTTTAAAATCTTGTAGGCGGATATGAATCAAATCATAGTGTGCTTTGGGGAGAATGACCGTTTTCAAATGGTCATATCTTTCTTTCAAACTTTCCCAAAAAACGAGTGGATCATTAACCGTGAGATACTCTATCTTTAAATCTTCATGGACGTGGTGTTGGAGGAAAATCATGGTCTGAATCCGATTTTGATTGCTTATCCATTAATTATTATGTCATTGGATAGTATTTTCGAGGCTCTTGGCGGTCAGGTGGGTTTTAGCATTTATTTTTCATGCCATATAATTTTTTCCGGATATGTCCAGCCTTTCAAATTCGAGCTTAGCGATGTTTGCCATTGTAAAGAAAGAGACTATAAAAATGATATATATATATATATATAATTATGACATGAAAATCTTATTTCTAATATAATAATCAGTGCATGTCAAAAGTTACTGCTACAGCTAGCAGAAAATACACAACGTAAAGATAAGATACAAGAAACTGAAAATCATGTGGGGAGTGATCAGCACTGAAAATCACTATGGTGCAAGTGATAACTAATATTATAATAAATATCAACATTGGGCTTAACATTTTGAAGTAATAGATATGGTAGTGAGTGTTTGTAAGGAGGTAATACAAATGTGAGTAAATCATTTGAAATATTGGTGTTTTTATGGAGAATAAAAATGAACGTTTATAACCATTGGAGGAGATAGATAAAAATCAGTTAACCAGCCGTTGGAGGAGATGGGTAAAAAAATTGATTTAATAGAATTGCATTTATATTATGTATAAATATAAATATTATTAGAAGCAATAAGTTGATCATAAATAAAATAACTCTGCGTGAATTTTTTCACACTATACAACTATTATTCATCATACACATTTATTCACGCCATGAGTGTTTGAAGGTTAGTAATAAATTATCAAATATAATAAATAGAAATCATATCAATACTTAATATATGTTCAGTTTGTAGCTTGAGGTTACTTCTACACAAGCATCAACGAACATATATTTTATGCGTAAAATAATAAATTATTATTTCGTCATCTCACCATATATTATTGACGGTGGCTCAGCCAACATTTTCTTTAATAATGGTGATATACGATATATATATATATATATATATATATATATATATATATATATATATATATATATAAATATATCAGAAATTTTTACTCGTGAAGGGAGAGAGAGAGAAAACCTATATATTCCAAGCTGAAAACGGTGTGTCAAAACACTTTACAATGACTGGTATTTATAACCAAACCGAAGAGGGAAAACAATTATTACTATTAACTAGGTTATTACTCATGCGATGCACAGTTGACTTAGTGTTATTTCTGAAACTTAATTTTGTAGATAGAATCTGCAAACTATTTGAATGAACCAACCACAGCAAAATGTTCAAATAATTAATAAATTAAAAAAAAATGTGAGATCACACCGAATCATCAAACCGAAAATTCATATGAATTATAAAAACGAACAAATATTCTTAGGGAGGGGAGGGGAAATACCACGAATACAGACTCGTCAAGGAGGTTTTTGATGGAGGGGAAATATTTCGCAGTGGTTGTTTGTGGTTTTTGTGGAACATGTTTAATCAAATTGGATAAAAATCTATTTTAAATTAACCGAATTTTGGTAAAATAGTAAAAATTAAAAAACTTCTACCATGACAATTGAGGAGTACTCCTAAATTTGATAAAATATATTCGGTACAAACCAATTTTGGCAGCAAAAAGTTGTAAAAAACAAATTACCATGAATTGAAGTGTTTATATAAATTGAAACACGTTTAAATCAAATGTGATAAAATCTATCCGCAAAAAAACTTTACTATAAAAATTTGAAGTTTTAATCAAGTGAAACACGTTTAAATCAAATGCGATAAAATCTATTTGATATTAGATGATTTTAACAGCAAAAAATGGTAAAAAAAAAAAAAAATTACCATGTATAAAGGAGACACAAATTTCAAAACCTATCCAGTTTTGAATTTTTGACAACAAAAGAAGAATATATATATATATATATATAGTACCGTATGCATAGTTTTAATAGTTTTTTTTTTTTGTAAAAGTTGTTTATAATAAGATGATTTTCTAAACTTGTAATAAATAAATAATTTTTTTAATTAGAATAATTTGAAAAAACCAAAAAAAGGTAAATATTCAAAATTGATCATATGAATATGTAATTGGAAGATTAAAACCTATGAGAATTAATAAAATCTACCAGCAAAAAAAATTACTATGAAAATTTGGAGTACTAATCAAGTGAAACTCATTTAAATCAAATGTGATAAAATATATCTTGTATTAACTGATTTTGGCAGCAAAGAGTAGTAAAAAAAAACTTTTACCATGTATAAATGAGATACCAGTTTAAAAATCTATTCGATTTTAATTTTTGGCCGAAAAAAAAAATATATATATATATATAGTACCGTATGCACGGTTTTAATAGTTTTTTTTTTGTTGCAAAAGTTGTTTATAATGAGATGATTTTATAAATTTGTAATAAATAATTAAAATTTTTAATTAGAATAATTTGAAAGAAACGAAAAAATAAGGTAAATAATCAAAATTGATCATATGAATATGTAATTGAAATATTAAAATCTATGAAAATTGATAAAATCTATAAAAAAAACACTTTTACCATAAAATTTTGGAGTCATAATCAAGAGAAACGCGTCTAAATCAAATGCGATAAAAACTACATCGTACTAACCGATTTTGGCAGCAAAATAAAAAATTTACCATGTATAAAGGAGGTACCGATTTTAAAATTTATCTGGTTTTAATTTTCGGAAAGAAAAAGAAAAAAATTATAACTTCACAAGAAGGTATCACGTCAAAGCACAAAAATCCTTTAAACTTTAAACATTCAACAGAAAGTCGTCATGTGACAGCAACGACTTATTTTTTAATAAACTAGTAATAGATAAATAATAGACTATTAATTAATAATTAATAAATGTAGATTAGTAGAAGAACAAATAACATAAAACTATCCCGTGGATAATTTGTATAAATTAAATAGTAGGAAAATGAAAAGAGATGAAAATTGAATAATTTCAGTCAAATTAAACTTGTATAAATTGCATAGAATAAAATCTAGTTTAATTAAGCGATATTTGAAGAAAAAAAATATATTCTAAATCTCTATCATAAATTTACTCGTAAAACTATATCCTAAATCTATCTTATCAAATTAGTTTTAGGATTTTTATCTTATCGAATTAGATTTCATATTTTTATCTTAAACTAATTAATTTTTTTAAAAAAAAACTTACCATTTCGAAGATGACACATGACAGCACCAAAAATCTTTAAAACTTTTAGCTTTTCCTCAAAAAAACAACCACGTGACAATAACGACTTATGTTTTAATAATAATTATAAATATTCATGTCAGTTTTGATAAATATGAATAATAGGTGTGACAGTGTTTGTTCACAATTTTTTGTTTCATAACAACTCATTCAATTTCTCTTATTAGAGAAATTTAGAGTTTAATCCATTAAGTTTGGTAAAATGTCGGCCCTGCCACTGATTTTACGCGCAAGGGGATGAACTGAACTTGAGCCGGCTGAACCTCAAACGTCCCTCTCCTACTAGAAGAAAACGTGAGTCAAACCTATCCAAAAAGGCGAATCAACATAAATAAATAAATAATCATTAGTAATTACGTGGCAAGCTAGAACTAGAAAGTAAACGAGTATTAAGTGGGCCCCTATATAGAGCTTTCCCTTACGCCTCTCCTTTCCCCCTTATCCGTGTTAGATGGCCCATAACCCTAGTGCCCTACTCCAAAATGCCTCTATTAAATGTATTCTAGTCACTTTTTCTTTTTCTTTTTTACTTTTATACACTTTTTGAGAAGGAAAATGACCTATTAACCCCTTTTATATTCATAATAATGTGTAGTTAATAAAAAATAAAGGTAAAGTGATAAAATAACTTTTCTAAAAAAGAAAGTTTGAAAACAAAACAATTTCTTTTTTCGAACGGAAGAAAAAAAAACAAGACAATTATTTAGGAATAAATTTAGTAATATTAGATCTTCTATATTTAAATCATACTTTATTCTTTCTTAAATTATTACTCCAATCATCCAAAATAATTGCTTAAAATTAAAGGCAAAAACTTAGGTAAGACGATTTAACGAATAATTTTTGTAAGACGAATCATTCTTACCCAACCCACCGTGTGTTGGTGGGTTGAATTATGTGAGAGTCGGACTGCATCTTATGAATTAAGATTCATAAAAATAGGAACAACAATTTCACTAAATCAAACACAAACCATTAAAAACTAATAAATTAATCAATTTGATCATATTTGATTTTTTTTTAAAAAAACTCTTCTATTAGTGACACAAACTCCGACACTTTTACATGTTCCACCATCTTTATCTTGAAAATTGGTTTGTTGTCCAAATAAAATAAACCAAGTCTCTAGTTATAAATTAAAATGTTTCATTTTTTATAAAAAATTAAAACATTTTTTGAATTACAAAAATACCAAAAAATGATATAAAAAAATCAAAAAGTGGTTGAATAATTTTGATTTAATTTGTATTATAAAATGATACAAACTCAACAAAATCAAATAAGATTTAGATTAGATTTTTTGATGATTCACTTTTGTATCTCGAGATTTGGATTATACCCATAAGAATTACCGTTATTCCTACTCTAAGATCGTCTTACATGAGATTTAGGTCTCGTCTGGTGCAGCGTTTTGAAAACGCATCTTTTTCTAAACGCAACGTTTTTAAAACGTATCATTTTCAAAATGTAATTTTTTTCTTATAAACATATTTGGAAAACTATTTCTAAAAGCTATTTTTATAAACAAAATAGTTGTAACGTAACACATTTTTAAAATACTCCAAATTGGAGCATTTTAAAACGCTGCATTTTAAAACGTTACATTGAAACACTTTTAAAGAGAAAACACTGCATTATTTACCAGCGTTTTGATCAAAACACTCCACCAAATAAGTACTCACTCAAAATTAAATGTTCTAAAAAAACATAGAGGCAATTACCTCTATTATATTGAACCGCAATAAAAAATTTTCTAAAATCAATTTCTTAGGCAAATATAGAGTATTTTCTAGTTAATAATAATATAGGGGTAGTGACGTCAAAAGGGCAAAACAAAAAAAAAAGTTGTTTTCCCATTGATATTGACAACTCTTTGAAAATGGAACACGATTTCCAAGACACTTCCCCTTGCCGCCTATATATACGTATAACCAAAGAGCATTTGGCCACTCAAGAGTCCCAAAAATCATTCTCCAATTGCCACAAATTCCTTCCTTCCCTAGCGTCTACTATCATCGCCCGCCGCCGCCATGAGCACCATATCTCTTCTGATTCACTCATCATCGTCTCAGTCTCGCCGGCAAATCAGCCGGAAAGACAGTTTTGGAAGCAGGTGTTTGTCCATGGTAAAGCAGCAGAAAACCAGGCTATATATACTAGGACGCTGTGTCTCCATGCTCATGTGTTGGAGCGATCACTCGGATTGACTTCTCGATCATGATTTTAATCGATTATTTCATGATAGTACCAATGAAGCCAAAATCAAAACGAACTTTCCGATGAATCGAGATGTCCGAAGCTGCTGCGGCGTCGATTGTATAAACAATTTAATGTTTGCAGATCGATCTCCGGCGGTCCGGCCAATTTTGTCAGAGTTTCGTAGCGAATTTGGTGGCGAATTACGGATCATCGCCGATCGAGCATGAACATAGAGATGAAGAAAAAACTTCGCCAAGTGGCCGGAGAGGAATCAGAATCAGTTAGCTCTTTCCAAGATCAGGTGGTTATGCTGATTTGTATAGTTTCATATAACCAAAAGAAGTTGTTACGACTTTGTATTGTGGAGAAGAACGAAATAATATTCCTCGTGTGGGGAGAATTTGCTATTTAAAGAAGTTTATTATTTCTATTTCTTTATTTACTTTCAGTAGGTCTAAGGCCATCTCCAACCATCAACCCCAAATTTGGTCCATTTCAGCACCAAACACTATTTCAACTCAACCCACAACCCCCAAATCTCACCCCAAATAGAATATTCCTTAGCATATTCTATTTTTATTTCTTTTACTTTATTTATCAACATAAATATTAATTTGCTATTAACCTTTTAAAAAATAATTATTACGATTACACAATTAATAATTTTAATATATTTAATAGTTATATTTACGTTATTAAAAATATTTAAAAATTCGTAATTTTTTTTAACTAACTTAAAGAAATATAATTTAATAAACATACAAGTACTTGAAAATACCATAAAAAAATATTAGGTATTTATTAATTTTTAATACATTTAAATTAAATAAAAAATATAATTTTATAAATAATTTTAACAATTATATAATTATTAAAAATTAATTTAATGGTATGGGACCCACCAACCCCAAATTTGGGGTAGAGCTACAGTGGTACCCCAAATTTCGGGTAGCACTGTAACAACTTCCAAATTTGGTTTGAGTTTGGGGGCACGGTTGGAGTGTGCACAGTTGAGACCAAACCCCCAAATCAAGGATTTGGGGGCACGGTTGGAGTTGGCCTAACATTGTAAGTACGAATCATGGATATCTTAGGTTCAGTTGTGTTTACGGAAAATGACTTTCGGAAAACGTTTTTATTTATTTTTTGGTGTGTTTGGTAACCTTAAGAAAATGTAGTCAACGTAAAAACTTTTCTGAGTCAACGGAAAATGAAGCTTTCTTTTTAGGAAAATGACTCACGGATTTATTTTTCGAAATTCATTTTTCGAATGTTCGAGTAACTCTCCGTGCCCTTTTAAAATTACATATATTTACATACACGCACAATATTTCATCCAACAAATAAATTGTTTAGAAATATAAATAGAGTTTGTGCACATTATTTATAAATTATAATTTAAAAAAAATATTCACTACGTCCTGAAATTAGTATCCGCTATATTATATTAGAATATACTTTTTGTATTTATTCATATACTGTTTTTCGTAATATTTTTCGTATATTTGCCAAACATCCGAAAATGTTTTCCGACATATTTTCAAAAGATTTACCAAACACCTGAAAAAATGAAATCTTTTCATTTTCCAGAAATCATTTTCTGAAAATTATTTTCTGAAAATCATTTTCCGTGAAAGAAATGTAGCCTTAATTCGGAAGGAGCAGGTCTTTTACAAGATTGTGACAGAGCTCATTTTCTTATAGTTTAATCCACTGATATATGATGAGTCAAATAAAAATAATCGGTCTCACACAAGTTGTGGTTATAATAGTTTCATTAAACTTGTTTTCAATAAATCATAAACACCATCTACTAGCTAATCAATAAGTCGTAAACACTAACTACTAGCTTACCTAGTCACAAATACTACTTTTACTTTTAGTAAAAAGATCATCTATTACCTCAAGTTTTTTAGAACCGAACCAGGCCAATGAAATCTGTCCGAATCAATAGAAATTAGACAGGGTGAATTTAATTTTTTTATATATAACTGAGCAAACTAAATCGATCGAATAGATTATTTATTATATATAATTTATTTAATTATATATATAGTAATTTATAACTCTAACACTAACTCCCTAAGTATAACATGCCATTTTATATTTTGTTTGTATTAAATAGTTAAGAATCGTAGTATTGATTTGTTCTTGATTCTCATACATTTTTTGTTGATTCTGAATCAGACCAAACTATTGATTTTTGGTTCTAAATTTTTTGAAAAAACGAACTATTGGTTTGATGCCAAATTTATCATTTTCTATGTAAAACTAGACCAAAGCGAACCAAATTTATCCCAAACTTCCAAAGTACTATGCCTATTTTGAGATATCATATTGACCATAAAATGCTACTAGTATGCATGTTCGAGAAATCCTCTACTATGTCCGTGAGCCAATTGGTAGTATGCTAGTATGCATACGAAGACATTAAGCATCTCCATCGTTGAGTTTTTGCCTTTTCTTAGTCTTTTTCTTATTAAGAAGGGGAATTACAATAATGGGTAGTAATCTTCTTATTATATTAACTAGGAGAAAGAGATTTTTTCTTCTTAGCTAGAAAGAAAAAAAAATCTTCCTGACAACATGTGTGTGATCGATTTGGGGGGGGGGGGGGGGGGCTTAATTTTTTTTTTTTTTTGTAAGAAAATTATATAATAAAAAGATATATTTTTAAGTAAATAAAAAAAGAAAAATATGTAAGTAACAATAAAATCCAACTAAGAAAATGTATAAAAATAATTAATAATATGGATGCTCTTATCTACTACGTCTACGTTGTTGGGTGGCGAGTGGCAACCGGTCAATTTCTCATTCGATTTAAGATATACTATTACTACTTGTTTTGGAACAAGAGTCTCCCATTAAAATTCTTCAAAATAATTTCATTAATTTCAATAATTTACAAACTAATAAAAATAAAAAACTCATTCCACTCCAAAATAAGAAGTATGTTTTGATGACAAATGATATTATGAGTTAGAGCTTGTGATATTATTACAAGTTTCAGTATTAGAGCCGTTAGATGAGTAAATTAATAATTAATGATTTAGAAAGTTCGTATCATTACTTAAAAAAACACATTTGATCTAACTGTGTAAAGATCTAGGTTGATTTGATCTAACGAAATTAATACTAAAACTTGTAATAAAAAATGCTACGCTATATTTAACTTTCCTAAAGTAGTCCGTCAGTGAGCAAAAAGAAAACAAAGTGTAGCTCTCTTTTTAGAAAATACGAGTTGTAAGCTTAAGTTTATATATATATATATATCTGTATATATATATATAGTCGCAAATGAGAATTAAGAAGTAGAAGATAATGACTTCAATGTGGTTAGCTTGGATGTCATTTTCTAATATTTTCATTTTTTTCATATTATATTTAATAATAAAAGTGAATAATGATAATATATATAAATGCAGAATTGTACTTAAGTACACGAATGCATTTTAATTATTAAAATCTCTTTTGTACAATTATGCTTGTTGGAGGATGATTAGGTCAATGTTTGATTTGGATTGATTCCATTTACATTTCTGTCTTATTTTTGCAAGTTTGTTTTGATACAAAGTCTTTGTTGGTGTGATGGATGTTGCTATCACAATTAGTCCTCATTGATTATCTAATTTCATTTAGTTTGTCAGCCAAAGAAAATGAGACCAAAGAAAATACGCGTATTTCAATCATATTTATATTATTTCCGTACAAACGTACGCATTTTTCCCACCCCTAATATTTTTTGAGATCGGAATAAGGCACTTTCAGTTACGTACTCACGTCATGTATCACGATGCACAAATGCATGTATTGTTTGATATTAATCGATGATCCACCTTATCAAATGATGCATCTTAATGCATAATAAATCAATAAGCATCAGGATATATCAAAAATGTCTTTTTCGGTTTAAAAAAAAATATTGTGTTCCGAGAGATGAAGAGGAGAAACGTTATATAATGAAGAGGGAAAAGATACGGAGAAGATAAGGAAAATGATACAGAGAAGGAAAATGATACATAGTATAGGAAGACAAACGTAAGAATTAAGTTAGATATCTTCTATATTGTTACCGGGATTCACGAAATTTAGCAATATCTTGGCCAATAGTTAACTTTTTAGAAAGACTTAATCTTGATCATTAGTTATATTTTGTAAAAATGAATCATGACCAGTAGTTAACTTTTTAAAAAGATTTAATCCTTACCAGTAGTTATGTTTTGTAAAAATGAATCCTGGCCAGTAGTTAACTTTTCAGAAAGACTGAACTTAATTATAATATAGATATTTTTTATAAATTGTTTTATTATTTAAACAAATTATTTGAATATTAAATATAATAATTAAAGTTAAATAAAAGTATTTATTTGAATAAATTATTTTATTATTTAAACAAATTATTTGAATATGAAATGTAATAATTAAAGTTAAATCAATGTATTCATTTGAAAAATATAAAATAAGAAAATAGTAGGAATAAAGTGAATGATTTGATAATGAGACCCATGTAAGAATTGAAGAAGAATGAAAATCATTGGAGAGAAAATTTCTTAAAGAAAAATATTGTTAAAATATCTAGGTGACAGTGGGACTCGATTAAAAATTGGTGTTACGGATTTTGTCGTTTTGAGATACTCTTATAATATTTCCAAAAGATACTGATCCACAATTATTCCAAATTAAATTGATACAGGCCTCATTTAAAATGTCAGGAAGCTCAAATTGGGCTGCTCGATCCAGCCCTCTACAATTTCTAGGGCAAAAATGTCCACATATGGGCCCCCAGTTAATCCAAGCAAATAACCAAAAATCACATTAGCAAATGGAACAAACTCCAGTTGACGACAACTCCACTGCCACCTCCTTCTCTGGCGACTGTCACCCCCATTTAGGAGTTACCTATATAAAGTTCTTAGAGCAGCTCCAACGTCTGATTCTTCACCAATTCTTTGGTGAAGAATTCAAGAAACTCACCCATTGTATGATTTTTGGTGAAAAATTCGGAGGAGAGAGAAGATTGAATTCCTCACAAAGAACAACAAATTGTCCAAAGAATTCCAGCCGCACATCAAGAGCTTGGCGTGCACCTCCCAATCAAACATGGCGTGTGTACGACACGCGCTCGAAAGGCGCGT
The DNA here is from genome assembly GCA_013146195.2 of Codonopsis lanceolata. Taxonomy (NCBI): domain Eukaryota; kingdom Viridiplantae; phylum Streptophyta; class Magnoliopsida; order Asterales; family Campanulaceae; genus Codonopsis; species Codonopsis lanceolata. The sequence continues at coordinate 30,967,674 of CM028384.1, read as the reverse complement.
CCAAGCCAAAAATCGATGGGTCCCGGCTGCTCCACTAACTCTAAAAAAACGTTTTTTACTTTTAAAAAAAAAACTTACGAATCTGACCGTTTTTTCTTTAAAAAAATCAAAAAAAAAAAAAAGAAAATTGTAACCGTTGGGGGGGTTCCGGCTGGGGGTGGGGTGCAATCCAACTGACATTTTAAAAAAAAAACGTTTTTTTTAAATTTTAATTATCTTCTTTCTTCTATATAAATAAACTACCTCAACCTTCTTCATTTTTTCCAAACCTTCTTCATTCCCTCTTTTATTTCTCCATAATCTCTTCTTTAAAATCAGTTTCTCTACATACTTCTATTACAAATGGATTCAAGAGGTACTAATTTTTACCAAAATTTATTTAATTCTCCCGATATTGAATCAACTCAAAATTCACAAAACTCTCGTGTTCACGAGAATGTTCCACATTCTCAATTTTCATTTACTCCCCAATACCCGCGTAATTTTTCCAACAATCCAAATGTTCCAAATTATCCAAATTTCTACATGCCTCCAAATTTTCCAAATTTTCAGACTTTTCAAGTTCCTCACACAATTGGGAATTCATCTGGTAACATTTCTTTTCTTCCGAATTATTGGCAACCAACGGAAAATCAATTTTTCACTCCGCAAGGTACGTCTCACGCATTTTCTCAACCTTACATATCTTCAAATGATTCACATCCAACAAGTGTAGATGAGACTTCATCCGCTAATTTTCCGGCAACGCCGTCATCGGTTCCCGAAACGCAAATCAATTTAGAAACAATTGATTTGGACGACGTCATCAGAGGTACGTGATAGAAGCACCCATCATGCTCTTCGATCGAACTTGGTTGAGTATATATGGCGTCGTTACGGTGACAACTAGTGATAGAGTTTAATTATTGACGTTTTCATGTACTTTTAAGTATTGAATTGTTTTGACGTAATTTTTAAGTGTTTATGTTTTATGTAATTTTATCATTTTATGTATTTAACGTTTTTATGTAATTTTCTATTTATGTTATTGTACGAGTTATGTATAATATGTGTTTTATAGATAATTTATTAACTAAATTATAAATTATAAAATTTAAAAATAATAATGTAATTTATTATTTTTAAATTAATTTTTTTCTTAATTTATAAATTAATTATTTATACGAAATATTTAAATATAAAATATATTAAATAACGTGAAATAAATTTATTTGTTGAGAAGTATAAAAATAAGAATGAAATGTAAAGTTAATGAGGTGGCAGTGGGACCCAGTTAAGAATATGTTAAGAATCGTATACAACGGGAAGATGAATTCTTAAGTAGAGAAAAAGAGAAAAATATGTAGGTGGCAATGAGACCCAACTAAGAATTTGTGGGAATAATTTAAACAATGGAGATGCTCTTATCCCCTTGTTAATTGTACTAAGGAAAAAGGTGGTGTTATTAGCGTCCTCATTAAATTTTTTTGGGACTAACACTTTAAATTTCTTCTTAGCTTGGTAAAAATTATTAAACATTGGAGTCAATTCTAATAAAATTCTTAACCCAAAATTCTTATCAAAATTCTTAGATAAAAATTAGAGAGAGAAAGAAAAAAAAGCCAACCGGAAAAGGGAGAGTGTGGCGCACAACAGCCATCCATTGGGTGCGTGTATCACACGCATGGAAGAGGAGCTTAAAGGTTGTCTGCAGCGGGTCCCACATGTTCCCCTAACATGAATTGCTTTGTTTTTGGTTTTTTTTTTAACGATTGGTTTTATAAAAATGAATCCTGACCAGTAGTTAACTTTTAAACAAAACTAAATCCTGGCTAGTAGTTATGTTTTGTAAAAATGTATCCTGGCCAGTAGTTAACTTTTCAGAAAGACTGAGCTTAATTATAATACATATATTTTTTATAAATTATTTTATTATTTTAAAAAATGTATTTGAATATTAAATATATTAATTAAAGTTAAATAAATATATTTATTTGAATAAATTAGTTTATTATTTAAACAAATTATTTGAATATTATATATAATAATTAAAGTTAAATAAATGTATTCATTTGAATAAATTATTTTATTATTTAAATAAATTATTTGAATATTAAATATAATGTGTCTCTTTTGTGTTTTCAATGTGTCATGTATGACTTTAAATGTGTATGTGATTATATAAGAAATGGAGATGCGGGGTATCGATCCTCGTACCTCTCGCATGCTAAGCAAACGCTCTACCATCTGAGCTACATCCCCTTGATATAATAAATATAATATTAAATATAATAATTAAAGTTAAACAAATGTATTTATTTGAATAAAATATTTTATTATTTAAACAAATTATTTGAATATGAAATATAATAATTAAAGTTAAATAAATGTATTTATTTGAAAAATATAAAATAAGAAAATAGTAGGAATAAAATGAATGATTTGGTAGTGTGACTCATGTAAGAATTGAGGAAGAATGAAAACCATTGGAGATAAAAATTCTTAGAGAGGAATATTGTTAAAATATGCAGGTGGCAGTGGGACTCAGCTAAGAATTGGTGTTACGAATTTTGTTGTTGGAGATGGTCTTATAATATCTCAAAAAGGTACCAACCCACAATTATTTCAAATTAAATTAATACAGACCTCATTTAAAATGTCAGCAAGCTCAAACTGGGCTCCAGCCCTCTACAATTTCTTGAGCAAAAATGTCCACATATGGCCCCTAGTTAGTCCAAGTAAATAACCAGAAATCACATTAGCAGTAGGAGCAAACTCTAGTCGATGACAACCCCATCGCCACCTGTGGGTTCCCGGGAAATGCTCCCGCGCCCCGCGCGCCCTTGGATAGGGGTGCGCGTCCGTGCGGATGCGGTGACATCCACTGCTCCCATTCCAGCCTCCCTTGTTTAGGGGAGGACAAAATCAAAAGTGCGATAGGAGTGGTGTCGGAATAGCGCGTTGGAATGCGCCTCGGTTGCCTTTAGTGGATTTTTGATCCAATATGGGAGCTTTGGATTTTCTATGTCAAGTTATCCCTTTTTTAGGGGATATCAGGATATAGGAAAACATCACCTTTCCATTCTCATCCTCCCTTGTTTAGGGGAGAGTGTGAAAGTGCAAAGAAAGATGTTGCAGCGCCCCCACTATGGATTTTATGAAAATAGCCTTATGGCCTATTTCGGATCGCTATGAGTGCTTTGGGTTTTCTACGTCAAGTTATCCCTTGTTTAGGGGATATCAGGACATAGGAATACATCACCTTTCCATTCCCATTCTCCCTTTTTTAGGGGAGAACGTGAAAGTGCAAAGAAAGATGTTGCGATGCCCCACTAGATCCAAAATGTTTTTAGAGTCACCATCTTTCTGTTAAGGCAAAAATAAAGCAAAACCAGAAAAAGAAAACCAGAGATGAAGAAAACGGGTTCGGAGGCTAAGTTACGAGTTGGGAAGGTGCTAGGCACCCAACTCGCCCTTTCGGTCTCAAAACGGTTTTTGGCTAAAGTATGTTTTTTATAATATTCATTAAACAGATAAATAAAGCATTAACTGCCTACAAATATATCCATTACATCTATATTATTTACAGACGTGCAATAGACTATTTTACAAACAATTACAAACATACTTGGAAATATTTAGTCATAGTAACGGCTACATTTAGTATTATTTCCTAAATAAATCCGGGCAGCATAACTGCTTATATATTGATATTGAGTCGGACCGGAAATAATACATTTACAAATAAAGGCTTTATTGAGTAAATGAAGTAAATAAATACAAACTTATCTAAAAACATTTTGTCATAATAACGGCTACATTTAGTACTATTTCCTAATTAAATCCGGGCAGCACAACTGCTTATATGACTACATTGAGCCGGACTGGAAATAATACTATTACATGGAAATGAAAGACTCTAAAAATAAAAACTTACAGACAGCGTAGGGGTGTGCTTTCGCTCGTCCCTCGAGGAGAGAGTCTTTTTTTTCAGTCAGTTGAAGTTGTGTGTTGTGTGAATTTGGGCGTGGCGCTCTGAAAGTTACTTTTCGGCCTCGGGATCGGGCGGGGTAGCTGCTTGTTTACGGTTGTTTGTTTGGTAAGTAAATCGAGGCGGAGTAACGACTTCTCGCTAATTTGGCCTTTTAAATCGGGCGAGCAAGCGCTCTTTCCACGATTTTTGGACCGGGGAAATAGGGTGGATTCCTAGCTGGGGGGCTAAGGTACACTTCTACCGGTTGGATTTGTGTTTGACAGAGGTTTGGCAGGGTTTCGAGGCTTTGGAGATGATCTCTCACTATCTCACACCGCTCTCTATTTCTCCAACGTTAACGCGGAGAAGCTTTACGAAAGAAGAATCTTGAATGAAGAGCCGGCACCTCTATTTATAGGTGAGGCTGGGACATCGGTGGAATTTTGAAATTTTATCGACGCATCAATCGGTGTACGCCGCGCAGTGTTTGTTGCATTTTACGGCAAATGAAGGGATGAACAGTGTCTGAAGAGGCATTTTGGGCGCTGCAATATAGAAGTTTGGGTGCTGAGCCCAAACTGGATGGAAGCCACGCCCAAATCCTTTCCTGTGCTTCAATCAGTTGTACACTGCGTTTGAAAATTTGCATTTTGCGGCAGATCGTTGCATGAACAGTGGCTGGAATGAAGTTTGGGCTCCAACCTATAGAGGTTTGGGCGCCATGCCCAAACCTATGGGTGGTTGTGCCCAATCTTCAAACTAAGCTCCTTTTTGACACTTTAGTCCCTGCAATTTGTCCTTTTACGCATCCTGCTTTGTCCTTTTGCATTTTTGACCCTATAACTTGACATTTGTTAATGTTTTAACAGGTCTTGATATTTTTATGTCATGCCACATACCAGGGGTACGAAATTGGGGTGTCTACAGAGCCCCTCAACGATGGAGTCTACGGGTAACCCGCAGCTTACTGAGTAGACGAACATCGTTGATTAGAATAGACTCTCCAATTTCGTTTCATTTCAAAACGAGGGAGAAATATGCAACAGGCAGCGGTTATAATGCAACAATTTATCAAACCTCTATATCCTAGACATTTTTAGTCAGTTATAGCAGGTTATCGTAGTTTTTAAGCAGATCTGCAAATTGAATGCTCTGATGGTCGGACCTACTAATGTAGGCTGCCTACGTATCCCTCAATAAAAGGAATCAGACCAAACGTAGTTCGGCCTCAAGCAAACAAACAACAACCAGGTGGGATGGATGATGCGTTTCGCCCAGCATAGGCAAAACTGGTAGGACCTCGGATGCGTTTTCCCCAGCATAGGGAAAACAATGGGACTTTTTTTTTTTTTTTTTTTTAAGAGGCTTTCCTAGCATAGGGAAAGTTTTGGAACTTTTGAAATTTGGCTTTCCCCAACACAGGGAAAGCTTTTGAACCTTTTGAAAATGGGCTTTCCCCAGCATAGGGAAAGCTTTCGAACTTTTGAAAATGGGCTTTCCCCAACATAGGGAAAGCTTTTGAACTTTGAAAATGGGCTTTCCCAAAGATAGGAAAGCTTTTGAACTTTGAAAATGGGCTTTCTCCACGGAAAGCTTTTGAATCTTTGAAAATGGGCTTTCCCAAAGGAAAGCTTTAGAACTTTGAAAATGGGCTTTCCCAGAAAGCTTTAGAACTTTGAAAATGGGCTTTCCCCAAAGATAGGAAAGCTTTTGAACTTTTGAAAATGGGCTTTCCCATGGAAAGCTTTTGAACTTTTTGAAAATGGGCTTTCCCAAGGGAAAGCTGAACTTTGAAAATGGGCTTTCCCAAAGGGAAAGCTTTTGAACCTTTTGAAAATGGGCTTTCCCAAAGAGGAAAGCTTTTGAACCTTTGAAAATGGGCTTTCCCCAAAGATAGGAAAGCTTTTGAACTTTTGAAAATGGGCTTTCCCAAAGATAGGAAAGCTTTTGAACTTTTGAAAATGGGCTTTCCCCATAGGAAAGCTTTTGAACTTTTGAAAATGGGCTTTCCCAAAGATAGGAAAGCTTTTGAACTTTGAAAATGGGCTTTCCCCAGGGAAAGCTTTTGAATCTTTGAAAATGAGGCTTTCCCAAAGATAGGAAAGCTTTTGAACCTTTTGAAAATGGGCTTTCCCCAGCATAGGGAAAGCTTTTGAACTTTTGAAAATGGGCTTTCCCCAGCATAGGGAAAGCTTTTGAACTTTTTGAAAATGGGCTTTCCCAAAAAGCTTTTGAACTTTGAAAATGGGCTTTCTAGGAAAGCTTTTGAACCTTTTTGAAAATGGGCTTTCCCCAGGAAAGCTTTTGAACTTTTTGAAAATGGGCTTTCCCCAACACAGGGAAAGCTTTTGAACTTTTTGAAAATGGGCTTTCCCCAGCATAGGGAAAGCTTTTGAACCTTTTTTTGAAAATGGGCTTTCCCCAGCACAGGGAAAGCTTTTGAACTTTTTTGAAAATGGGCTTTCCCAAGCTTTGAACTTTGAAAATGGGCTTTCCCCGTGAAAGCTTTTGAACTTTGAAAATGGGCTTTCCCAAAGATAGGGAAAGCTTTTGAAAAAATGGGCTTTCCCAAAGACTGAAAGCTTTTGAATTTTTGAAAATGGGCTTTCCCCAGCATAGGGAAAGCTTTTGAACTTTTGAAAATGGGCTTTCCCCAGCACAGGGAAAGCTTTTGAACTTTTTTGAAAATGGGCTTTCCCTAGCATAGGGAAAGCTTTGGAACCCTTTTTTTTTTGAGTGGCCCTAAATGCCACACAAAAAACACTAAATACCACATTCATTAAATAGTTTAATTACTAATTACTCCTTTTATAAAAAAGAGTTACAATTAACCCTAAACTCTAATTACTAATTAATCCTTATCCTTTTATATAAAGGAGTTTCAATTAATCATCCTATAAATATATGTCAAATCCTCATTCACAATTAACTATAAACCCTAAACTTGTTCCTCCTATTAAATCATGTATCTTTTTTTCTTTTCTTTTTTTGGTTAAATTTTTTATAAAAACACTAGCGATTTTTTTAATTTTTTTTTAAAAAAGTGGCAACTTTTATTGACTTTTTAAAGTTTTTGTTCCTTCACGTCAGCGTCATCCCCAGTTCTTGTTCCTTCAACTTGGCGATTTTTTGTCCAAAATTTTTTTTAAAGTGCCGACTTTTTGTAAAAAAAAATTTTAAACTTGGCGACTTTTTAAAACCAAAATTTTTAAACCTTGGCGTTTTTTGTCCAAATTTTTTTTTAAAGTGGCGACTTTTTGTAAAAATTTTTTTTAAACTTGGCGACTTTTTTTTAAAAAAAATGCTGATAAAATGCCATCCTAATGACATTTGTTGTTGATGTTTATGGAAAATGCTGGTCTATGACTTCTGCTCGTAAAGTGTTTGATAAAATGCCCCAACGAAATGTTGTTACTTGGACTTCTTTGATGTCGGGGTATGTACAAAATGCCCGGAGGCTGTAATGATTTTTCTTGAAATGTTGGAAGTTGGGGCATATCCGACTAATTATACACTAGGTGTTGTTTTGAATGCTTGCAATTCGTTGAGTGATATTCGGTTAGGGAAGCAAATTCATGGGTATGCTGTGAAGTACAAGATAGAGGGTGATAATAGTGTTGGGAATGTGCTCTGTAGTTTGTATTCCAAGTGTCACGACTTGGAGTCAGCGATTAAGGTGTTCTGGAGGGTCGGGGAAAGGAATGCGATTTCTTGGACTCTTGTCATATCGCTTGTTGGGATAATGGTGATTACGCTACGGGTTTGAGTTTGTTTCTTTGAGATGTTGTCTCGAGGGTGTTGAGCACAATGAATATACATTGATGAATGTATTAAATTTGCCTTTGTGTGAAGCAAGCTATGGATGTTGGGTTGCAGGTTCATTCGTTGTGTGTTAAACTTGGGTTTGGTTCTAACCCGACTGTTACGAATGCTATTATCAGTATGTATTTGAAATGTGGTTTGATTTTGGAGGCAAGGAAGTTGTTTGATGGGATGGAGAGAGAAAACATAATGGCATGGAACAGTATGATTGCAGGACATGCTAAGATGATGGTTCTTGCAGATAATCACATTTTTTTTTGCATAAAAAACAGGCGATTTTTTCAATTTAAAAAAAACTGGTGAATTTTTTTTAATTTTTTTAAGAAACTGGCAATTATTTTTCAGGCTGTTCTTGATTTTAGGGGTTAGATATTTAGTTAAATTGAGTTTTTTTTAATGGAAAAAGGGTAGTTTGGTAAACAAAACTATTTTAAAGTTAAGTACTTTTGAAAAAAAATCAAAGGAGGATAGTTTGGTAATTTAATTTCTTAAGTGATGTTGCATTTAGGGTGTTTAGGTGTAACATTTAGGGGTTTTGTTTTTTTTTTAGGAAAGGGGCTTACCTTTGCCGCTGAATTTTCTGACTTTTCTGCTTGTCTGGCGGCTGACTTGCTGGGGATATGAGCTTTCCTTGCTTTTTGGGTGAAAGGCCGTTGAATGTGATTAACAAAATTGCTTCTGTTGACTTTCCGTTAAGTCTTAGGGGCCACTTTGCAATTCTGAAACTTTGAGGACTTGAGTGCTGATGCTGAACTGTTTGGAGGGGGAAAAGTGAAAGTTTCACTTTTTCCTCCCTTTCTTCTTCACTTACGGGAGAAAGGAAACTTCATTTCCTTTTCTCTGCTTCTGCTTCAGTTCCTTCCATAACCGACGAGGTAAGTTTTCTATTTATTTTTTATTTTTTTTCCTTTTCTTAATTTTCTTCCGCTAATTTTTTTGTTTTTCTGCGCAGATGGCTTCTTCCTCTAGATCTAGGAAAGGAAAAGCACCAATGGACCCGGAATCTGGCGAGGAAAAGAAAGAACTTCCTCCTTTGGTTCGGAACCATGTCGGATATTATTATTCGAAACATGACTGGGGCAATCTGGTGCAAGATTGATACAAACATATTTCGAATCTTCCTGATCCCAATGCGAGTATAACTTCCTTCCACCCATTTGGTTGATTTTTCAGATATGCTCATTTTCTGTGTTGTTATGGACTTTTGGAATATATATATATGCTGCTTATGATATTTATGCATGTGATTTATGAACTAAAATGATGCAATTATGGTAATAATGCATGAAATTTGAACAATTTATTTTTGCGATGCCCAAATTGAACTAGTAGTTACTATTTGACTCTACTATGCATGATTTACAATGTTAATGCAATTAAGGCTATATGATGCATGTTTTGGCTCTAAAAATATTTTTACATGACATATATTCACAGGATGGAATTTTCGGAATGAAATGCGAATTTTTCCAGATGCACTTTTCGGGTACATTTTCGGATATATACATGACAAAACAGATATATTTCATATACCAGAATTTATTTTTTATGCATGATGATGCTGTGGGGATATAAGAAATGCCAAGCATATATTCTTTTTCCATGGCAGGTGACATTTTTATTTTCTTTTTCGCGCATTCCCAGTACTGCTTATTGACTAATTAATGCAAATAATGGATGCATGGACTACTTTATTTGACGCCAATATGATGTTGAATATACATGGGATGCTTTTTTGATGTGAATGCATGGTTTATTTATTTACATGGTTGTGAAAAGAAAAATGTGACATGTATATTTATGTGCAAAATATATACATACATTTGTTTGTTGTTTTTTTTTCTTTTATGCTGACATGCATATTTATGTGCAAAGTACATTTGTATATTATTATTATGATACTTAAAGTGATAACGTATTTCTATGTAAATTTTTTTTTTAAATGTACAAAAATATACATATATTTTTTATTTTGTTTTGAAAAATTTAATGTATTAGATATGTAAGGAGAAAGGGTTTGTGAGAGATTTACCTTTATTTTCCTCCTTTTTTTTTTCATGACTGATGCCCCCTTTTTTTTTATTTGACTGATGCTCTCTATATTTTTTTTTATTTTCAGGTCAAAGTGTCTACATACAAGAGACTCTTGCGGGGCTTCGTCGGCATCAGCAAACTCTATCAGCGTCTGATGGATGACTTTTCTTGTCGGAGTAATGACGCTATACGGCAGACCTGGCGTCGCAGTGACGATGATGATGATGATGCGGACGTAGGATCTAGTCGTGCCCAGGGCAGGGGACGGGTACGCAGACCTGATGGCACATTGGGCCCCCGAGTCAGGGGAGGTGGCTTGAGCAGAGGCAGAGTATCATTTGACTATTAGCTTCTTTTTCTGCACATGTCAGCTTTTTCTCTTTTTCTTTTCTTATTTGTAATTAGTAATTAGTATCTGTACAAACATGAATGACGAAATGTAATATAATTTTAGATGACATGATAAAATGCACACTCAAAATACATGCAGAAAATAAAGCTATACCGACTCCTAAGGGTAATGGCACGCTATTCTTTAGAAATAAATTTGAAAAGAATACACCTTCAGTTTAAGGGGGCTTTTCTGGCGATTTGCGGGTAGAGGAAGAGGCAGCCGCCTCTTCCTGTGCGAGGAAGCATAATTGCAGCCATGTAGCCTTTCTTTTTGATAGCTGCTAGGCCTTCCCGTGATCAGACGAGGTATTAATCGGTGATTTGGACAGAAACCAGAATTGCAGAGGCAATAAAGGAGTAATTTGGGCGTGGCACATAAGGGATTTGGGTGCCATGCCCAAACTCCATGAGGGTGGCGCCCAAATTGGCTTTTCCTGGGAGATTTCTGGGCCACTGCTCACCACTGTTTGTCCTGTTTGTCGATTTTCTTTATTTCTGCTATAAAAGGAGACCCGGCGAGCCTGAATTCTTCACGTCTGTTTTCCTTTCAGCCTGCTTCATTTCTTCTCAGATTCTCCTTATCAGTTACCTATTCTTTTGACAGAGAAAGCCTTATGTTTCTGTTCTAATGGCTGCCCCTTACCATACACCTCTGGAATTAGAAATTTATGGAAACGCCCTGGACCTATGGATTCTTGTCCTCCGAGCCGACGAGCGTGACTGGTTCGATCACATTTTTTGCTTCAGGTGCCTTCTTTCTTGGAGAAATATCGTGATCAACTGGGACATGCTGAGAGGAGCGTCCAGGTTCTGGTCTCGTCAAGATCATCTATTTAATTTTGGGATGAATGAAATGTGCCCAGCCTTTGAAGAATTTTGTGCCATGCTGGGAGTTGCTGCCACTCGTAATATTGACGTGCCTTCGCCTCGGAGGCGTCCCTACATGGCAATTAGGGAGCTATTCCGCACTACTCACCTAGCCACCCCGGGCTTCTATAACGGGGTAAACTTTGATTTGACCGTTCTTCCACGATCATTTACAGAGTTCATAGAGGACGACGTGGACTATTTGAGGCGCCGGCTGACGGCTCTCTTCTTGTGCCTAGTGGGAAGGTATCTGCTGGTGAGCCCCCAGGGATTTATTGATGTGCGGGCTGTGGATCTTGCTCTGCAGGCCCGTGACCGCCGGGCTAACATTGTCCCGGTAATTCTGGCCGAAACTCTGGCTGGTTTGGATGCCTTTTCCAGGGGCGACGAACTTTTCCCTACTGGCAGTCCCATTCTGATCCATATGTGGCTGGAGGAGCATTTTCAGTGCGTGATGGCTCCTGCACCTTTCGGGGGGAGATATGATCCGGGGCTCTATGGTTTCTGAGGCCGCTTTCCCCAAGTTAACTATTCTGATTGTGATTGGTCCGAGGACTTCTTTCGGAGGGGCTCCATGGACATATCTTGGGTGATTAACCATTGGGAGATTCGGCATTTTATTTTGCACTCCGCCGGCTATGCTCAAGTCGTCATGTTGGGCATCAGGAAAACCTCTTTTTATAGTGCTGACAGGATACTGCGTCAGTTTGGGCTGGAGCAGGTTATTCCAGACACGACTCGTCCGGTGTTTTTGGAGATGACAAATAGCAGGACTCTGGATTTTGACTTCCAGAGGATGTGGCGTCTGGACTTTGATAGGCTTCTGGAGGCCTATTTGTTTTCTGATTATATATTCTTGTCCCTTGAATATTTGGCCTGGATAATGGTAATTGCTGAGGGCTCTTCTCGCGAAATTCGGCGGAGGCTTAGAAATTTGTTTGGCCACCATGTAGCTACGGGCATTGACGCTCGCCTTATGGAGATAGGCGAAGAGATCGAGAGTTCAGGCTTGGTCATTCCTCAGGCTCTGCAGGAGGATTTCAGGCGAGTACATAACCTTGGTGCTCCGGTGGCTCCCGGCCCAGATGAGGCAGGTCCCAGTAATTGGGAAACGACAGAGGCTGCTCCCCCCCTGAGGCTGAATGGGGCACTAGCTTCAGATATGCTGATTTCGAGATCCATCGACATGATGATGCAGGCATGCAGCGAAATCCTTGGGAGCCAGAAGTGGCTGCTCCCCCCCTCAGCCTGGATGGGGCACTGATATAAGGCCTGATGATGGCAATCAGCAAAATAATCCCTGGGAACCAGAAGTGGTTGTTCCTCCCCTCAGCCTGGATGGGGTACCGGTGTCAGAGATAACGGAGCTGGACCTAGCAACACAACAGTCCACGAGAATGGAGATGCCGGTGATGATGAAGGAGACACTTCTGGCGGTTCTGAGAACAGGGGTTCTTCTGTGCCTCGCAGAAGAGGGATATAGGCCCGGCTCGGTGGACGCCGCAGGCATGGATAGACCGCTAGGAGGCTTGGCTGCAAAAGGAGGGAAGTATCTGGGGGACAACAAAAAAGGGTGTAGGCAGGAATATGTATATATATGCAGTGCAGTTAATGTATAATAAGAATGTCTTAAATAAATATTCCTAGTTGCACCTTAGGACCTTGTAATATATTTTAAGTATTTTAATGTGAGCTTTTGTCGTGGTTTTTCTTTTTCCTTGTCAGTTGAGCCTGTTGTATGCCAAGGACTGGAGATAGAATGCTGAAGATACAAAAGAGTGTCTTCCCTCTCCTTTTTCTCCTGATTTTTTTTTATACTCTAACTTTTGCCTAAGCCGCCCTTTCGGGTTTTCAGCCTAGCGAGCCCTTATTTCTCCTTTTTGTTGTTGTTTTTTTTTTTACATACATTTTTTTTTTCACTCTAACTTTTGCCTAGGCCGCCCTTTCGGGTTTTCAGCCTAGCGAGCTGGAGAGGGAAGCACTTTTGTTGGATAGATCGGCTCAAGCATAATACCTTTTGAGCTTGTTGAGATTGGAGGGATGAACAAAGTCTTTTTCCTTGGCTGAGGAGTACCATCTCTCGGATCTTTTTGACAATATACGGCACATCGTGGAAGAGAGTGGTAGCAGCCTTTTGATGAGTAGCCCCAGCATTTTTTTTAGGCCCAGGTGACATGACATGATAGCAGTAGGTTCCCCAAGGGGTGGTGAATGAGGTCCTTCTTTGGTCTCCTGCTGCTTTTGATTTGACTATGGCCCAGCATGCTGTTAATAAAAAAAACTTGTTGGGTTTGGGAATGGTCACTATATTGGACAGCCAGATCGGGTATTTTTTTTCCTTTCTTTTTTTTTCTTTTACTCTTTTTTTTTTACTACTCCTCTTTTTTTTTGTATTTTTTTTTACCCGAATGAAGTTGACGTGCGACTGTTTCATGCTTTCTTCTTTTGATTTGTAGTGACCATTCTGGTTTAATTCGGCGGAGCTTCTGCTTGATTGGCCGAGCATCTGGATAGATAGGGATCCGGTGTTCGATTATGGTTGGATCTAGCCCTGGCATATCTTTATAGGACCAGGCAAAGATATCTACGAATTCTTTGAGGAGGTCGATGAGTGCTACCCGTTCAGAGCCTTGCAGGTAGTTGCCGATTTTAATTTCTTTGACTTGGTTGTTCAGCCCCAGATTGATAATTGACAGGTCTTCAGCTGCTGCTGCTGAGTGATGTTGTTCCTGTTGCTCAACTGACTTTACAAGCTCAAGCAAATATTTTTTATCTTTTGGGTTCATTTCATTAAATGACTCATTATTATGATTATTTAATTTATCTTTTAATGTAGGTGCAACTAAGGAATAAGCAAAGACCTTCATATTATCATTAATAGCAAACTACACGGGGCTTATTACATTATTGAGGACCTGGGGTTTGAGATCCTCATTATTAGGGAGCGGATCAGTAGATGACCAATCCGTAAAGCTAGGAAGGGGAATAGTATATCCAAAGCGGTCTACCAGTTCTGCGGGAGTCAAGAGCGGGCCGGTAGTAACGTACCAATTCTGTAGAGGCTTAGCAGTGAGAGGTTTAAACTTATCAGGAAGTTTTTCATACTTAGTGCCTCCATCTATCATACCCAGGAAGCTGTCTCCTCCAAACATTTATTTAGAAACTCCTTTATTGATCAGCATATTTTGCAGCACCTTTATTCATGGCTAATTAGACTAACTTGCCCCTTTTAGACCTCCTTGGCTTGATTTGTTTCAGAAATTTTTGTGCCTGCCACTGTAATTACCTCGTCATCAATGAGATTCTGAATTGCATTTTTGAGTGTATAGCACTTGTCGGTAAGATGACCACTGCAACGGTGGTATTCACAATACTGGGCATGATTCCAGGTAGCAGGTAACAGTTTGGGTGGTCGGTAATTATCAAGGGGCTTCAGTATCCCATGGGCCCACAGTGTTTGGAGCATTTCAGACCTTGGGGCAGACAGATCATCATAATGCCTTGGAATTACCCCTTTCTTTCCTTTTGGCTTAGGTAAATTGTCAGATTGGGATTTGGTCAAGCAACTGGGTGGAGTTTTTCCGTTTGGATAATATTGCAGTGGGATTGGGTTGCCTGGACCTTGGCCTAAGAGGGATTCTTTTTCTAGTACACAAGTTACTTCTTTTGGAAACCCTGGGGTCATTTGCTGGGAATAAGTATTTGAAGGGTCTAGAGGAAGGTAATTCTTTTGGTTATAGTAGCAGACATTTAGGTGGAGGAGATCGAGGTTGATTTCTGGAGGATATGGAGTAGAACTATGAGCATTTGGAATCATACCTCCTTGGGTCATGGGATCATTATTTGGCTGATGGCTAGCACTTGGTGGCTTCCCAGAGGTTTGGAAAAGGATATTTTCTGAGATATCAAGAAGGTTTACCTCAGGGAGATGGGAAGCATTAGGAACATGTTTTGAGATTTTGACTTTTTGGGAGAGAGTAGCCAGGACCTCTGAGAAGCCTTTTAAAAGATCACCCATCACTTGGTTTGTCATTCTTTCTGTATGAGCGTTCACTACTTCTTTTAGCCAGGCCTCAAACTCAAGAGAAAGTGCATACTTAGGAGTTTCTGTTCCTGATTCTCAGTGGCTTCCATTATTGCTGGCTCCTGTCATAGCTTGTTTATTTTCTGACTACGGTATTTGGTAAGGATTTTGGGTAGGGTATGGATTCTGGGTTGGATATGGATTTTGGACAGGATAAGGATTTAGGGTTGGATATGGATTGGGATATTTTGGGTTGGATATGGATTTTGGACAGGATAGGGATTTAGGGTTATGGCAGTATTTGGTGAGTTAGTATTTGGCTGAGGGTTTGGGTTTTGAGGCGTATGTGAGGTTGGTGCGTCATGGGGGACTGCAGGGAAAGAGTTTACCTCACTGGCTATTTGGCTTAGCAAGCGATCATATCGTGCATCCAGATTCTGGTCTAGCCACTGCTGCATTGTTGGAGTCGGAGCATACCCTAGAGCCCCTATATCTGTACCCATATCGGACTGTTCATCTGTTGCCATGCCGCCGATCTGTATTTTTCGATCGCCGCCGATCTGCTTTCGATACCATGTGATCTCGATTTCGCACTTGATTCCCGTGATCAATCGGCCAAGATCGCTTCCTTTCGCCGGTTTACGGGAAAATGGGCTTGGTATCGAAGGTCGGGTCAAGGCTTTTTCGGCTTGGAGTATATTTTATTATTGTTATTTTTCCTACAAAATGACCGGATAAGCACCTGCTTAATTTTGACAGTCTCAGGACTTTCCTGGAACAGTGGATTCTTTCTCCAGAGTATAGGACCAACGTATTCCACCGCCTTTCGACTTCGAGATCGGATCGATCCCAGCGAAGGGCCTATACTCTTTCCGGGATCCACCATTCAGAATGGTCTAGGTCGAGCATTTGAAAATAATAAATCAGCCCCAGTGTAAATTTTTTTTTTTTTGACTTGCGCATTTTTTTCGACTTGTGCAGATTTTTTTTTTTACTTGCGCACATTTTTTTTTTGACTTGCGCACATTTTTTTTGACTTGCGCATATTTTTTTTTGACTTGCGCACATTTTTTTTGACTGGGACTGACCCACAATTAAAAATGCAAAAACCGGTCGGTTTGAAGTGTCCTCGAAAATCTATATGCGCCTCTAACGTTGGCTTATGGTAGGTGGTGTAGGGTAGCAATTCGGAATATATTTATATGCATGTGCGTGTGTGTGCGGCATCTAAAAAGCAAAAAAGTTTTTTTTTTAGATATAGAAAAAGAAAATAAAACAGATATAGCATGTCTTGCTGTTGTGCGTGGATTTTCTCGGCTTTTTAGCTTAAGCGCGAGCAAGCAAGCATACCATCAAGAAATCTAAAGAAAAGCGGGGAATCTATCTATTTCTAAAAAAATGAGTCATAATCCCCAAAATAAAATGACAGAATGAATGGATGTATGTATGTATTTTACAGAATGAAAATGAAGCAGAATAAAAATATATATAAGGCCGAAAATTAGAAGATTTTAAAAATAAAGCCCCGGCCCGTTTATTGTGCTGCCCGGAAATATAAAGAAAAACTACATATATATCACATATAAAAAAATATACATACATATATATATATATATATATATATATATATATATATATATATATATATATATATATATATACTTTTTATTTGTTTTTTTTTTGAAAAATACGAATATTTTCAAATATATCCGTAACAGTGTTTGAAATGAAACTGCTGCAAGATGGAGGATCATATCCACAAATATAGACACGGATGTTAAAGGAACGCAATATTAGACTGTTTTAAATTAATATAACAAGCATACTTTAGCCAGAAACAAAAGAAAAAAAAGTTTTGGTTAATGAGTCTAGCCCTCCATTTTTATTTATTAAAATAAAAACGATCTCCCCAGCAGAGTCGCCACCGTGGGTTCGGAATGCTCCGCGCCGCGCCCTTGATAGGTGCGCGTCCGCGGATGCGGTGACATCCACTGCTCCCATTCCAGCCTCCCTTGTTTAGGGGAGGACGAAATCAAAAGTGCGGGAGGAGTGCTGTCGGAATAACGCGTTGGAATGCGCCTCGGTTGCCTTTAGTGGATTTTTGATCCAATATGGGAGCTTTGGATTTTCTATGTCAAGTTATCCCTTTTTAGGGGATATCAGGATATAAGAAAACATCACCTTTCCATTCTCATCCTCCCTTGTTTAGGGGAGAATGTGAAAGTGCAAAGAAAGATGTTGCACTATATGGATTTTATGAAAATAGCCTTATGGCCTATTTCGGATCGCTATGAGTGCTTTGGGTTTTCTCGCCAAGTTATCCCTTGTTTAGGGATATCAGGACATAGGAATACATCACCTTTCCATTCTCATTCTCCCTTTTTTAGGGGAGAACGTGAAAGTGCAAAGAAAGATGTTGCGAGGCCCCACTGGATCCAAAATGTTTTTAGAGTCTCCATCTTTATGTTAAGGGAAAAATAAAGCAAAACCAGAAAAAGAAAACCAGAGATGAAGAAAACGGGTTCGGAGGCTAAGTTACGAGTTGAGAAGGTGCTAGGCACCCAACTCGCCCTTTCGGTCTCAAAACGGTTTTTGGCTAAAGTATGTTTTTTGTTATATTTATTAAACAGATAAATAAAGCATTAACTGCCTACAAATATATCCATTACATCTATATTATTTACAGACGTGCAACAGACTCTTTTACAAACAATTACAAACATACTTGGAAATATTTGGCCATAGTAACGGCTACATTTAGTAGTATTTCCTAAATAAATCCGGGCAGCATAACTGCTTATATATTGATATTGAGTCGGACCGGAAATAATATATTTACAAATAAAGGCTTTATTGAGTAAATGAAGTAAATAAATACAAACTTATCTAAAAACATTTTGCCATAATAACGGCTACATTTAGTACTATTTCCTAATTAAATCCGGGCAGCACAACTGCTTATATGACTACATTGGGCCGGACTGGAAATAATACTATTATATGGAAATGAAAGACTCTAAAAATAAAAACTTACAGACAACGTAGGGGTGTGCTCGCTCTGTCCCTCGGGGAAAGAGAGTCTTTTTTTTTTCTGGTCTGGTTGAAGTTGTGTGTTGTGTGAATTTGGGCAGCGTGACTGCTCTGAAAGTTACTTTTCGCCTCGGGATCGGGCGGTAACTGCTTGTTTTTGGTTGTTTGTTTGATCGGAAGTAGGTCGAAATCGGGCGTAGTAACGGGCTAATTTGGCCTTTTAAATCAGAGCAACCGCTTTTCCACGATTTTTGGACCGGGAAATAGGGTGGATACCTAGTGGGGCTAAGGTACACTTCTACCGGTTGGATTGATTTGTGTTTGCGAGGTTTGGCGGGGTTTCGAGGCTTTGGAGGTGATCTCTCACTATCTCACACCGCTCTCTATTTCTCCAGCGTAACGTTAACGCGGAGAAGCTTTACGCAAAGAAGGAGTACTGAATGAAGAGCCGGGCACCTCTATTTATAGGTGAGGACTGGGACATCGGTGGAATTTTGAAATTTTATCAGACGCATCAATCGGGTGTACGCCGCGCAGTGTTTGTTGCATTTTACGGCAAATGAAGGGATGAACAGTGTCTGAAGAGGCATTTTGGGCGCTGCAATATAGAAGTTTGGGTGCTGAGCCCAAACTGGATGTGCTTCAATCAGTTGTACACTGCGTTTGAAAATTTGCATTTTGCGGCAGATCGTTGCATGAACAGTGGCTGGAATGAAGTTTGGGCTCCAACCTATAGAGGTTTGGGCGCCATGCCCAAACCTATGGGTGGCTGTGCCCAATCTTCAAACTAAGCTCCTTTTTGACACTTTAGTCCCTGCAATTTGTCCTTTTGCGCATCCTGCTTTGTCCTTTTGCATTTTTGACCCTGTAACTTGACATTTGTTAATGTTTTAACAGGTCTTGATATTTTTATGTCATGCCACACACCAGGGGTACGAAATTGGGGTGTCTACACCACCTCCTTCTCCGGTGACTGTCACCCCCATTCAGGAGTTACCCATATAAAGTTCTTATCCCCTTACTAATCTATATATATAATGACAAGAGTATAATTCTCCCTCCAAAATCTCACTTTTGAATTATTAACTTTTGAGTTATCATTTCACTTTTTCTCTCTTCTATTTTCTCTTGTTGTATTTCTCTTTCTCTCTCCCGTCTCCTCCATATTTTCTCTCTCATCATCACCATCTCCTCTCTTTTAATTATGTTTAAACATTTTTCTCTCTTGAAAGATAAAAAATTGATGTAGGACAAGATTGGATTAGTTTTAATTTTAAGTTTGAGGATTTTTATTTTATTGTAATTTTCGTATTTAATTTTAATAGGGTAATATTTTTATATTTAGAAGTAGATTTAGGTATATAAGTGATGAATTTAAATCTTATTAGGTTACTATATAAGTTAGGCTACTTTTTATGAGATTTTAACTTCTTTTCCAAGCATTACTAGTCCTATAAAAATATGCTTCATTGTAATTCCGAATTTAATTGATGTTTTGATAAAATTTGAATTTTCTTGATTTGTGCTTGAACCCTAAGCCGTCATAGGTTTGTTTTAAGGAATTTCTCGTGGAAAGAGTTCATGTGTGATTGTTTCGCTGCGTCAGTTGGTATTAAAGCAGATTAACATCCTGTGAGATAGCGGCTAACGACGGTAACAACAACGACACCAACGTTGCACTGATGGCTCTCCTTGAACGGATGCAAGCAACAATGGACATTATCGCTAAAGGGGTACGCAGTTTGCAGTTCGGTGGCGCAAACCCTAGGCAACGGGCAGGGGCTCGTGCATAACCTGTAGGACGCGGGGTGAACCCTCCTCGTGATCCGCCGGCCAGGGAGGATGTGGATTTCGATTCTGAAGGAGAGGATGTGCCAATAGCAAGGAATGACGTAGAACAATATCTGAAACTGAAGGCTGATCTACCGTTTTTCACAAGCGACTTGAATCTGGAAGATTTAAATTTGTTTGAACTTGCGTTTGGAAACATGCATGAAGATGTAGAACAATTATTTTCCGAGCGAAAGAGTTATAAGAAACATAATTTTGGGGATATAGAAGATTTTGGAATTGCAAATTTATTTGATGCGGATGATATGAGACTGTCCGTTACTACTAAGGCATGCACACGATCACGCGTTATGCCAAGCGAGTTTCTGTTTAGTTCTCCTAGTTTCTTTCGAGTTTTTGAGTCCTTTTCAATTTCAGATTTGTTCAAGGATTTTAAAGATTCAAGGTTGCGTGAAAAGCCATACTACTCAAAATATCTCTTTGTTTGGCATGAACAATTTCAAGTTTCGGGTATGAACTCGAGGACGAGTTCTTTTCAAGAGTGGGTGACTGATGTAGGACAAGATTTGATTAGTTTTAATTTTAAGTTTGAGTATTTTTATTTTATTGTAATTTTTGTATTTAATTTTAATAGGGTAATATTTTTATGTTTAGAAGTAGATTTAGGTATATAAGTGATGAATTTAAGTCTTATTAGGTTACTATATAGGTTAGACTACTTTTTAGGAGATTTTAACTTATTTTCCAAACATTACTAGTCCTATAAAAATAGACTTCATTGTAATTCTGAATTTAATTGATGTTTTGATAAAATTTGAGTTTTATTGCTTTGAGCTTGAACCCTAAGCCATCATAGTCTTATTCTAAGGAATTTATTGTGGAAAGAGTTCCTGTGTGATTGTTTCACTGCGTCAAAAATAGTAACTAAAACAAAAATAATAGTTTCGAAGTCAAGAAAACAAAAACATAAGAGGTTAGTAAAATAAAAATAATTTATAGAACAATCCACTATAAAAATAAAAGTTACACAATCAACAAAACAAAAATAATTTAATGCAGATGTTAGTAATATAGAATAATTTACGGAACAAAAGTTTAAAATAATTTCTTAAAAATATATATGTAAAAAAATATGTTAGTAAAATAAAAATATTTGATGAAACAAAAATAATAGTTACAAAGTCAATAAAAACAAAAACAATTTAAACCGAGGTTACTAAAATAATAAAAATAATTTATGGAACAAAATTTTGAAACAAAATCTTAAAAATAGATGTGTAAAACAAAAATGCATTAGTTAAATAAAAATATTTGATGAAATAAAAAAGAATAGTTACGAAAGTCAATAAAACAAAAACAATTTAAACTGAGGTTAGTAAAATTATAAAAATAATTTACGGAAAAAAAGTTTAAAATAAATTGTTAAAAATAGTTATGTATAACAAAAATACGTTAGTAAAATAAAAATATTTGATGGAACAAAAATAATAGTTACACAGCTAATAAAACAAAACAATTTAAACCGATGTTAGCAAAATAATAATAATAAATTACGATTTTTTTTGTAGAACTAATTCTTAAAAATAAAATAAAAATAATTGTTACGAAGTTAATAAAACAAAAAAATATATAATGGAAGTTATTAAAATCAAAATAATTTACAAAACAAAAATAATAGTTAACGGTAAAAATAATTTCGTTATTTTGATTTTAGTTTATTTTCTTCTCAGAAATTTCTTTATTCATAAAATAAAAATATAATTTAATAAAAGTAATCATTCAAAATGAAGAACTTATTTGAGTTCAGATTCTATTTGCAGGACGGAAAAAATTAAAGTTTGTTCGAAGACATTAACTATACAGAGTTTTTCAAATAGTATAAAATGTTCGGGGTTGTCAAACCATGAATTGACACTTAAAATTAGTATTCTAGTAATGCTATTAAGAAACATTGACCATGCTGTAGGGTTGTGCAATAGAACAAGACTAATCATCATAAATCTCGAGGATCACATTGTTGAAACAATTTTTTTGAAAGGAAGCAATGTTGGAGAAAATGTTTTTATCTAAGATTGTCATTAACTCTATCCGATGTAAATCTGTCTTTCAAATTTCAAAGAAGACAATTTACATTACTGGTATCATATGTAATGACAATTAACAAGTGCCAAAGTCAACAATTGCATGCAAATCTCTTTTTGAAAAAATCAGTATTTAGCCATAGACGGTTATATGTCGTAGTTTTTAGAGTAACAAATTATTTTGGCTTGAAGATATTGATATGCGGTGAAGATGAAAAATCAACTAATAAGATAACAAATGTTGTGTATAAGATTTTTTTTTAGAATCTATAATGATTAGTGATATACTTATGTGTAATTGTTAATAAACCGATCCTCCTTATTTTGTTTATGTACGATTTAGTTGGCGTGTGTTTAACGCACGAGTTAAAAAACTAGTTATACTAAGAAAAAGGGTGGTGTTATTGATAAGTTTGGAATTTTCCCATTATTTTTTATTGTTTTCCGGAATTTTTATGATTATTTTGAACTTTGGTTAGTGATTAATTGCATTTGAGAGCCTATTTTTATGTATTTTGTGCTTCATGTAGGTATCTCGGATATATTTGAGATTTTCAAGGTTCAATACATGCAAATCGAGGTAATTCCGTGCTTTAAAGTTGAGTTATAAAGCATTCGGTGAAAATCCGTTAAGTCCGTTAAGTATTCAAAGGCAAAGCAGTTCTAACAGATGCTAACGGAGGACTTAATTGCGAAGCCTAGGAGCAGAGGGTCATCGGAAGCCTCATTCTGGAAGGTAGGGGCACCGACGCTCAAGTGAAGAATCCAGGGGCACCAGAGCAATTTCCTGAAGTCTTCATTAATGTGTTGTCGCCACCAGAAAGCGCCACGTCACCCGCCTCCTTTGTGCCTGACCTGCGGCCTT
Source organism: Codonopsis lanceolata (assembly GCA_013146195.2). NCBI lineage: Eukaryota > Viridiplantae > Streptophyta > Magnoliopsida > Asterales > Campanulaceae > Codonopsis > Codonopsis lanceolata. The sequence goes on along the minus strand of CM028384.1, from coordinate 30,944,815 downwards.
CTTCCTGGATCCGGGTAGCCCGCTCCCAGCCGGCCCATCTTCATTCATTTCCAATTTTCCACCCATTTCCTCTCACACTCCCTCACCCACTAACCCAGCCCCACCCCGTGAACTCGAGCCTGGTTTTGCCCGCTTCTAGCCGCGACTCAACCCTCTTTTTCTTCCTTGTTTTACCCCCAAAACTCCATTAAACTTCTAAAATTGCCTCCCTTTCTTGGCCAATGCCCTAGCATCCTTTGAATTAATTTGGGGAGCCCAATTTTTTCGGACAAGAAAAAGCAGAGACAAGGAACTGAGAGAGAAGCAAGAGCAGCCGCCATTTTCATTTCCATTTCCTCATTCTCTCCATTGTTGTCAAAGGCAAGGGTTAGGAATCTAAATCACTCCCCATTAAAAAAGTATTGTACACTTTACTCTTTATTTTTATTTAATAACAATATTTTTTATTAAAGATTTGATTTACTTTCCTAGCATTTGATATAAATTGGCTTGGATGATATGATATTAATTTAGGTATTGTTATTAATTGCTATTCACTAATTTTTTTGGTATTATGTTGTGCTCTTAATGCGTGTATTGATTTGATCACCCATTACTTGATTTTAAAAATTGCTTAATGTATGCAAATAATTTTGTAATTTTGGAAAATACAACATAGTTGTCTTTGAGTTTGGTTAGTCTATGTTATTAATCCTCTTTAAGATAGTCAATTGGGGTTTTGTGTTCGGAAGCGATTAATTGGATAATTTCATACGTAGTGAAAGCTCGTGATTTTATACTGTTAATTAGCACCGTTATACGAAGCGAAAACCCTAAATGGTGATTTTTGAATTCCTGACTTCCAAAAAAATAGAATAGTTTTAATAGCAATCCCTTATTAAATCACAACGGAAGAGCCGATTGAAAATCAAAACCCTAAATCATCTTTCATTGAAGTCAATCTCATTTTAATATTGCTTTATTTAATTTCTTGTTTTAGCTTAATTAATTAGTTAATTCACGCAAAAATCGACCATCTAAATATAATTAAAATTGCAACATACTTGGTATTCATAAAAAATAACCAAACTGCTTCCTCCTGGGTTTGACACTCTATTTATTCACTTTATTACTTGTTTGACCGAGTAATCTTGCCCGTGCACGTTTTTCGTACCAACAGTTATTATCGCCATCATTAAATTTTTTCATGACTAACATTTTTAATCTCAAAACTACTCCAATATCGATGTGATGATTAATAACGAGAGAGCTAATAATATTGAGATTAATAATATTGCTTATTCTAGCCTAGCTAACAAACAAGCCCTTAGAGTATAACCTAATGAATTGTTTCAACAACTTGATTACTGTTTAGCATAGTTACTAATATACGGGACGAGTATAATACGTTGAATTTTTTTTATATGTATTTCAATATATTCATATTATATTTGTACAAACTTAAGTACTTTTCCCAACCTAATATTTTTTTCAATCGAAATAAGACACTTTCAGTCACGTTATGCATCACAATGCACAAATGCGTGTATTGTCTAATATTAACTGATGCATCACCTTATCAAATGATGCATTCTGATGCATAAAAAAATTAATAAGCATCACGTACATCAAAATTGTATTTTTTCGATTTAAAAAAAATGTAAATATACAAAGCAGTTGAAAATCCGTCAAAGTTACTAGCGGCTGCAATTTACTATAAATTAGATTGATACAGGGCTCATTTAAAATGTCAGCGGGCTCAAATTGGGCTGCCCAATCCAGCCCTCTACAATTTCTTCGGAAAATGTCCAAAGATGGGCCCCCAGTTAATTCAAGCAAATTCCCACAAATCACAGTAGCAAAAGGAGCTAACTGCAGTCGACGACAACCCCACCGCCACTTCCTTCTCCGGCGACTAATACCGTTCCAGTCCACACCCCTACTCCGGACGGCATCCGTCCGAAGGAAGTCTGCTTTCTTTAACTGCAAATCATTCTGTTTCTCTCATACCTGCCTTAGTAGCTGACGGACTGGAGAGTTCAAATCAGATACTGTTCAATCTAGGGTAAGATGTTGTTAGTGAACTCAGCCATTCAGGTCTTGGTGTATTTAGCAAGTCTCATTCTTTCTCGGTTTACCGGCGGTGTCCCAGAAAAAAAAGGAGAGAGAATTAAGAGATGGGCCCATTAGGATTCGACCTTTTATAACCTCTTTACCGGATTCATTTTGGGCCAAGGACTCAAACCACGGTGAGAGAGTTACTGTGGTTTGAATGTTGTTTAGCCCACTAATTAATTTCAGTTTTCCACCATTACTGTGTAAGCATCGATGAACCCTAGGCTTGACCAACTTCAGTGAACTCTAAAGAGGTCTCTTTTTTAATTTTTAATCATGATTTTTATGAATATCTTATACTGTTGATATTTCTGGATTCGTTTCAATCGTTTGTAGGATTTAGCCTAAAAATGCTTATAACGTTGGACAAAAGCAGCTTTGATGTGGAACTGAAGTTGTGGGCTCTTCGAATTCCTCGCGAGTTCTGCAAGGTTGCCACCCGGATCCTCAATGGGTACGGTTCCGTTTTAACTCCATTTTCTTCAGCTGGATAGCTTAATCTGTATTTATGTTGTGATCTTCATTTGTTCAAGTATTTTCAATTTACTTGATTCTGGTGTTAAGGTAATAATGCGAATGAGTCATTGCTAATAGTAATCAACAGTTTGTTTTACCTGAGTTGCGTAATGGTAAAAGACTAGAAGAGACGAAGGGCTGGGGGAGGGAAAAAACCAACTCAAGAAAAGAAGCATAGAACTATATTACTACCTTCTTTGAGACTCTCAATCAAACTCTAATTGGATTATGCGCTACATTTTATTTGTTTTAGGATTAGGGCTACAGCTACAGCACTACCAGCTACTCCCTCCATCCCAAATTAAGTGTTTCCTTTTCCATTTTGAACAGCGCCAAGTAACTTTCAGAAATGATTTATATATAAATTTTCTATGATACCTTTCTTAAATTTGAGATAGGAAAAATACTGGTTCCTATTGATTTGACACCGTTAGAGCATCATTTTAGGGTATTAAAGGAAAATTCAACATAGTCACATTCTTTCTTAAAAACCCGTGTAAAGTCGATATGGACACTTATTTTGGGTTGTAGGGAGTATGAAACATCATACATTTGTTTCTATTTCCTGAATAGTTCAATTGATTAATCAAATGATGAATCCGAAGTGAGCAAGCACACTTTTCCTCAAACTAAAATGACTTGTATCCTGGCATGTGTCCTTGGCTGGATTTCCAAAAGTCTACCATTATGGTCCACATGGTTCAGATGTTGCATCATGCGTCATTGTATCCATTAATTGTTGTGACTTTTGTATCATGATTTTCAATGGAATACACATCAAGTCATTTTTAAAAGCTGACTACTTCATCACTTCAAAGGTAGTTTTGTTTGTATACTACAGGATTCATAAGGTCTAATCAGATGTGCACTTGTGTTTATAAGACAATTTTGCATCGTTTCATATTCATGTTTAAGAGTCAGTAACTTTATAACTTTACAAGGCTGTTTCTGAATTACTTTTTTATGAGGTTCGGTATAGAAAACTTTTCAAGAAGTGTCAAACTAGTTTCTTGCTTCTGGTAATTCCTTGAGTTCCTTGGTACATTCTGAATCTGTTTTTTCACTCTTCTTGTAGATACTTGCTTGACAGAGCCCGTATTAAACCTATCACTGAAGACCCTAGTAGTGAAAAATCCCGTTACATGATATTATCTGAACGAGTTCAAAATCCTGGTAAGTTATATGAGCATTTTATTCTCAAATGTATAAAAGCGGTACAATGAAATGGAGGTTTGAAACTGGCAAATACATAGAGTGAATTAATCTTGAAGTTGTGAATTTGTCATTGCAACTCTATAAATCATATAATTATGACACGGACAGAGAAATTTGGGAATAGGCCTTGCACTTATTCATGCTTTTTTTTGCTTTATTTCAAAGCCTAGTTGAGCTCCTACCTTTATGGCTATATCATAGTTGTCAATGTCGCCCGCCTTTGGCTCCTGAGGCAAGAGACGAGGTGAGGGTTTGTTGCCCGAAAGGTCTGGGCGGCGGGCGAAAACTTCCGGCCTAGATCTGAAAATTTTAATTACAGATCTAGGCTTCAATCTTCAATATTAACCAAATATAAGAACACAGATGGACTCGTATGAACCTGGCGAACTCATCAATGGCTTCGCCATCGCCAGAGGTCGCCAGAGTCATCCTCACGCGCTTGCGCCGGAATTTTCTGGCTAGAGCTCCACAGACAAGGTCGCCGGCTCCCAATGAACTTGGTCCCGTAGTTGGTTTGTTGGTTTTGGGAGATTAAGCCTAGTTTTGTAATTTATTAGTTTATTTTATTTTTTCCCCCTACTTAGGTCTTTTTATCTACTGCTTCCTCTTTATCTCTACTTGTTTTTTTTTCCTTTCATTTTTAGGCATTTTATTTATCATATTTTTAATTTGGTTTCATTCTGTTTTCTTTTCTTATTTTTTTCTAATTACTTTACTTTTTTTAAACCTTATTTTCTTTGGTTGCTTAACTATTTATTATATTATTTAACATTTAAACTAGCTCAAAATTTCATCTTTTGATATTATGTTAGAAGTTAGTTTCATGTATTATGCTCACTTATAACATCTTTTTGTTGAGATTTGTTTAGTTATATATATTTTTCCTTAGTATTGTTTCCGTGAGCCCCTTTTTAGGGCCTCGCCTCTCGCCTCAAAAATGGACCTCTCGCCCACCTCTCGCCTTTCGTCTTTGACACCTATGGGCTATATAATATACTGTTTTATAGATGCCTAGTGCTACCAAGGGCACTGCAGCTCAACCTCAAGAATGACTATTCAAGTTGCGTATGTTATTTCCTAAACTCACATGCCTAGCTGTCCGTTGTAGTTTGGCTGATCATTTACAAGAGATTGTGGACATGATGGGTACAAGCCTGAGTTTCTTCTACGGGATGCTAATAGGCAGCGACAACTACTTCTAGGATACATAGTTAGCATTTCGTTCAAGACACGCATACATACAAATAGATGGGTTTTCTTTAACTTAACAGCACTGAGATCTGTAGTAGGCTACTGCTTTCAAGAGAGAACTACCATTTCTAGCCTATGTTTATATATAACTCAGACTTCTAGGCTGTGGCTGTCTCGCTGAAATGTTTTATCTCCCTTACCAACCCTCAGGGCCAATCTTACTTATTCTTGGCAGCTGATGCAAAGTGAAGGAAGCTTGTATTTTTGTTGCCTTGATGTGTAACTACCAGTGTTATTTGATCCATGTCATTTTATCCTTGACCTCTCCCATGAATTCTTGTTGGTTGTGGGGTGGGGGGCCCACAAAAGTGAAGGAAGCTTACTTTTACGTGGTTGTGTGAACAGACTTATCTGCTATTCCAAGCGAGAAACTTGATGAATTAAAGAAGCTATGCAAGATTGAAGCAGTTCCATATTCTATGACTCTTGGTTATTCTTATTGGAGCGCAGGTGAGTAATGACTACTGATATTTTCATATGGAATCACAAACTGGTAGTTTATTTTGAATGAGTTGCAAGGATAGCAGGGAAATTTTCAGAGCCTCATCCTCAAGCCTCTTAACTGTCCTGGAACTATATTTTATTATAAAAATACTGCTTGTTATCTTCTATGCTCAAACACTTATAAAATTGCTATTAATAATGATGAACTATATCACATTAAGAATATACTGAAACTATTGCATGTAGCTTGTACTATGTCTAATAGATGCTGTAGTAAGGATCATAAACATTTACAGCACGGTCCATTATTAACATTTACTTTTCCACACTTGGTTTAAGGTAGCATGGCATACACATACATGCATTTGTTCTTGAACCAAAATAGTTGGACTGCAGGATATGTCAGTCTTTAGAGTGTTCTTGAACCAAAATAGATAGACTGCAGGATATATCCGTCTTTCGGAGTCGTCTGTGGATAATTTGGAAGAATCTTTAGAGTGTTCGCCATTGACGGTTATCAGGCCAGAAGCTTTGCAAGGATTTGAGCTCCTGATGGATGCGAATGAAAAGGAAGTTGTTCGCTGTGGGTGAAACGGAGGGTGAAGGGTTTCGGGAGGCTTCTAGGGGTATCTTGTGCTGGATATGAAGAATTATTTTTTAATTTGCTGATGGAGATGGATAGAGGTCGGAAGTCAGTGGGGAAGGTAAGCAGTGTTAGCAACAAAAGACCTCTGGCAAAGTGCAACAGGGAACTGAAAAGTCTGAGATGTAGCCTTAATTTTGATATTGTCGATGGCAGGGTGTGCAGGGTAAGGGGTCTAAACAAAATGTTTAATTATGCATACTCAAATTATCTCATGGAATGTGCGGGTTATTAATGATGAGTCGAAGAGAGTAGTGTTGAACGCAGCAATTCGCAAATGGAAACCTCATGTGGTTTGCTTACAAGAGACTAAAGTGGATCGTATGGGCATGGGCAGGAAATTGGTCTTGAGTGTCGGAGGTGGAAGGTGGACTCAATAGGAACACTTAAATGCAATCGGTTCGGCTGGAGGTATTTTGGTTATGTGGGATAGTAAGGTGGTTACTAGGAAGGATACTTTGGTTGGTACCTATTCAGTTTCTTGCATCTTTGATGGACTGGATAATGATTTTAGATGGATTTTTTCAGAGGTTTATGGCCCTGCACTGATTCGATTCGCCAAGGTCTGTGGGCTGAACTCAAAGCTGTCTTCACTAGGTGGAAACTGCCGTGGTGCATTGGTGGAGATTTTAATATTGTCAGATTTCACAAGCTATACTGGAATTCATTGAGTTCATTAATGATTTGGAGTTGGTGGATCTTCCATTCCATTAGTAGGTGGGGAGTTCACATGGTCCATGAATAGTGAGGGGTCTCAATGTTTGAGGATTGACCACTTTCTTGTGAATTCTAGCTGGATGGAACATTTTTTTTCTTGGGGGGGGGTCTCAATCTTGTCTGCCAAGGGTGATCTTGGATCATGTTCCGTTGCTATTGGAATGCGATGGGCTGAATAAAGGGAAATCTCCTTTTCGATTAGAATTGTTCTGGTTAGAGGAATCGTTTTTTGGACTGATTAAAGGAGCATTGTCAATCTTATGTAGTGAAGGGCAATCCGTGTTTCCAATTTGGGAGGAAGTTAAAATTGTTAAAGGTGGACTTGAAGAAGTAGAATAAAGATACTGTAGGAAATGTGAGATTGAAGCTGGATAGTTTGATGAAGGAGGTCAAGGAGCTTGATGCGAAGGAAGGTTTGGGTGATTGGAGGGATGAGGATTCGGCCAGATGGAATTTTCTTCTGCTGGAAATTCAGAGGTTGCTTCGTAGCTAGGAGATTTGTTGGAGGCAAAATGTGCGTATCCAATTGTTGAAGAAGGGCGACAACAACACAAGGTTTTTCCATCAAACAACAAATGCCCACAAACAGGCCAACCAGATTTCTAAGGTTCGTATTAACGGAAAGTTACTGGTTAATGATGCTCATATTATAGAGCTGGTATTGCTGATTTTTATAAGGGGTTATTTTCGGAGGATAACCATCGGCATCCGAAGCTGGATGGTATCCATCTCAATTGCCTTAATGCAGAAGATCAAGAGAATCTCGAAAGTTCCATTCACTGAAGAAGAGGTTAGATCTGTGGTTTTTAGTTTGAAGCGGGATAAGACTCCAGGTCCAAATGGATTTTCTTTGGCTTTCTTCCAGCACTGTTGGATTCGATTAAGAGGGAAATGATGGATAGTTCACTACTTCTATGCCCAGAAGAGTTTCGAGAGAAGCCTTAATGTTACATTAACGTATTGGGGTGGAGGACATTAAAGATTTTAGACCAATCAGTCTGTTGGGGGGGTGTACAAGATTATTGCAAAGTTGCTTGCTAGCCGCATGAGGAAAGTGGTAAATGAGGTTATCTCTGCATCTCAACATGCGTTTGTGGGTGGTAGGCAAATCACAGATGCGGCGTTGATTGTCAACAAAGTTGTGGACCGGAGGATTCGAAGTGGGGAGGCAGGATTGCTTTGCAAATTTGATATAGAAAAGGCATACGACCATGTAAATTGAGATTTTTTGCTGTATCTATTGCGCAGGATGGGTATTTGGGAGAGATGGAGGGCTTGGATTTTGTTCAGTTTATGTATCTATACATTGAAGTACTTGGTCCTAGTTAACGGTGGGCCAGCTGGGTTTTTTTGCTAGTTCTAGAGGGCTGCGCCAAGGGGATCCTATCTCTCCATTTCTTTTCATTATAGTTGTGAGGGAGGATAGATTTCAGGTGTTGGTTTCGCATTTGTTATTCGCAGATAACACCCTGGTTTTTTGTGAGGCGAAGGCAAATCAGTTGGGTTGCCTTCAGATGATTCTTCTTTTCTTCCGGGCGGCTTCTGGTTTGAAGGTGAATATTCTTAAGAGCGAGTTGTTTGCCGTGGGAGAGGTGGAGGATGTGGATGTCCAGGCTGCGTTTTTTGGTTGTAAGGTTGGCAGTCTCCCATCGATGTACTTTGGCTTCTCATTAGGAGCTAATTCTAGAAATAAAGAGATTTGGAATCCGATTATAGTTAGATTCTAGCGCAAATTAGCGGGGTGGAAGAAATAGTACCCCTCAATTGGAGGAAGATTAGCCCTTATTAAAAGTACCCTCTCTAATTTGCCTATGTACTTTATGTCGATGTTTGCTATGTGGGTACCGTGGTGCAGAGGCTTGAGAAGTTGGAATAGGATTTTTTGTGGGAGGGTCAAATGGTAGAAAGGTAGTACCACTTGATTAGATGGGAGGTGGTAAGCTCAACTATGAGAAGTGGGAGTATGAGAAGGGGTGGTCTGGGGATCAGAAGGTTCAAATCGTTCAATGTGGCGTTGATGGGGAAATGGCTTTGGAGATATATGTGTGAAAAGGATATTCTCTTGAACTAGGATTTTATTCCAGTTAAGGGAAGAGATTCCAGGTGCGATTCGAATTATGGGAGAGGATACCTTTCTGGTCCCTATTTGGGCTGAAACTAATTATTTCTTTCAGCCACCGAACTTATCGGCAAGGGGTGATGGCGACGGCGAAGCTGGAGGGTCGCGCAAGATTGGTGGTGAGACAGTGTCTTACGCGCATTGTGAGAAGGTACATAGTAGGGGAGTGGGGAGCTGGCGCTAGGACAATAGTACCATCAGACTTGGCAAGGGCATGTGGCTTGCCAAGAATTCAAAATTTAAGAACTTGCATTGCCGTTTTGGGTAATAGGCAACAAGTTGTTGATAAGGGCCCAGACAAGGGGAAGCTTAGTGGGATGGGTATTGGCTCAGGTGAAGGCCCAAGCAATCTTTTTGGGCTGAAAGATGGCAGTATTGAGGGACTTAGGGAAGGAAATTTGAGTGGGCCTTTCAATTCAGTTTTAGGAGATGTTCTTAAAGCCCATATGGAGGTTATTAGTGATAAGTTTTTGGTGAATCCCGCATATTCCAACGATGTAGAAACGAGCTTTGGTAACAATTTTGTGCAGAGTTCGGAGGGCTTCGACTGCTGCGTTTGTGCAGACATCTGTTACTTGGTTTCTCAGAATGAATCCTTATCCGACAAAAACCATTTTAGTTCGGAAACCTCTGAGGAAGGGCTCAGTGGTGAAGCTAATCTAGTTAGTGGGAGTCTGACCTCATTGGCGAAGCCTAAGGGAACCACTCAGTCTGTATTTGAAGACAGAGAGCTTGAGTCGCAAGTGCCGAACGAAGTCGGGGAGGAGTTGGAGGCGGATATTAGAGACGACAAAGTGGAAACGGTAGGCGAAGGCCATACTAATATGGATAAACAAGGAGAGGAGAGTACGGAAGGGGAGGGGTGATTCCCAAAGCAGTTCTCACTTCGGACCTAGGAATTTGAGATTGCAGCAAGGAAATTGTGAGTGTGGATGAGGTTTTGACTGAGAAACAGGCAGTGGTTATGGACTACAAGACGAAGTGCTCGTCTGTACTCAGATATCTGTGGTTAGGTCTTAAGACCTTTTTGTGGTTGATTCGCCTCAGGGGAAATGGAGGATATCTCTCGTTGGGTGGAAAGAAGGGTCAAAGGCTTTCGGTAGATATTTGGGAGTAGGGGTGGCAATGACTAGCACGACACGATAGCACGAACCAGCACGACACGATTATAAAACACGATTACAGAGACAAATGACACGATAAGCTCAGCACGACACGACACAACACGAAACACGACACGAAAGACACGAAATTGTTAATATATTCAAAATAATATTTATTGCTATATTTATGATTAAACAAGATAGATAATATGAAAACACGATAACGAGACATGAACACGATAAGATAGCACGAATTGCCACCCCTATTTGGGAGTATCCTGCGCTGCATATGAAGAGAAAATCTTGAGTCTTATCCGGGATATCCTGAGGGGTTGGAAACTGGGAAAAATGGGCAGCAGGATTGAGAGCAAGAAAAGTCAGGCGAGATGTATGAGGGAGTTAAAACTGCTGGGGTGTGGTCTAAACTTCGATCAGGAGGATATGGCAGATCAAGGGGGTAGGGTGGGTTTGGGGAGGAGGTGTAGAAGTGTACTGTAATTATGGATATAAAAATTATATCGTGGAACGTGAGGGGTTTGAATGATTTGTCAAAAAGAGATGTGATTTGTGCAGCGGTCAGAAGGTGGAAGCCACATGTGATTTGTTTTCAAGAAACTAAATTGGAAAGAATTAATAGGAAGGTGGTGTACAGTGTGTGTGGGGATAGCTGGACTCATTGGGAGCATTTAGCAGCAGTTGGTACAGCTGGCAGAATTTTAATTATGTGGGATAGTTGATATATTTCCAAATCTTGGCTGATGGTTGGTCTTCACTCAATTTCATGTCTGTTTAAAATGTTGTCTAGTGATTCCTTTTGGGTGTTTTCTGGGGTTTACGGGCATTGCTCGGACATTTATAGAAGGAAGCTTTGGGAGGGGCTAACGGCAGTCTATGCCAATTGGAAAGCCCCTTGGTGTGTAGGAGGGGATTTCAATGCAGTCAGGTTACCACAAGAATGTTTGAGATCGAAGGTGTATTCTCAATCTATGGTCGAGTTTAATGACTTTATAAATAGATTGGCTGTGGTGGACTTTCCTTTAGCAGGGTGTCGCTTCACTTGGTTTAGAAACAGTATCAGGAATCAAAGTTCTAGGCTGGACAGATTTCTTTTGTCTGCAGATTGGGAAGAGTGCTTTGGAGACTCTTTTCAGGTGTGTCTTCCCAGGGTGACTTCGGACCACGTTCCTATCTGTCTAGAATGCGGTAAGTTAAACAGAGGGAGATCTCCGTTTAGATTTGAAAAGATGTGGCTGGTAGAATCAGGATTCTAGGATTGGGTGAAGGATAGGTGGACCTTTTTTGTTGTGATGGTGATCCTAGTTTCAGATTCGCAAACAAATTGAGGCATCTGAAAAGGGAGCTTATTGTGTGGAATAAAGAAATTTTTGGGCGTACAGAGGTAAAGTTGGCTGAGGCCCTTGAAGAGATCAGACTTTTGGATGAAAAAGCAGGAGCAGATAATCTGTCAGATGAGGATTGTTTGCGACTTGCGGCACTAAAGTTAGAAACTGGAAGACTTCTTATTCGTGAGGAGATAAATTGGAAGCAAAAGTTCAGCGTTCAATGGCTCAAGGAGGGGGACAAGAACACAGAGTTCTTTCACAGGATGGCCAATGCACACAAGAAATTTAACCAGATACGCTCCATCAAAGTTGACGTTGTAGTTCTGGAAAAAAAGAAGATATCATGAAAGGCATTGCGGGCTTCTATGGGGAGCTATACAAGGACAAAGGCGATGGATTCCTGCAGTTAGAAGGGGTTCCATTTAATTCTCTAGATTCATCAGAAAAAGAGTCCTTAGAAACTCGGTTCTCGGAAGAGGAGGTTCTCTCAGCGATATGTAGTTTGAATGGAGATAAAGCAACGGGGCCGGATGGGTTTCCTATGCTCTTCTTTCAGCAGTTTTGGGAGGTTATCAAGGATGAATTGATGGACATTTTTCAGTTCTTCTTTGTTCACTAGAGGTTTAAAAAGAGTCTTAATGCCTCTTTTATTGCCTTGATCCCAAAGAAGGCAGGAGCAGCTCACATTAAGGACTTTAGGCCTATCAGTTTAATTGGTGGTGTTTACAAAATTATTGCAAAGGTGCTAGCAAACAGGTTGAGGAAAGTTCTGGGCAAAATTATTTCGGCTTCTCAACGCGCGTTCGTGGGAGGTCGTTAGATTCTTGATGCAGTCTTGAATCTTGATCGCTAATGAGACAGTGGATGCGAGAATTAGAAGTGGAGATCCAGGGCTGATTGGTAAGCTCGACATTGAAAAAGCTTACGACCATGTTAATTGGGATTTCTTGTGCTATGTGATGTCTAGGATGGGCTTCGGTGACAAATGTATCGACTGGATTATCTTCTGCATTTCAACGGTTAAATTTTCGGTGATGGTGAATGGAGAACCTGCTGGGTATTTCTCTAGCTCGAGAGGCCTTCGCCAAAGAAACCCGTTATTGTGTTTTATCTTCATTATTGTCATGGAAGCTTTTGAGTATGCTTTTGATGGGCACAGAGGCAGGAGGTTTTATCAAGGGTTTTAATGTGGGGAGTCCTGGTTCTCCTGAGTTGGTAGTGACTCACCTTTTATTCGCTGATGACACTTCGGTATTTTGTGAGGCTAATGCTGCTCAATTAGGATACCTGGAAGCTTTGAGTAGGCTTTTGATGGGCACAGAGGCAGGAGGTTTATCAAGGGTTTTAATGTGGGGAGGCCTGGTTCTCCTGGGTTGGAAGTGACTCACCTTTTATTCGTTGATGACACTTTGGTATTTTGCGAGGCAAATGCTGCTCCATTAGGATACCTTTGTACGATGTTATTATTTTTTCAAGCACCCTCAGGTTTACGTATCAATATAGCTAAAGAGATCTTTGCGGTAGGTGAAGTGGAAAACATTGAAACTTTGGCTAATTTTTTTGGGTGTAAGCGAGCTTTTCTTCCGACGCCGTATCTTGGGCTCCCTCTTGGAGCATACTCCAACAGTAAAACAATCTGGAATCCGGTCATTGAAAAGTTTGAAAGGAGATTATCAAGGTAGAAGACGCAGCTTTTGTCGAAAGGGGGTAAGCTGATTCTGATTAAAAGCACTATGGCGAACCTTCCCACGTAGTTCATGTCAGTTTTTAACGTTCCTGTTTCTGTGGCAAAGAGGCTGGAAAAGCTGGAAAGGGATTTTTTGTGGGATGGTCAGGAGGATGTTCGTAAGTATCACTTGGTAAAGTGGAGTTCAGTGTGCTCTAATTTGAAATGGGGAGGACGAGGGATTAAAAAGATGGGGAAGGTGAGCACACGTGGTTTCCTAGAAAGGTTCAGTCGACGTACGGTGTTGGCGTATGGAAGGGTATTCGGAAGACGTGGGAGATGTTTAAAAAGTTCATATATTTTGAAGTAGGTAATGGAAAGTCGGTTAGTTTTTGGCAGGATAGGTGGAGCGGTGAGATGGAATTATTGAGAGAATTCCCATCCCTTTTTAATATAGCTGTTAACAAAGAGGAATCGGTAAGTTCAGTCATGAGCAGAATTAATGGGTTTGTTACTTGGAATCCAGTCTTTCGTAGAAATCTCTTTGATTGAGAATTGAATGTGATGTGCCAGTTCATAGAACTTTTATATGAGCAGAAAGTATCCAGTTGTATGATTGACAAGGTTCGCTGGACAGGGACTAAAAATGGGGAGTTCTCTGTTAAGTCTTTCTACGAGAAAATGTCGGGGATCAATGGAGTGTTTCCTTGGAAGATGGTTTGGAAATCAAAGGCGCCTTCTAGAGTGAATTTTTTCATTTGGGAAGCTGCCAAGGAAAGGATACTCACAGGGGATAAACTTCGGGCTCGCAACATAATCTATGTCAACGTGCTATATGTGTAAAAGAGACGAGGAGTCCACGAATCATCCGTTAATTCATTGCCAGTGGTGAAGGAAATCTGGGACTATGTATTTAAAAATTTCCAGGTTTTATGGGTTATGCCGGTGAATTATGGATCTCTTGCCAGTTGAACTTTGTATAGAAAGCGATGGAGTAGTAGTAGTAGTTTTTGTGACATAGTGCCTTTGGCAGTAGAGGAAATTATCAAGTATGTGCCTTTGACCCATGCAATATTCTTTAATAGCCTTTGACCACTTAAAATGTCGGGAAAAAAAAATAATTTTGGAACAATTTAAACAGACAAAAATACCCTTCAGATAATTGAAAGATCTTTACCATTGATAGACCTTTGATCGACCCAAAGGCCGAGTAGCCAAAAGGGCATTATAGACAATTCATCACAAAAGAGGCTATGAAAGAACATTTTTTGAGAGTTAGGTTAGTTTTGTATTTTGTATGTTTGAAAAGGTTATAAATAAAAATACCCCTTTGGCAGTATGTTGGATAGTGTTGGACAATGTGGCTTGAAAGAAACAACAGAGTTTTTGAAAATGTAGAGATCAGTGTGGACAAACTTTTTTTTATTTTTATTTTTTATTTTTCTCCTAAGGGGAGCATGGGAAGGGATCGAACCTGAGACCTCACACTTTGTGAAGCCCCATGTCTACCACTGGGCCACCCCCTTAGGGGCGTGTGGACAAACTTAAAGAGAGGGTCTCCAAGTCTTTGTTCTTTTGGTGTCATGGGTCGACTCGGTCCGTTAATATTTCTTTTTTAGAGTTTTTGGATAGTGTATCTATTAGACATTCTTGATGTAGTTCGTATACTCCCGATGTAAATAGGACGCGCCACCTGTTTTGACGCTCGTTTTATATATCTTTACTTATCAAAAAAGAAGAAGGTTGTGTTGAGTAAATTTGGTGCAGGTAATCATCTGTGGGTTCCTAGTGAGATTCTTCTTATGGGGTGGGTGTGTGGAAAGGAATCAGAATGCAGTGAGAGTCTATTAAGAGGTTCATTGTGTTTGATGTGGGTATTGGTGACGTGGTTAGATTCTCGACTCTCAAGTGATAGATGGTGTGGGGATATGGAGCTTCGTAGGGCCTTTCCTTCGCTTTACAGTCTAACACATAAAGGAGGAATCTGTTAGTTCTGTTTTACACTTTAATGGGGACACTGCTACGTTGAATCCCTCCTTCAGAAGGAACCATTCCTTCAGGATTCGGAGTTGGACTCTCTTGGACGCCTCTTCGAGTTGCTTTACAATCAAAAGGTGGATAGACATCAAAAAGATTCAGTCGTCTGGGAGGGTGGGAAGAGCAGGAAATTCTTAGTTAAATCCTTTTATCGTAAGATCTTGTGTAGTAATGTTTCGTTTCCTTGAAAGTGTGTGTGGAAGATAAAAGCCCCTACATGGGTGAGTTTTTTTATGTGGGAAGCCGCCTACAAAGCTTTGTTAACAGGTGATAATCTCCAGGAAATATTTTTGTTAATTGGCTTTGTATGTGCAAATGCGAAGAGGAAAGCGTTAATCATTTACTGTTACATTTCCCAGTAGCTAGGGAAGTTTGGGACTACATGTTCAATTTGTTCAAAGTGGTGTGGGTGATACCCAATTCGGTGAAGGAGATGTTGAGATGTTGGTCCCTGTACAAACGAAAAAGGAGGAATATCTGTGGGATGTTGCTCCTTTGGTGATTTGCTGGACTACTTGGTTGGAAAGAAATGCTAGAATTTTTGAAAATGTGGAGAGAAGCTTAGAGATGATCAAGGAGCTTATTCTACGGACTCAGTTTTTTGGGTGACATGAGTCGTTGTCTCTTGGTGCAAATCCCTTTGTAGAGTTTGTAGATAGCATATCTAGTGTTTAGTTTTATCTTGTATACTCTGTTACATAGGACGTGTCACCTGTTATGACACTTTTATATACCATTTTTACTTATAAAAAAGAGAGAGGATCTATCCGTCTTTACCTATTGTTTACTGTTTCTCCAGTAAGAGCCATCTGATTACTTATCAATTATAAACTGAATACTAAATTTCAGATACCTCCTTCCCCTTTCATGAACCTGTTTAGTGAGTGTTAGTTGAAATTCCTCCCCTACTAAGAATGAATGTTTCGAAAAATAATTCTTTCTGTGAAAGGAATTCTGGATTCCATTTTTTCATTTACCAAATCACAGTCAAAACTTTTAGTCTGTGTGCGTGTATTACTTGGTCCTTGTCTCATTTACCCATTTTATTATGTATTACCATCATATGTTAGACCCCTACTTGACCCACAATGGCGGAAGCCTCATGCTCCAGGCCCTTCCAGTATAGTACCATTCTAATAGATTCATTTCTTTCATCAGTTGCTGACTATCCGACTTGTATGACTTAATTTTCTTACAGACCATGTGCTGAAGCAGATTCTACCTCCTGGACTCGAGGTACCTTCATCCTTTGAAACAATAGTTAAGTATTCTGTATATGTAATATTCATTTGGGATTACATAAAAAGAAATGTTCTATGAATGAATTTATCCTCTTCTATGCATAATCTGTGATGAATGAATTGACCTCGCTTCTCATTTTTGCAGGTCATATAGCCCACCTGAATATACCCGACGAACTACTTCCCTACAAGGATGTTATTGCGAAGGTTATCTATGATGTATGTCTCATTTTCTGGCTTTGTGGCATGTTTTATTTTTGTTGATTTCTTTCTTGAATATGCCAGTGATGCTATCTCCTTCCTTACGAACTCCTAAGTACAAGCTGTTCTTTGCACAACATGCGTCTTTTCTTCAATATTTCTTCCATTACAACTTTATTTCAGTTTCTTACTTAATATATCATTCAAAATACACATCTTTGCACCTTACAATTCCAGATTCAGGCAGTTTCCCTATAGCTTCTTTGTTTTCATGGATGGCACTTTCGTATGGTTTTGTTCGCGTTTATTTGGCTGTCTCGCTTGCAACTTCTGCACCTCTTCACACCTGTAATGCTTCATTCCAATTCATTGTTTGATGCACACTTATTTTAATAAAGTGTGATATTATCATCATCATCCTTTTCTCATTGTTGATGGACTTTTTCCTTTTCCTCATGTGGTGTTTGTGCTGCATCGTAGGTGTGATAAGTCCTAAGATTCATAAATGGAGACAAGGAAACCGAATGATTGTTAGTTAGTTTGGTGGTGTTGACCAGGGATTTTTATTCTTGTGACAGAAAATTTAAGGAAGCAATTTTTGACTGTTGACTAGTGCTTCTGTTTTCCTTTTACAAATTTCTTTTTGCCTGTTCATTTCAGAAAAATCATCCCAGGATCGAAACAATTGTCAATAAAGTTGGAATGATTACAAATGAGTTTCGTGTGCCACAATTTGAAGTACTGGCTGGGAAAAGTGACATGGTTACAGAGGTGAAGCAATATGGGGCAACGTTCAAGCTTGATTACAGCTTGGTTTATTGGAATTCAAGATTGGAGCATGAGCACATAAGGCTGGTTACTCTGTTCCGTGCAGGGGAGACCATATGTGACATGTTTGCTGGGATTGGTCCATTTGCTATTCCAGCCGCCCAGAAAGGTTGCCTAGTGTATGCTAATGATCTAAATCCAGATAGTGTTCGATATCTGAAGATAAATGCGGAAATCAACAAGGTTAAAGACTGTGTCTGTGCTTTTAATATGGATGCAAGGAAATTTGTTGCCAAATTGATGGCAGTGCCCACTTGCGAAATAAAATCTGATGTTCCTGCTCTCCTTTCATCAGAGAAAGGCACTGTCCAGGGGAAAGTGGTGTCAGACTCGGACGAAATAAAGCTGACAGCTAGTTGTAAGGGAGGTAGGGTGATTCCATAAAGAGCCATACTTGATAGCTGCACTTGTTCACATAGCATCTTGGTATCTTCTACATTGAAGTGGATGCATACTTGATTTTGTATTTTCGGCATTTTCGGGTTAACTGACATAATTGTGAAATTCTCCATGTTTATTGCAGAAGATGTAAGTCCTGATGGTGCTTGTGTAGCTGTTAAGATGAAAGGAAGCACAAACAAACGAATGAAAACTTCTGTGCCATTTAATATGAAGCCATGGGAGCATGTTGATCATGTGATAATGAATCTACCAGCATCTGCTCTACAATTTCTTGGTAATATGATGCGTCCATGAATCTATTCATCTATCTTCCTATACAGGTGCAAGACATTTAATTGTTATCCCTCGACTATGGAGTTTTTAAAGTTATAAGATAAAAAGGTCCCCACCCAACCTTCAGGTCTTCCATTTAGGCTAATCTGTTTCTTAAAAGAATATTTTATTATCATCATATTTGTTGACAGTTCTCCTGTTTGTTCGGCTCATGTAACTCAATCACTTGAAACTGAGTGTTTACATGGGCCCCTCTTATTACCCTGATAGCTACAGCTAAACCTTTACTTTTTGCTGTACTGGGATCATGTTGATTGAACAATAATGAATTCACTAGCAATTACTCACAGTTTTTGCTGGTCTTATGCAGCAGCTCTCTCTGCCTTTCTATTTATCTATATATGTGCAAGCTTCTTCAGGAACATGTGCGAGTGTTTTATTGCTATCTCAAACTGTAGATTTTTTATCTGTATAAGATGATAAGTTTTACCACGGCCCAACCATCAGGGCGTTCAACTTAGCTAATCTTTTCTTAATTTGTTTTCATTCCATCTGTTGGGTGGTGTACCTGTTTGGTGCTCATGTACTCAATTTTATCAACCAAAGTCTTTTTTTTGTTCTTTTTATTTGAATGAGGATCAATAGTGGTTCTCCACATAGCCCCTTGGTGACTTGAACCCACAACCTAAGTCTATTGGATGACCACTTAGAGGCCTGATTGCTACAGCATAATAATGGCACCTAGTTTCTTAAATTTTACATCAATCTTAATCTCTCAGAGGTTTGTTGACATGCTCTTTTTGCTGAGAAAAATGTGAACTTAACAGAAAACATCGACTCATTTCTCACAGATGCCTTTAGAGGCCTGGTCAACAAGAGATACTGGAAGGGATCTCTACCTTGGATTCATTGCTATTGTTTCATGAGATCAACTGAGAGCAGAGAATCAATTATTTCGGTACGTTTCAGTTTTCTTTGCTTTCTTTATCTTCTTTGCTCCTTAGGGTCGCATACTGGTCTTTTAAGTTTTAATAAGGAAGCTGCACACCATGTATTTGATGAACTATTGTTTGTAGTTAATTTTTTATGTATCTTTTGAATATCTGTTGAAATTTTGACATTACATATTAATTTACTGAATGAAATGCCATCTCAATGCTCTGTTGTAGTTCCTGATACCAAAACCGACAGAAACTAAAGTAATATAGAACATTGTGCTAGTTATATCTTCTTATTCCATGGCAAGCATCTTGTCATGTCTATTGTGCAAACACGCGTTATTTTGAATGAGAGACCTTTACTATTACTTATCAAAAAAAAATGAGGGACCATTTAAAATTTTCTTGTTCTAAATTGAGTGTCCATTTTTGTATAATTTTACTAAATTCACCTATACTAACTACCATGCCCTAGTGCTCACTTGCAATGGTATGGTCTGGAAACCATGGGTATTCATGTATACATCCAACCAAAATGGCCTAAAAATCAACATTATTAATTTTTGTGGAAAACAAAAAATGGATACTTATTTTGAGGCAGATGGAGTAGATAGATGATAGTAATCATTAGGTCATTGTTACGTAGAATGGTGGCTTTTAAAGATTTTTTTCTTGTAACTGAATCCTCTAAAGTTTTAATTTCCAATACGCCTATCAAGCGTGAGAAGAACATTTGTTTCAATCCTATTTTTGAATCAGATAATAGTATGTTATTCCCTACACATTTTTTTCAGATTTGTTTTGGTTTCTGCTGATATACCATAAGGTAGACTATGGCACGAATTTCCTTGTTTTGCAGTTAGTTTTAGGACACATCATTTGATATGTGGTTTTGAGGTAGTCATGAAGGTGTTTTCCTTTCCCTTGCTGATGTCATTAGCTTTCAGCTACTTCGTGGCTGAACTTATTGTGATGACTGAGGTCCTTGGCTGGGGTCTGTAATAAGCTTTCAAGTTTTTGTTGTATAGTGATCTGTGATGACTGGTCTTTCTGTTGCTTACAAAATATTGTTCTGCAGGAGGCTAAATCTTTCTTAGGTGCTAGTATAGAAGACCCAATATTTCATCGGGTTAGAGATGTTGCTCCAAACAAGGTACAGGCCTTAGGACTGATGTTTACTCAAGAAAAATGCCGAAATTATAACTTTATGCAGCATGCATCTAAGATTCAACCTTCCTCATATTTCTGACGCCTAACCTTGTTCTGTGATGCAGGCGATGTATTGTTTAAGCTTTAGGTTACCAGAGGAAGCCTGTACCAATGACGACGTCTCAAATAATATTCCAAATTCTGTTGATAGATAGTGATTAGAGTTGTAAGATTCTGGTCTCGAGGATCATTAATCACAAGAAATAGTTGCTAACTTGAGTTAGTCTTTTTCGATGATCAAATTTTAAATTTGTACTCTCGTTAGATATTTATCAGTGTAAAACCCTTTGACTTTGATCTTGTGCTCGCAGCTCGATCTTCTTGCCTTGGTACTCACATTTCGCTATTTCCTCTGGGAAAAGAAAAACAAATAGATGATCGAATGGAACATGAAAATGGCTGGTCCTTTTGGAAAAAAATATCTGTATCTTCATGTTTTGTGCCTTTTCATAGGCTGTTTAATCAACCGAGCTGGCCCTCGACTTGTGTCACTCAAAGCTTGACTTTACTTGTATTGGATTTGACTTTACTTGTGTTGAGTTTGACTCCAACATGCTTTTAAGGTTGGAGTATAAATGATCCCTTGATTTTAAGTTTAGAGGTATGAATGATTCCAGTTCGGTTCACACACACACGCACACACACACATATATATATATATGCACATATATATATATGTCCAACATGCATATAGGCTCTATTGAGTCTATTCAGCTCGAGTTTAGTTGTGCTCGAACATGATTTTATGGGATTTAAGGTTGGTATGAATGATCTGAGTTTGGTTCATTTAAGTCAGCAATTACATTTATATGTCCAACATGTATCTTGGCTCATTTAAAGCTGATTTGGGAAGTAATTACGTTGAGCTAGAGCTGTCAATGGACCGGGCTGGCCAGGCCCATGCTAAACCCACCAGACCAAGAGTACAATTGGGCTACTGGTCCGAAACTTCTCTGGGCCACAAACCTAAAGCTCAGGCCCACACTAAACAATGGGCCTACCCATTGAACGAGACAATTTTACATATTTTCACATATTTTTTGGCCCATGACAAAGTTCATCAGGCCAAATATTGAAGTCGGGCCTTGCCTAAACTTTCATCGGGCCTATATAACCTAAAGCCCAACCCGGCGTAATATTGAGCTCGATTAAACAAGCAAGATGAAACTGAAACACTCGAATTGGCTTGGCTTGGCTTGGCTTGGCTCAGCCTTGCTTTTGATTCATCATATGGTCACTCGTTGGTAGTAGAAAAGACCAGAGACACAAGTAAAAGATGATTCATCATCTTTTAGTATTTGAAGTATATCTTCTTCATTGGAATTGCACTACAGCAATAGTTCAAAGGGCTAATAAACTTTCTGGAAAGAGCAACTTAAAGGGTGACAATGGAAAGGTTGCTAAGAAATTTTTAACACGTAGGTTTGGGCTGGAAAGCCAACCAAATTGAACCCTTCTTTTCTCTCTCTCTCTCTCCTACCAAGTAGATGACAGTGTCTCCAATTTATTTGGGGCCCCTATCCTTTTCTTTTTCTCTCATTTTCCTCCTCTGTTCATACCTTTGTCATGACAACATGGGTCAAAAACGAATTCAACACCTCATCAACTGTTTTCACCAAACTCTCTCTCTCTCTCTCTCTCACACACACACACACACCAAATTCTCTCTCTCTCTCTCTCTCTCTCACACACACACACACACACCAAACTCAACATTACTATTTGATGTATTCAAAATACAATATTGATGAGTCCAAAGGTAAGTTTTTTTTCTTTCAATTTATGATAATTTGTGTGAGAAAAATATTCATGGGGGTCATTCATTGGAGTCCAGATCTCCTGTATCATTTGTGTGTGTCACTGGTGTACCACTTTTCATCTTAACCATTAGTTGAGATACAATGGTTTGGATGCAATAATTGAGATGAAAAGTGATACACCAGTGACACACACAAGTGATACAGGAGATCTGGACTCCATTCATTGTCATGCAAAAGGTATTGAGGTAATAATAACGCTTTGATGGTACTTGAAATTAGTTGAGTATGATTGAATTCATATAATTGGTATTCTCAAACATAATTGAGATTAACCGATTATCTATTACATGTACGAGCTTTCTATAAAAGATCTACGTTCTGAAATTCACTTTTCTTAAACAACACGTATTTTTAGCATTCGGTCCAAAACGGATCACGAGTCTACGGGTTTTCGGTAACATATATATATTTTTTAAAAAAAAATGAAGTTTGGGTAACAACTAAAGTTACCCGCCTTGTAGTCCTACCATAACTGAGGAGACAGTTAAGTGGCACAAAATCGGATAGATTTAGTTACATAACTGAAACTGACCTAAGAAAGGAATCTTTTCCTTTCTATTTTCTCTTTCTCTCTCAAAAGCCAAAAATTATAAATTTCCAGGAAAAGACACAAACAGAAAGCAGGGGAGAAAGAGACCAAGAAGATCATTCCATTCGTTATATATAAACCCTCAACAAACAAGAAAATCCCCCCCCCCTCCATCTCCCTTTTTTTTCATCTTTCTTGATTCAAGAAATATATTAAAATCGACCCACTAAGGATTTATTGAAGAATTTGAAAAATGGTAGAGTCGAAATTACAACTCTGTCATCATACGTTGATCACAGTGACAGTGGTTTTGATTTCAATGGCTATGGTTTGTAATGGGACGTCGTCAAGTGTGGGAGTGAACTGGGGAACAATGGCTAGCCACCAATTGGAGCCAGAGAAGGTGGTGGAAATGATGAAGGAGAATGGGTTTGATAAAGTGAAGCTTTTCGAGGCGGATGAAAAGATATTGAAGGCGTTGATGCGGTCTGAGATTGAAGTAATGCTGGCGATTCCGAATTTTTTGTTGATGGATATGAGTGAAGATCCTAGTGTTGCTGAGGCTTGGGTTGAGGCCAATGTCACTACTTATTGCTTCCCTGGTGGAGTCGATATCAAGTATGTAGTAGTACTCACATCATCACGTGCTCAGTTTCTTGATCCTTTCTACCCATTTTTAGCAGTTTACTGTGTGTTTTTCTGTGTGTGTTGGTGGAGGATATCCTGAATCCACCTTTAGCAGGTCTGTGTTTTGTGTGTTTGTGTGTGTGTGTTGGAGCTGATAAATTTCACACAGATAAACACATACCTTGTGTTTGTGTGTGTGCATTTATTGGGTTCTTGAATTCTTGACTGATGGTGTTCATAATGGCTGTGTTCAAGTTAGTTAATTATTTTACCTGACTTTAGCAGGTGTGTCTTTTGTGAGTGTGTGTGTGTGTGAGAGAGAGAGAGAGTGTTTGTGTGTGTGTGTGTTGGAGCTGATGAATTTCACACAGATAAACACATACCTTGTGTGTGTGTGTGTGTGTGTGTGTGTGTGCACTTATTGGGTTCTTGAATTCTTGACTGATGGTGCTCAACGGTTTGTGTTCAAGTTGTTTAATTATAGTTCTTCTCCTCTTCCTTGTTCACTTTTTCAGATCAGATTAGTTTCAAGAAATTTAGTTTGGCTCTCTGAATGAGTCTTCCCCTAGTGTGTAATCAGTTCTTATACTAATTTTAATACTCCTATTACATAGAGAAGTGGTTTTCAAACTCTATTTTGTTTTGATTCTCTGTCCCATTTCATGTCAAATTCTGTGTGTGTGTGTGTGTGTTGGTCACCCATTTCATGTCAAATCCTGTGTGTGTGTGTGTGTGTTTGAGAGTGTGTGAGTGTGTGTGTTGATCACCCATTATCATGTTAATTACCTTATAATGTATTTTGCTAGTTTTTCATGTTAATTAACATATCAAACACAAAAACTGTTTGCAGGTATGTTGCAGTAGGCAATGAGCCCTTCCTTCGAAGCTACAATGAGACTTACCTACAATACACATTACCAGCTCTAAAGAATGTTCAAACAGCTCTCAACCACGCCGGCTTCGGATCAAAGATCAAAGCCACAGTTCCCTTTAACGCCGATATCTACAACTCCCCTGATTCCAACCCTGTCCCTTCTGCAGGCGATTTCCGACCAGAAATCCGTGACCTAACCATCCAAATCATCCAGTATCTCGGTTCCAACGATGCCCCTTTCACAGTCAACATTTACCCGTTTCTCAGTCTATATGGCAACACTTACTTCCCTATGGACTATGCCTTTTTCGATGGATCAAACAAGCCAATTAAAGATGGTAATTGCCTCTACACGAACGTGTTTGATGCAAATCTCGACACCCTTGTTGCTTCTTTAAGCAAAGCTGGATATCCTGATATGAAGATCATAGTTGGTGAAGTTGGCTGGCCTACTGATGGGGATAAGAACGCGAATATCCAAAATGCCCAGAGATTCAATCAAGGACTGATTAAGCATGCTATGTGTCCAGATGGTACCCCTGCAAGAAAAGGAGTGATAGATGTTTATCTCTTCAGCTTATTCGATGAGGATACCAAAAGTATCGCTCCTGGCTCTTTTGAAAGGCATTGGGGGATTTTCGAGTTTGATGGCAAACCAAAATACGAAATGGATTTATCAGGTTTAGAACAAAAGAAACGGTTAGCTCCAGTTCTGGGAGTGAAATATATGCTCAGAAGGTGGTGCATACTGAATCCACACGTAAGAGAACTCGATGAACTGGCCAAGAATATCGACTATGCCTGTAGCCTTTCGGATTGTACAGCTTTAGGGTACGGATCTTCGTGCAATAATCTCAGTGTCGCAGGAAATGCGTCCTATGCTTTTAATATGTACTATCAGTTCAAGAATCAGCATAGTTGGGATTGTGATTTCTCGGGTTTGGCTACTGTGACGGAGAACGATCCATCAGATGGTGAATGCAGGTTCCCGGTGATGATCGCTGATGCTGACGGTTCGTCAGAGATGATGCTGCCTAGGAAGATACTGAATATCGTGCTGGCAGTTATCGAGGGATGTATAGTGTTCTTGCTTCTTGTTTCTTAATGCATCTTAGGATATTGGCAAAAAGGAGCTAGCTAATCTCATTTTTCTTACAAAATTAATGAGATATATATATATATATATATGTTGATAGTTTTGTGTAGGTTGAAACTGTATAGCAGATTGTATTATACCTCAGCAAGCAAGCTTAGTAGAACTGGTATAAGTGTTTAACCATTATTTAGGCTCAAGTTATTCACAAGCGTGCTTGAAAATGGTGATCGAGCTGGTTTCATTTGAACAACTGCACGAGCTATATCTAGATTAAGATGAAAATGAAGTAAAATAAAGCTACTCAGCTATATCTAATGCAACTCATCTTACTCGGAATGAAGTAAACTGAAGCTACTCGAGCAATATCTAGAGTAACTCATCTTACTCGTAATGAAGTAAACTGAAGCTACTCGAGCTATATCTAGAGTAACTCATCTTACTCGTAATGAAGTAAATAAACTCTAGCTACTCGAGCAATATATAGAGTAACTCGTGTTTCTTGTGATAAAGTAAACTGAAGCTACTCGAGCAATATCTAGAGTAACCCATCTTACTCGTAATGAAGTAAACTGAAGCTACTCGAGCTATATCTAGAGTAACTCATCTTACTCGTAATGAAGTAAACTCAAGCTACTCGAGCAATATCTAGAATAACTCGTGTTTCTCGTAATAAAGTAAACTGAAGCTACTCAAGCAATCTCTAGACTAACTCATCTTACTCATAATGAAGTAAATTGAAGCTACTCGAGCTATATCTAGAGTAACTCATCTTATTCGTAATGAAATATACATTCGATCTACGGTACTGAAATTGCGACCAGTTCAATAGAATTTTTACCTACTGAGATTTGAATAAGACACATCCAATACTGAGACTTTGCGATTAGCTCAAAGGAATTTGTATCTAATTAATGAGATTTGAACACAAGACATCCAATTTGTACCTAAACAAGAAATATCTGGCTACATACAAGAACCTAGTAGTGGTCAAACCGTAGAAACTGATAAAGTTTGTGAATAATGACATAACATTTCTATGGATTGAATCACCTATTTATACGTAGAGTTACAATTAGGGTTACACTGGAAGTAGGGTACAAAAAACCTTTACAAGGAATGAATCATAATAAGGAAAGAACAATACAAGGTAATTATTGCTAAATAATAATTACAAACAAATAAGAATAAATACTAAATATATTATTCTCTAATATGTCCCCGCAAGATGAACGACTGAGATGAGAGACCAATCTTGTGAAGTAATTGATGAAACCGTAGGCGAGCAAGAGGTTTGGTCAGTGGATCGACCAACTGATCAGCCGAGGAAACATGACAAACCCGCATAAGCCCATCCTGAACTTGTTGCCGGATGAAGTGAAAGTCGAGTACCACATGCTTCATGCGAGTATGGAAGACCGGGTTGGAGCAGAGACTAGTAGCTCCTACATTGTCACAATGAATGACGGGCTAAATGGAGGAGGTGATACCGAGTTCGCCGAGTAGAGACATAATCCAACGGACTTCAGCAGTTGTGGCAGCGACAGCCCGGTATTTAGCTTCAGTCGAAGAGTGAGCAATAATGTGTTGTTTCTTGGAGCTCCACGAAATCGGGATGGGTTGAATCTTGCAATTAATTAAATTTGCTTAAAATCATTATATTTTTATTTAGTTAGAACTTATAATTTGTTTGGTTAAAATAAATTGGTCAGCTTGCAGTATTATATTGTCAGCTATTTAGAAGCAGTTGACCCTCGGTTTTAAGAGTCAGCTTCCTTATCTTTTATGTTTAAACATTTCTTGTTACTGATACTTATCTGTTTTGTTCTATAATAGATCTTACTATTCTTTATCTTTCACATAGAATCCCTATGATCTTGTAAGAAGATACTTCCGAATTTTTGGCACATTTCAAATTCAAAAGTGTTTCTAACAGACTGCACTTCAAGATCATCTATAAATACCCACAGGAACCTCTTGAAGAAAACAACTGAAGCATTCATACTCTCAAAAACAGATTACTCACTTGAAGTGCATCAGCCTTAAAACTTTAGCTATATAGTCTTCATTGTTATTTCTTTTCTAGTTATTGTTTTGACAATCACTGTCTTGTTATTCCTTACTTCTTTCATATTCTTTGAGGAATCAGTTTGATTGTCTCACGAGTGTGATTGTTTCCAATCATACTCCATAAACACTAGTCTTTGTTGTATACTGATTCATTAGAGATCATTTAGATTTTTAATAATATTAGTGCACTTAAAAAAAAAAAATCCAAGTTTGACTAACTTGGTAGTGGACGTAGCAGTTTTTACTGTGAACCACTTCAACTCCTTTGTTAGTTATTTCATCAGTTCTTACAAACTGCTCTAATACTTAAAAAGTCTTAATCTACTTAAGTGTCAACAAGTTCTTTACATAAATTGTTTACTTATTTGTTTTTATAAATTGTTCTTTAGCACTTTCCTTGTATCTTGTGATCTATTTTTCAAAGCATTTAATTGTGTCAGCCAGCTGACTACTATTTTCGTTTAAGCCTATAACGTCAGCCTCTTTAAAACATTAGCCAGCTGACACCATATCAGCTGACTGGCAAAATTACACATTTCCGTTGCAACTTTCAAAAGTCTTTCAAATCTACCCTCAAAGTTTTAAAATGTTATTCACCCCCTCTAGCCTTATCAGTTGCCAGCTGGACTTACAATTGATATCAGATCTTCACTTTTTGAAAAATTATTATTTTTCCAAGTTTAACAGCTTGAAAGCTCGATCATGACAACTACAAAAGCTTTTCAATCAAACAATGTTACTCAAATACCTATTTTTGATGAAGATTACTTTGATATTTGGAAAGAAAGAATTACAAGATATATGAACAATATTGATAAACGATTGATGGAATGTGTAAGAGGTGACCCTATGCAACCTATGAAAATCAATACTAAAGTTGGTAAATCTTCTACTGCAGATGATGACACCATAAATCCTCTTGCTCCTGCTATTGAAGAGTATGCCCTCAAACCTCAATCTTAATGGACCGAGGAAGATAAAATTACGGATGAACTGGATGCTAGAGATGTACACAATCGAGTGCCGTTCCAGATGAAAACTATAAACAAATATACGACTATGTTACTGCCAAAGAAATATGGGATGCTCTCATGGAATATGTTGAAGGAGATCAAAACACCAAGGGCAACAAACTCTATAATTGCATACAAGAGTTTGATGCATTCAAAAAGGATCCAAAAGAATCATTGAAGAATGTTTTTGATAGATTTCTCGAGGTAAGTAATAGATGTTCGTCCCTTGGTAAAGTTTATAGCATGAAAGATTTAAATATGCGTTTTCTTAGTAGCTTGGGAAGTAGATGGCATGTTAAGGTCACTACCATAAAGGAAGCAAAATATTTGAACAAAACTCATATACGTAGTCTTATTGCAAGTTTAAAAATTTATGAAAATGAAGTTTTCAAAACTTAAAAAATTGAGAAATTTTTTTAAAGGTATCTCTTTACAAGCTCAAGAAGAGACACCAAAAACTTCTACATCTCTGTCAGATGATGACTTTGATGAAGATGAATTTGCAGCCTTTGCTAGGAAATTTCGAAAGTTTAAATCTTTCAAAAAGAACTTCCAAAAACCTTATACAAACTTTCAAAGATCTTCCTCACATATTCAAAAACTTTCCTCAAGTTTTCAAAGAGCTTCTCTTTCAAACTTTCAAAAGCCTTACTTCAAAAGCAATGAAGATAAGGATGAAAAAGAAAAATTGTTGTGCTTCAATTGCAGAAAACCTGGTCACTTTGTTTCAAATTGTCCTTCTACCAAAAATGAATATTACAAAAGAGCTCCAAGAAATTTTGAAAAACAAAAGGGTTTAGTTGCTGAAGATCAAAATCTTGCAACATGGATTGAGACAGATTCTGAAGATGAATCTGCTGATTTTGTGCAAGAAGCAAACCTTTGTCTTGTTGCAAAATTAGCTGTGTATAATTCAAAAAATGATTTCCCTAGTCCAAATTATTCAAATGAGTCTGATAATGAGCTCCTAAGCTCACCTATCAAAAACCCCAAGTTGACAAAGGTTATCAAACATGATCAGTTTGTGGTTAATAAAATATGGAATTGTTTTTATAGACAAGGGGTCATAAGTCAGCCAGAAAGAAAAGTCAGGACAACTTCTCCAAGGACTGCTGACACTAAACAAGCAAAATGTCAAAAAGGTAGGAGGAGAAGACTACTGACATAAGTGTTGATGATCTACTGGAACAAATGCAAGAAATGTATTCCAAGTTTGAAACACTTAAAAGAATTCATGTCTCTTTATCTGGTGACTTTAAACGAATTTCTGATGAAAAATGTGAGCTCCAAAAGATCAATGAGCTTTATAAAGTAGAACAAAATGAAATGCTGCAACTTAAAAACATCAATGAAAAACATGAGATTCAAGAAAAAAATCTCAGATGCCCAGATTGCTGATCTTGCAGAAAGGAATCTTCGACTGACCAATGTTGTTGATACGTACTCAAAGTCAAAAGCTGCTGTTGAGACCATCATTAGTTAACAGAAAAATCATGAAGATCAACATGGTCATGGATATTCAAAAGATGATAGAAACTGTGAGATCAGACAGTCAAATGGTGAACCTAAGATTTTGCTCAAAAAGAATAAATGATTATCTTATAATGCTGTACCTTTTAAATATCCCAAAAATGTGAATCAACTTAAGAAGTCCATTAACAAAAAGGATAAGCTGAACAATGACAGTTGTCAGCCTTCTGTTCATAATCCTCACAAAATGTCAGCAGCTACAACAGTTGATAAATGTCAGCCAACTGACAGGTGCTAACCAGCTGACAAAAGAGGAGGAATTAGAAGGAAGACAACTGACAAGTTTAAGCCAATCAATTTTGTTGATGCTAAGACTTTTAAGCTAAGTCAAAATGAATCAAAGAATTGACCTCTAATGATTGATAAACCTAGTTATCACAAATGCAAAGTTTGTTCTACTTTTGGTTATCAGTTTCATGAATGCCTATTTAGATTTAATCCTACTGACAAAGTCAAAATGCCTAAATTTAGGCAAGTTTGGCTACCAAAGAAAACTAACCCTTTGGACCCAAAGATATAAAGGATGTCATGATTTAAATATTCATATTTCAGGTATGCTTAATGGCAGATGATCAACCAACTGACATATGAATATTAGAAAGTGGATGCTCTAGACACATGACTGGGTCAGCTGAACTCCTTACTGACATTATCTCAGCCAAAGGACCTTCAGTCATTTTTGGAGACAACTCAAAAGGAAAAACAATAGGTTATGGATCCATTATTAGAGGATCTGTAAAAATTGAAAATGTCTCATTGGTACAAGGTTTGAAACATAATCTCTTAAGTATTTCACAATTCTGTGATAAAAGTATGAATTGTATTTTCTCTACTACTCATTGCTTTATCAAAAACAACAACAACACAAATGAAGTTTTACTTACAGGTTCTAGAAAGAGAAATGTATTTGCTATTGATTTACTTGCTTTAAATAACAGTACTCAAATATGTTAGTAGCAAATAATCCCGCAAAAACTTCATGACTTTGACGCAAAAGACTTTCACATTTAAATTTTAAATATCTTTCTAAACTTTCAAAAGGAGACTTAGTGAATGGTCTGCCATCAATACATTTTCCCGCTGACAAAAAATGTGAAGCATGTATTTTAGGAAAAATAACAAAAGCCTCTTTAAACTCAAACCATGTCTTTCAACCAAAAGAATTCTTGAACTGCTTCATATGGATTTGTTTGGTCCTATTACAACTGCAAGTTTAGGTGGAAACATATATACTCTGGTGGTTGTAGATGATTACTCAAGGTACACATGGGTTGAAATGATGCAATCCAAGGATGAAACTTATGGCATTCTCACTACCTTGTTCATAAATCTTCAAACTAAAAAAGAGTGTGAAATTATAAGTGTAAGATCAGACAATGGTAGAGAATTCGAAAACCTTGGCATGGACACATACTGTGATAATCATGGCATTGATCATAATTTCTTAGAAGTAAGAACATCTCAGCAAAATGGTGTAGCTGAAAGGAAGAACATGACATTGATTGAAGCAAGAAAAACAATGCTAGTTGAAGCAAAACTGCCAAAGTACTTTTGGGCAGAAGCTGTCAACACAGTCTGCTTTACTCAGAACAGATTTCTCATCAACAAGTTTCATGAAAAGACTCCGTATGAATTATGGAGAGAAAGAACACCCAACATAGCCTACTTTAAATTTTTGGGTTGCAAGTGCTACATTCACTACAATGGTAGTGATCATAGAGGTGAATTCGATGAAAAAGCTGATGAAGGTATTTTTATTGGCTATGCTAAACACAGTAAAGCCTATAGAGTTTATAATAGAAAGACTCAAATAATTGTTGAATCTATGCATATTACATTTGATGAATTCAATTTACTTGAGTCTGCTGAGACTCATGATGTTACTGACAATTTTGATATTTTTGAGACATGAAACAATATTAGCTCAACTCAAAATAATCCTTCATCTTCAAATTCTCCAGTTGATATCACTGAAAGCCAAAATGAACATCAGTAGGCTAACAACACTCAGCCAGCTGACAATCTAAATCATTCTTCAGATCTTGTCATAGCTGACCAGTCAACTGATACATTTCATACTGAAACTCTTCAGTCAGCTGACACTCCTTCATCCTCACCTTTTCCAACTAACAATCTCTCTTCTGTTCCCTCAATCACTGAATATCTTTCAGATCTTCCTAGGGAAATCAGAGAAGCTAGACATCATCTAGTTTCAAACATCATTGGTGATCAATTTACAGGACTAAGAACAAGAAGCAGTTCTAGAAATGAAGTTCTTGATTCACATGCTTTTGTCTCCTCCATTGAACCCAAAAAGATTGATAAAGCTTTGGAGGATCCCCAATGGATTGAGGCCATGCAAGAAGAACTCAATAAGTTTGACAGATGTCAAGTTTGACAGCTTGTTCCAAGACCATCAGATCAACAAGTTATTGGAACTAAATGGGTGTTTAGGAACAAGTTGGATGAAGATGGAAATGTCACTAGAAACAAAGCAAGGTTGGTAGCTCAAGGCTATAGACAAGAGGAGGGCATTGACTATGATCAAACATTTTCTCCTGTTGCTAGGCTGGAAGCTATCAGATTGTTCCTTCCTTATGCAACTTTCAAGGATTTCAAAGTCTATCAAATGGATGTGAAAAGTGTATTTCTAAATAGTGATCTACAAGAACAAGTCTTTGTTGAACAGCCTCCTGGGTTTCTTGATATCAAAAAGGACCATGTGTACAAGATAAGAAAGGTTCTCTATGGTCTCAAACAAGCTCCAAGAGTATGATATGAAACTTTATCCAAATTTCTCATGGAAAAAGGATTTCAGAGAGATTTGAAAATCTTATGAAAGAAAAATTTGAGATGAGCATGATGGGAGGACTTACATACTTTCTAGGTTTGCAAATCAAGCAAATTGAAGAAGGAATTTTTATTCATCAATCAAAATACACAAAAGAGTTGATCAAGAAATATAACTTACAAGAAGCAAATTTAGCAAGCACTCCAATGGGAGTTGAATGTCATCTGGTCACTAATGAAAAAGGTAAACTTGTAAATACAACTGAGTATAGAGGTATAGTTGGATCTCTCTTATATTTAACTGCTAGTAGATCAGACATTATGTTTGCTGCGTGTATATGTGCTCGTTTTCAAGCAAATCCTAAAGAATCTCACATGATTGCTGCAAAAAGAATTATCAGATACTTGATTGATACTGAAAAATTTGGTATTTGGTATCCAAGAGACTTATTTTAATTTAATTGAATATTCAGATGCTGACCTAGCAGCTTGTAGAGTAAACAGAAAGAGCACCGGTGGAACATGTCAGTTTCTTGGCAATCGGCTGATATCTTGGGCATGCAAAAAGCATGCCTCAGTCTCCACCTCAACTACAGAAGCTGAATATATTGCTGTTGGTAGTTGTTGTTCATAAATTCTCTGGATGAAACAACAGTTATTGGATTATGGAATGCAAATGGGAACATGTCCTATTTATTGTGATAATACTTCAGTTATTTCTGTTTCAAAAAACCCTGTGATGCATTCTAAACCCAAACATATAGACATAAGATATCACATCCTAAAAGATCATGTTGAAAAAGGTAATGTTCAGCTAGATTACGTTCCTACAGAATTTAAATTAGCTGACATATTTACAAAAGCTTTAAAATCTGATAGATTTGAATTTCTTAGAAGAGAATTGGGAATGCTTATAATGTCATAGAAAAATATTCTGTATTTCTAACCATTGCAGGCAAAATAGATCAGCTGACAAAGAAATTCAGTGATGACTTTTGATTTGTCAGTCTGCTCTCAACAAGCTGACAAATTTCATCAGTTAATCTCAATAGCTGACAATCATATGTCTCATATAACTGTTTGGGCTTCAGTTTCTAGATAAATCTTTAGCTGACACTCCTCAGTCAAATAGCTGACATCACTCAGCTGACAAAAGCCCACAACTAACATTTCTCACCTATATCTTAGATGACAAACAAATGGAAAAACAGTGACTGACCTCATAGTCACTGTTCAGGTAGCTTCTAAACCTTAATCGAAGTTGATCGTATCTCAGCTACGATTTTTTATCAAATCTAGATATTTATAAATTCTTTCATTTATTTCCCGCCTTTTTATTTCCTTGGAACTCGCCAAGCTTCTTTAAGAAGCCAAAACGACTTTCCCACTATCCTACCAACATTGGCTGTTCATGAAGTGACGTGTTTACACAAAAACGGCTCATCATAATGACAACTGTCTTCTGTCATAAATTACCTTCTTATGTCAAAAACCAAAATTATGTGTACTTACTCACTACACGCCATATCTTCGCTTTTAAAACCCATTCACAAAACACTTTATATGTACCCGTACTTATAAACCCTTCTTATATATATAAACTCCATAAAGTATAGTATCCTCACTTAAACTTTCTTCACCAACTATTCTTCTTTATAATTTCTTCTTCAAAACCTAACCCTAAACCATCTGGTATTTATTTTTCTATCCTCTTACTTCTTCTCCTTCTTCCACCTCTATCTCTAAGATTTTCTTTGTGTTTATTTCAGGAAAAATGGTAAACAATACTGCTTTGGGATGCATTTTAGATGTTCTTTCACTTAGATCCGAACCTCTAAGGTTCGAGCTACTTCATCTATTGACCGCTACTGGACTAACTCCTCCATCGACTTTCAACATTCGTAATTACAGCTGCCAGTTAACGGAGGAATTCTTTATGTCCATGGTAGAAAATCCTTCTGACCCCTTCTCTCTTATTGGGTCTATCAGAGGGGTGCCTATTGTCTTTGACTCAGAATCCATTACAACGGCCTTTCCAAATCTCTTAGATGATGGTTCAACCATCTACACCATCCCAAAAGAAACACAACAGGCTGGATGGATTTCTATGAGAGGAGAAGTTCCTGTTGAGCTTGCTTTTGAAAGACACAAGAATCGTTTTGCTCCTCTTCACTATGCCCTAGCCACTGTCTTGGATAAATGTCTCCTTATCAAGTCTGGTGGACATGATAAGATCACTGAGCCTCAACTGTTCCTTATGGAAGGCATTATGGAAAACTTCGAAATCAACTGGGGTGTTGTTCTTGTGGAGTGTGTAAAGACGAACATAGCCAAATACAAGTATAACATGGCTTCTGGAAATCCAAGGCTAACCCATCATCTTATTATCAATCATTTTCTTAGATCTCTTCCTGCTCTTCAACATTGTCTTCTTGCCATTGGGGACATGGAACAAGTCTGAATCAAGAAATATATGGCTGCAGATGTCAAGCGAACAAATGAATTTAACCGCTTTGGTCAAGAAATCTCCACTGCTCAATCAAGATGAAGACCTCAAAGGACCAAGACTCAGGCTCCTACTTCCACTTTTACTAGTCAGCCAGCTGAAGTTGGTTAGCTAGGTGATGTTGGTCAACCAACTGATCTTGATCAGCCAGCTGAAGGTGGTTAGCCAACTATTGTGCAGCAACGGACAACATTCCCTCCATTCCTGTGTCCAGAAGAACAAGAAGAAGAAGACTGATTACACCTGTTGATTCAGCTGAAGATGAGCCTACTCAAGTTGCACACTCTCCCTCTTTGCCTTCTCGAACCAAAAGACAAAGAATAAATCTTGATCTTAATCCAGGTAATTTTGTTGCATTCTTACCTATTCCAGAAATTCCTATCACTGATCCTGCATCAAACTCTTTTCCCTCAAATCCTCGTTCTCCAAACACAACTCCCATAAAATTCTTTCTTCATATTCGCAATCTCACCTTTCATCTAAGACACTCTTACTACCAAGCCAATCCTATTCCCATTCCTCTAAACTGGGTCTTCCTACTGACCACTTACCTTATTTTGTTCAATTCCTTCTGTATTTTCATGAAGAAAAGAAAGATGAAAAACCTCCCGTCAATCCTATCAAATACATTGATCACAATCTCAAGAGAAGACCATATGTTCTGTACCCAACAACCCTAAACCTGACTCAAGAAGATCTCATTGCTAATTATGGCAAATATTTTGACCCTCTTCCTCTCCTGTGGAATCGTTTTTATCTCTCAAACGATCGTTTTGTTCAAGATGAACTTATCTTTCTTGCCTGGATTATCTACAACAAAGTGCATCAGTGATTGATGTATTTTATACGTCGATTTCATATACTTTTATGACTTAAATTGCGCGATTCCACGAGGCTTTTTGCTACTGATGTGTGTTTTTCAGTGATTTTGTGAGTTTTAGGGTTTTAGGTGAAAGTATACAGATTATGAGGCTTTTTGGTGAAAATTCCAAGAAGGGGCCAAAGTGTAAATTGAAGACTAAAGAGCAGAAACCAGGACTGGACACCTTGCGGCCGCAAGGTGCATTCTACCTTGCCTCCATAAGGTAGGCAGAAAGTCAGAGTTTTGAAGCCCGAAAAATCAAGGACCTTGCGGACGCAAGGTGCCTTATACCTTGCGACCGCAAGCTGGTCAGAACACAATTTTTTGAGTTTTCACTCCAGGCCAAGAGATCCAATCCCCCTACAACTCCATGGTATAAATAAAGCCCGGTAGCCAAGGCATTAGGACGGCCAGAAAGTAGTTTTCTATAGCTTTAGAATAGGATTTAGTGTGTATAACATAATTAGTTGTTGTAATTACAAGGATTGAAGATTGATTCATGTATTCTATCATCTCCATGTGCTGTTCATCGTCAAGGATGAACTAATCACCTATTAATCTAGGAGGTGGGAGGTAACTTGTATCGAATCTATGCTTTAATTATATTTTTATTTATTCAATTCTTGTTGATTGTGGTGTTTATCAATCCCTCTATTATTTCACTTTGAACAAATGAATGTAATCGTGAATAATAAAGGCCTAGAGGTGCGAATAATTGCATGATCAATGTGCATATGTCGTACACTGGCTCACCATCACAATAAATTGAACCTATTGATGCACGAGAGTGATAAGTTAGGGTCAGGTTCCATATATGACCTAAGTGATAGTTAGATCATATGTTCTTGTGCCTAGGATATAGAATGAATGAATTATTTGAAGATGGAGACTGAACGGTAATTCAACAGGCTATATCTATATTTTGTGAACGAACCCAAGAGATTGAATGATACTTTATTAAAATAAGCATAGAGGAGATACAAGTGAAACCCTAATCCTAGATTTCCATCCACCATAAGATCTTCATAAATTGTGATTGCTGCTAATTAGTTAAACATTAGAATAATAATTAGTTTAAAATAAAATAAATATAAAAACTCCCTTAGTTTAATAATTTGCTACTGATAAATCGTACTATCTGTGATCTTCTTGTCTATGTGGTTCGACCCTTGCTTCCCAAAACTATTCTACAATAGTCTTGTCCACTTGCAAGGAAAAATTTAAAATAAGACATCGATCAAGTTTTTGGCGCCGTTGCCGGGGACAAGCTAGTTTGCATAGTTAGTTTGTTCGTAGCGTAATTTTTAATTTCAGTTTTCAGTTTTTATAAAAAAAAATAAATAAAAATACAAAAAGATTTTATTTTATTTGCTTTTAGTAGTTAGTTGTTTTTAAATTGCTTTATTTATTTTATGCACGGTCGTAGATCTTTGAATCCTCAACTGTTAGAACTAAATCAAGATATAAATAATATTAGAAAGAATCAAGAAGATCTTGAAAATCTAGCAACTTAGCCTGATAATCAAGAACGATTGAATCAAGAGGATCCTCTGGTTGATCCTCCAATGGATAATATTAATCAAAATCCTGAAAATCTGGTTCGCCCGGTTAATGTGAATCAAAGTGAAGAAGTGCCTGCTAGAAGAAATATGGAAGTAGTCGTAAATCAAAGAACTATTAATGATTTCAGTAGACCCACATTAAATGTAGTAACATCATGTCTGGTCTTATCGGAAACAGTAAGGAATTTCAAATTAAAAGGTCATTATTTCAATGCTATACCTTCTTTTCATGGAATGCCAACCGAAGATCCTGTAAGTTTCCTTAGAGATTACGAGTATATGATGAGTACTTTTCCTTTAGGAGGGTTGACTGAAGACCAAGTAAAAATGAAATACTTTCCAAGTGCATTAAAAGATTTGACAAAGAGATGGTTTATGAATCTAACACCTAGTAGTGTTTATACTTGGGCTCAACTTTATGATTTGTTTATGAGTAAATACTATAAGCACACATCTCTTACAGAATATAGAAAACAAATCATGTCATTCCAAAATGAACCAGGTGAAACATTCCATGAGGCTTGGGATAGATTTAAAAATATGCTGATTATGTGCCCTCATCATAATTTGTCTCAAGACGTGTTAGTACTTCAATTTTATCATGCTCTTTCGCCGGGTCTACAAACTATGGTTGATAGTGCAGCCGGTAGTTCTATTAATAGAATGACACCAGATGCACTAGAGGAATTATTTGAGATGTTGAGCGTAAATTCTCAACAGAAAAGTGCAAGAGGTAAAAGTAGAAATTTATATCAAGTTCAAGAAAAACCAGATACACAAGCTCAATTTGAAAACTGACCAATTCAAGAAGCATGTGCCTTATGTGGATTATATTCTCATGCTACTAATTTTTGTCCATCAAGTGCTATGTATTCTGAACAGGCTAATGCCATGAATGTGTACCCTCAAAGACCAAGGAATGATCCCTACTCAAACACATATAATCCTGGTTGGAGGAATCATCCTAATTTTTCTTGGGGAGGAAATAAACCTTTACAACCTCAACAATTCCAACCTCAACCACCACAACCTCAACAATTTCCAAATCAAGGTCAATTGCGATTGAAGAAGTCCAAAAATCGATGGAGCAAGCAAAGGTCAAGTGCCATATAAAATATTTGTTAGAAGAAGTAGAAAATTTAAAGAATAAATTTGCAAAGGTGAGATGAAAAGAGAAGAAGGAAGTTCCTAGTCAAACCGAGCAAGCAAAATCTATCACTACTGCTGCCGGGTAGAAGCGGTAGAGAGTAGTGGAGAAGAGGTAAGTGATCTTGTTTAATCTTCTAATGTGCCCGATAAAGTAGATAATTAAAAAGAAGTTGAAAAAGATAATAATGAGAATAATCAAACAACTAATCAAGAAGTAGAAAAAGAAGTGCAAAACAAAGAAAGTCAAAAAGAAGTAGAAAAAGAGGTAGAACAAGAAGAAAAGGAACCTTATGTGGCACCACCACCATATGTTCCTCCAATTCCGTTCCCTAGAAGACTTATGAAAAAAAGAATGGACAAACAATTTTCAGAAATTTATAATATGTTATCCAAAGTGAATGTTAACCTTCCTTTGCTTAATGTTATTAAAAATATTCCAGCCTATGCTAAGTTTTTCAAAGATCTTCACTCTAAGAAACACAAATTAGAAAACAATGAAAAAATTATTGTTTCTGAAAACGTAAGTGCAGTTTTACAACCCGAACTTCCCCCTAAGTTGAAAGATCCTGGTAGCTTTAATATCCAAGTCTCATTAGGTAGCTCTAAAAAGATGAAAGTCATGCTAGATCTGGGAGCAAGTATTAACTTGATGCCTTTTACGGTCTATAAACAATTGGGGTTAGGAGAACTAAAACCCACTAATATGTCTTTACAATTAGTTGATCGTTCAGTTAAACATCCCTTGGGCATAGTAGAGGACATCCTAGTTCAGGTTGATAAACTAATCATTCCGGTCAACTTTGTGGTTCTAGAGATGGAAAGAAAAATTTGCACAAATAATGAAGTTCCTATCCTGTTAGGCAGACCTTTTATGGCCACTGCCAATACAATGATAAATGTTAAGAATGACAAGCTCACAATGTCAGTCCTAGGTGAAACTGTTGAAATCTCTGTTTTTGATGCTATGAATAGACCTAGTGACATAAATGCATGTTTCTCCATAGACGAGATCGAAAAATTAACAACTCAAACTTTTGAAGAAAGTTGTGAGGATGACGACTATGAAAAAGATGTATTTGTAGTTTATGATGATAGACCTATCCCTCCCATAAAAATTGACATTGATGAGATAGAGGAAGAAAATTATGAAAGAAGAAGAAGTGGAAATTTTAAAATCACTTTTGAAGAAATAGAAATAGAGGATGAAAAAGTAGAAAACATTGAGGAGGTTAAAGAGGAAGAAATAATTGAATCGGAAAATTCTCGAGATTTATTCCATCCGTTAAATCTCCTCATGTTGAAGAATTAAAGCCATTACCACCCCACCTAAAATATGCATTTTAGGGAAGGTAAAACTTTACATTATAATAGCCAGATTTAATCGAAGAACAAGAAGCAAGCTTGTTAAAAGTTTTATGGACACATAGAGCCATAGGATGGTCCTTAGCGATTTAAAAGGTATTAGTCCATCTATGTGTATGCATAAAATACATTTAGAAGAAGGTAGTAAGTCTTCAAGAGAAAGACAAAGAAGACTTAACCCTCACATGGAAGAAACGGTGAGAAAAGAAGTTCTTAAGCTTCTTGATTCGGGTATAATTTACCTGATATCAGACAGTAAATGGGTTAGTCCAGTTTAGGTAGTCCCTAAGAAGTCAGGAATTACAGTAGTTAAAAATGATAAGGATGAGTTAGTCCCTACACGAATTATCACTGGTTATAGAATGTGCATTGATTTGAGGAAATTAAATGCGGCAACTAGGAAGGATTACTTCCCTTTGCCATTTATTGACCAAATCCTTGAAAGACTAGCTGGTCATGAGTATTATTGTTTTCTTGATGGTTTCTCTGGTTACAACCAAATCCCTGTAGCACCCGGAGACCAAGAGAAAACCACCTTTACATGTCCTTTTGGTGCCTTCGCATTTATGAGAATGCCCTTTGGACTTTGTAATGCACCACTACCTTTCAAAGATGCATGATTTCTATATTTTAGACTTAGTAGAAAGATGTGTTGAAGTTTTCATGGATGATTTTCGGTTTTTGGATATTCTTTTGATCATTGCCTAGAAAATCTTACATCCGTCCTAAAAGATGTTGAAACTAATTTAACCTAAGTTGGGAGAAAAGCCATTTCATGGTCAAACATGGAATTGTCTTAAGGTATGTTGTGTCTAATAAAGGAATTAAAGTCGATAAGGCGAAAATTGAAGTTATATCACAACTACCTCCCCCAACTTCTGTTAAAGGTGTTAGAAGTTTTCTAGGGCATGCAAGCTGTTATAGAAGATTTATAAAAGATTTTTCAAAAAATCTGTAAACCTCTATGTAATCTGTTAGCAAAAGACACATAATTTGTTTTTGATCAAGAATGCTTAAATGCGTTCAATTTATTAAAAGAAAGATTAACCACTGCCCCTATTTTATCCAGCCCCGATTGGTCTCTCCCTTTCGAGATCATGTGTGATGCTTGATTTTGCAATCGGCGCCGTGTTAGGACAAAGGGAAGATAGAAAACGCATGTGATACATTATGCTAGTAGAACATTAAATGATGCACAACTTAATTATACAACAACAGAAAAAGAATTTTTAGCAGTTGTGTACGCATTAGAAAAATTTAGACCATATCTGTCAGGATCAAAAGTAATCATATTTTCTGATCATGCGGCTTTAAAATATTTATTGAGCAAGAAAGATGTTAAACCTAGACTCATTAGGTGGATGCTATTATTACAAGAATTTGACATTACAATTAAGGATAAAAAGGGAACCGAAAATGTCGTAGCTGACCATTTGTCCGTATTAGAATTTTCACCCTTACTTGAGCGTCAATTTCTTGATAATACAATTCGTAAAATGAAGATTTTTCCGATGAACAACTTTTAGCGCTTAAAGATCTGGACTTTGGTATGCCGATTTTGTCAATTATTATGTGTCGATATCATAAACCGATTTTGATTTTATCAAAGAAAGAAATTTTTGACTGAAGCAAAGAATTTTTTGGGAAGAACCTCATTTATATAAAATGTGTTCTGACTCTTTAATCTCAGGCGATGTGTTCCAGAAAAAGACCAACAAAGTATTATGGAATTTTGTCATGAATACTCTTGTGGTGGTCATTTTAGTGGAAATAAACGCTAGAAAAATTTTGCAATCCGGTTTATATTGGCCTCTTGTTTTTAGAGAGTGTGACATATTTTATAAAACTTGTGATAAATGTCGAGAGAACGGGTGGAATAGGAAAAAGAATAAAATGCCCTTGCATACAAATATGGTTGTTGAAAGTTTCGATGTTTGGGGCATTGATTTTATGGGTCCTTTCCCAGACTCTAATAACTGTGAATATATTTTAGTAGCTGTTGATTATGTGTCCAAATAGATAGAAGCGATAGGTACTAAAACTAATGATGGTAAAATTGTGGTTAAATTTGTTGAAGATCTTTTTGCCAGGTATGGAGTACCGAAGGCCATAATCAGTGATCAAGGAACTCATTTTACTAATAAATTATTAAATAATGTCTTAGAAAACATGGTGTAACTCATAAGTTAGCTACACCCTATCATCCTCACACTTCTGGCCAAGTGGAGGTAAGTAATAGACAAATAAAAGCAGTGTTAGAAAAGACCGTTAGACCCAATCGTAAAGATTGTCAATCTAAACTTAATGATGCTTTATGGGCATATCGAACTGCTTATAAGACCCCAATAGGAATGAGTCCATACCGAATGGTGTATGGCAAAGCATGTCATTTACCAGTTGAAATTGAACATAGAGCCTATTGAGCTGTCAAAGAATTAAACTTAGACTTAACCTTGGCCGGAGAAGAAAGATTGTTTCAATTAAATGAATTAGAGGAACATAGGCTAAATTCGTACGAAAATGCTAAAACTTATAAAGAAAAGACCAAGAAATATCATGACATGGGATTAGCCAATAAAATGTTTCGTCCAAGATTAAAAGTTTTACTATTTAATTATAGACTTAGGTTATTTCCCGGAATATTAAAATCAAAATGGTCTGGTCCTTTCACAATTGTCAGAATTTACCCTCATGGAGCAATTGATATAAGAAATCCAAGGACCAATGAAGTGTTTAAAGTTAATGGTCACCGACTCAAACCGTATCTTGAACCTATGTCACGAGCGAACAATTGAACTAATTGTCCTCACCGACAATGCACCACCGATGATTAGGTTTGCATTGTTGAGCCAAAGACGTTAAACAAGCGCCAGTGAGGCAACCCACTATGATGAATTTTATTTGCTTTTGTAGTTAATTTAAATATGATATTCTCTGTTTTATTTAATTTTTGACATTTAATTTAAAATTAAATATGCCAAAATTCAAGTTTGGGGAGAAAAGCATAGTAGTGTTGTATTTATATGTTGCTAATATTGTTAGTTTAGAGTTTTGTAGAATTTTAGAATGCAGAAAGTAAACGAACGTAATGAAACTTAACGGACGGAGCAAATTGCAAACTCAAAAAGGATGAAAGAAAACAAAGGAGATATATTCTCGCCACCTTGGACGAAGTTTAAGCCACCTTGCGACCGCAAGGTCCCTTTAAACACTGGAAGATGCCATGCGCAGAGTACGAGGGAATCGCGTCTGACATATTAACTACCTTAAGTGGGACGTTAGGTAGCAAGAGATTCGCGGCCGCAAGGCCTTTATATAAGCAATTCATGGGCAAAGTCACAGCTCACCGAAAATCTCATTCTCCTCAAAGCAAAGAAGCAGCTAGCTATTTCCTCCTCTCCAAAATCCGGCGAGACTCTTCATTTTCCGCCTAGATCTACGTGAAACTCTCCTTCCTTCAACCTTCTTCTCACATTCATCCCCCATTGCCCTCCAT
Source organism: Codonopsis lanceolata (assembly GCA_013146195.2). Classification (NCBI taxonomy): domain Eukaryota; kingdom Viridiplantae; phylum Streptophyta; class Magnoliopsida; order Asterales; family Campanulaceae; genus Codonopsis; species Codonopsis lanceolata. Next base: position 30,901,292 of record CM028384.1, on the reverse strand, counting down.
TCAAGGTTTGAAGAAGGAAGCTCCATTTTTTCAAATAAGAAGCTTCAACTCCGACAACTCTTCATCTTCAAGTGTGCAAAATCCAAGTAACTCTCACCCTTTTCTTTAATTTTTACATATAAAATTATTTGCATGCTAGCGTGTTAGAGTAGTTTACGTAGAAATAATATTTTTGCATGCTTTAAGTTGATAGGTTCAATTTTAATTTTTAGAAAAGTAAAATTTTATTTGTTAATTTTGTGCCCAAACATCAATGGCCCAGCATTAGGAACAGAGCCCCCCTCCTTCGCCGGAGTTGAGGAGAAAGAGCAAGTTTTTGACCACACCCTTCATTAGTTTTGAGGCATCGGAGGCTACAGCGAAGCTCTCAAGTCCTTGATCCCGAAAGGGGATTTAAAATTTCTTGAATTTGGCCTCCACAATAATTTTAGAGCTCGTAGGTGGGGTACCTTGATTGAGCCTCGGACAAGGCAATCGTGCCCATTGTCCATGAGTTCTATGCTAATGGCAGCGTTAGCATAGGCGGTGGGTGATAGATGTCGTTAATGTTAGGGGCATAGGCGTTAGTTTGCGTCCCAAAGCATTAACATGCACTATGGCATCTCTAATTTTGCGGA
>CM028384.1:30802109-30900575 GCA_013146195.2 Codonopsis lanceolata | reverse complement strand
TTTGGTATCGGAAAATTGGCTGAAGGCTCTGGGCTTAATATGCAGGTATTTAATATTTTTCCTACAAAATGACGGATAAGCACTCCTTAATTTTGACAGTCTCAGGACTTTCTGGAACAGTGGATTCTTTCTCCCGAGTATATAGGACCAACGTGTTCCACTCCAAGAGATCGGTTGATCCCAGGCGAGGGCCTATACTCTTCCTGATCCACCATTCGAAATGATCTAGGTCGAACATTTGAAAATAATAAAGTCAGCCAAGTGTTGATATATATATTTTTGACTTGTGCATATTTTTTTTTTGATTTGCGACCACATTTTTTTTTTGACTTGCGACGATTTTTTGACTTGCGCATTTTTTGAGGCTGACCCACAATTTAAAATGCAAAAAACGATTCGGTCTCTGAAGTGTGAAAATCTACATGCAGCCTAACGTTGGCTCATGTGGGGGGGTAGAATTTGGGTTCGGTAGTTAATTATGTAGCATTTCGCGTGATGTGGCGGTATCTTAAAAGAAAAAAAGTTTTTTTTCGATATAGAAATAGAAAATAAAAGCTGGGATATCTTGCTGTTATGTATGGATTTTCGGGTTTTTAGCTCAGCAAATAGAGAAAGAAAAAGCGGGTAATCTATCTATTTTTTAGAAATTATAAATGAGTCCTAATCCCTAAAATAAAATGGCGAATGAATGTATGTATGTACATGTGTATATATGTATATTTTGCGAATGAAAATAAAAGCGAATAAAATAATATATAAGACCGGAAATGAAAAGATTTTAAAAATAAAGCCTAGGCCGTTTGTTTTGTCTTTGGAAATAAAAAGAAAAAATTACATATATATCATATATAAATATATAAATATATATATTTTTTGATTTTTTTTTGAAAAATACGAATATTTTCAAGTATATCCGTAACAGTGTTTGAAATGAAACTGCTACAAGATGGATGATCATATCCACAAATATAGACACAGATGTTAAAGGAACACAATATTAGACTGTTTTAAATTAATATAACAAGCATACTTTAGCCAGAAACAAAAGAAAAAAAAGTTTTGGTTAATGAGTCTAGCCCTCCATTTTTATTTATTAAAATAAAAACGATATCCCAGCAGTCGCCACCTTGTGGGTTCAGGAATGTGCTCCCGCGCGCCACTTGGATAGGGGTGCGGCGTGCGTGATGCGGTGACATCCATTTGCTCGCTCCACCCTCCCTTGTCTAGGGAGGGCGAAATCAAAAGTGCGGGAGTCTTTGTCGAATAAGCGGTTGGAATGCGCCTCGGTTGCCTTTAGTGAATTTTGATCCAATATGGGAGCTTTGGATTTTCTATGTCAAGTTATCCCTTTTTTAGGGGATACGAGGATATAGGAAAAATCACCTTTCCATTCCCATCCTCCCTTGTTTAGGGGAGAATGTGAAAGTGCAAAGAAAGATGTTGCAGCGCCCCCACTATGGATTTTATGAAAATAGCCTTATGGCTATTTCGGATCACTATGAGTGCTTTGGGTTTTCTACGTCAAGTTATCCCTTGTTTGGGGATACCAGACATAGGAATACATCACCTTTCCATTCCCATTCTCCCTTTTTTTAGGGAAAACGCATTGAAAGTGCAAAGAAAGATGTTGCGAGGCTCCACTGGATCCAAAATGTTTTTAAGAGTCGCCATTTTTATTTTAAGGCAAAAATAAAGCAAAACCAGAAAAAGAAAACCGGAGATGAAAACGGGTTCGGAGGCTAAGTTACGAGTTGGGAAGGTGCTAGGCACCCAACTCGCCCTTTCGGATCTCAAACGGTTTTTGGCTAAAGTATGCTTTTTGTTATATTTATTAAGCATGCAATAAATAAAGCATTAACGCCTACAAATACATCCATTACATCTATATTATTTACGGACTTGCAACAATCTCTTTTACAAACAATTACAAATATACTTGAAAATATTTGGCCATAATATGACTACATTTAGTATTATTTCCTAACAAAATCCGGGCAGCATAACTGCTTATATATTTACATTGGACCGGATTGAAAATAATACTATTACAAATAAAGACTTTAATGAATAAATAAAGCAAATAATTACAAACCTATCTAAAAAACATTTTGCCATAATAACGGCTAATTTAGTACTATTTCCTAATTAAATAGCGCTTATATGGCTTATATTGGGGCTACATTGGGCCTGGAAATAATATTTTTACAAACAAATGTAAGACTTTAAAATAAAACTTCTGAGGCCTAGGGTGTGCTCGCTACGTCCTTCGGGGAGAGGAGTCTTTTTGTTGTTGTTGTGTGTTGTGTGTTGTGTGAATTTGGGCATTTGCTGAAAGTTACCGGCCTTGGGATGGCTTGAGGTTGGTTGAAATCGAGAAATGCCTTATTTCTGGCTGATTTGACCTTTTAAATCGGGTAGAGCAACTGCTCTTTCCACGATTTTTGGACCGGGGAAAAAGAGTGGATACCTAGCTGGGGGGCTAAGGTACACTTCTATCAGTTAGTTTTGTGTTTGGAGGAAGTCTGGCAGGGTTTCGAGGCTTTGGAGGTGATCTCTCACTATCTCACACCGCTCTCTAATTCTCCAGCGTAACGAGAACGTGGAGAAGCTCTACGCAAATTTTCTGTGTCGAAATAGGAGCCGGCCTCTGCTATTTATAGGAGGATTTAGGGACATCGGTGGAATTAGAAATTTTCTCAAACGCATCAACCGGTTGCACCGTGCGCTGAATCAGTTGTGTTTTACGACAAATGAATGGATGAACAGTGCACTGAGGAGGCATTTTGGGCGCTACACCATCCATATTTGAGCGCCATGCCCAAATCCTTAGGTAGCCACGCCTAATTCCTTTCCCGTGCATCAAATGGTTGTACCTTGCGCTTGAAAAATTGCATTTTACGTCAAATAACTTGATGAACAGTGGCAGAGGAGAAATTTGGGCTCCAACCTCCTCCAATTTGGGCGCCATGCCCAAATCAATGGGTGGCCATGCCCAATTTTCAAACTTGGCCCATTTTTGACACTTTAGTCCCTGCAGTTTGTCCTTTTGCGCATCCTGCTTTGTCCTTTTGCATTTTTGACCATGTAACTTGACATTTGTTAATGTTTTAACAGGTCTTGATATTTTATGTCATGTCATATACCAGGGGTACGAAATTGGGGTGTCTACAGTAAGCAGTGCTAGTTTTGTTTATATAAGGCAGCAGTGTTTGCACAAACACATTACAAAACAGTGTTTGCACAAACAGTTTTTGTAAGCAGTGTTGGTCTTTGTTCTGCAGTGAGGATATCTATGTTGGTTTTTGTAAGCAGTGCTAGTTTTGTTTATGTAAGGCAGCAGTGTTTGCACAAACACATTACAAAACAGTGTTTGCACAAACGCTTTTTATGCGTGTTGGTTTTGTTTATGTAAGGCAGCAGTGTTTGCACAAACACATTACAATTAAAATTTGCACAAACACATCACAATTAAAATTTGCACAAACACATTACAAATAAAGTTTGCACAAACACATCACAATGAAAATATGCACAAACACATCACAATTAAAATTTTCACAAACACATCACAATTAAAATTTGCACAAACACATTACATAATGCTTCACCATTTTATTTCTTGTTCAGAATTTTGCAATCAACTAAGACATTAACATTTTGGCAGTTACATCCAATTTGAAGTATGATTGCCATCAACACACTAATCAATATCTTCATGATGATTATTGCCAGAAGATACATCTTTTCTCTCCTACCATATTGACCAATACTACATTTCAATATCTTAATTATTTCCCTTTTCTTGCCACATTCCTTTTGAAGCCTTTCAAACTCTTTCTTCAACAATTGTTCTTCCTTGAAGTCACGTTCTCTCTCTCTCTCAAATCCTTGATCAGTTTCTTCAAATCATTAATCACTTCCACTGACCTCTTTGTAAATTTGTCATCAACCCACAAATAGAAACCACAATCATGTTCATCCTATAAGAAGCAAAATAATATCAGGGTCTTCTGACAATAATGTTGGAGAGTAACCGAAAATACTACTACAATAGTTAGGGTTCTTGTAAAAAATTGGGGGTTTTGTAAATAAATTGTGGGTTCTTGTAAAAATCTATAGCAAAAGTGGCAACATTGCTTACCATATATCTAGGGCATTGAATGAATCTTCGTCCTGGGTTCTTCTCAGTCCCAGATGTAAATAGGGCCACCCTAAGGTTACATCGACAAGTTTTATGGTGATATTCAGTAACAAAATCGGACCCTCCTGATGAAGACGAGCCTTCTAACCTTGATATCTCATACCCACTCACTGACATTGTTAACTAAATGTCTGGGCAGCTTCAACGATGAAAACTACCTTCTTCGTTTGAAGATGAAATTGGGTATAATGATGAATCAGAAGATGACGAATCAAAAGATGAAAACCGTGCGCGTCTCACAGAGATGATGAATCAAAAAATGATGAAATTGGTGCAATTGATATGCGTTGAGTGTATATAGCTTGCAAAGGGTATAATTGTCCAATAACGAGGGACAAAATGGGAAAATCACAAAAGTTAACGCCATTTTCTAACGGCGTTAGAAAATGAGCTTGCTTTGCAAGAATAAAAGTTGGGTGGTAAAATAGATATTTTAAAGTTTCGGTGACCGAATTACAAAAAAAGGTAAAATTGAGTGGTCCATTTGTGTGTTTTGCCTTTTAATATCTAATTTCATCCAAATTCGATAATTCTAAGTTATAAAAGAGATCGGTACTTAACTGCCTTCCGTGGTTAAAAGCGCACTATGAACAAAGCGTTTATTCTGCCACAAATATATTTAAGCTTACACGCGCGCAAATAATCACCACATTGGATCTACTCTGTATCTTCGCTGTGACAATTCATCCCACCCTCTCTCTCTCTAGATCTAGGTTTTCTCTCTCTAGTTTTATTAGATCGCTCAATTCCCTTGTTCTAGGGATTTTTTTTGATCAATTTGTCCGAATTCGGTTCAACAATTTACTAGCTCATATATACATATCTTTTAATTTCTACACTTAATTTGATTTTAATTTAAGGTGAATTAGGGCGAATTCTTATCGTTATCTTAATTTAGGGTTTCGGATTATTTCTCCGTTAATTCAATCCAACACAGAGAGGGAGAGAGATTCATTTACTTATAGATAAGATGCATGCCAAATCATCGCAAGCGTCTTATAGAGATAGGACGCATGAATTTATGAATGTAGCTGAGAGGCTAAAGAAACCTAACTCTTCGAATACGAATGCGCCTAGTAGTAGTAGTGATGGTGGTGGTTTGAAGGCTGATGTGGGCCGATCTGCGGTTTTGGTTCAGTCGGAGTTTAATAAGAGGGCTTCGAAGATTGGGTATGGAATTCATCAGACTTCGCAGAAGCTGGCAAAGCTTGCAAATTGTGAGTAATTCGAGTTTGGTATTTTGATTCAAGTTAAAATTCTGTCGGTAGGTAAAGTTTTGACTGGAAATAGGTTACTTTATGCAATCAATAATGTAGAAAGATGTATTGTGGAATGCTAAAATGTTTGTTTTTTGTTTGTGGTTCGGTTTTTCTATTTTGATTTTTTTGATGTTGGTTCAGTCTCTGTATGAATTGTTTCTGTAAAGTTGAAGTTGTTTGCAGAAAATTTTGTATTTGTGGTTAGTTTATTAGGAAATGTAAATAACTGCACTCCTATGCTTCCAAATGATATGCAAGTAATCTTGCAGTGGGGCTCTAGCTCACAAATCATATGTATTTCCGGAACTCTTGAAATGAACTTACGGTTACCTGGTACGGTCTTGTGATGGCAATGATGTACGTGAGAATGCCAGCCTATTTTAGCTGCAGACTTTTTATTGGTTTGCCACTAGTCTGATAGCGCCACGGTACTACTAATCAGTTATCAAGTTTACGAGACTTGCACTTATAAGTTCTTTGTGGGTACGTGGGACATCATGTGTGTTTGCATTAGGCAGCACCATGGTTGAGATTTTGGGGATTGGTTGTTGGTGCGGAATTATTGTCTATTGCGAGTTATTCACTGGTTCAAGTGCCAGAAATAATGGTAGCATTCCGCTCAAGAGTTTTGTGTATCCTGCGTGAGGTTGGATATACCAAGGGACGTTGCCTTAATATTTGTCTGAGTAATTTTGAGTAGTTAAGATGTAGATGAGGTATGATTATGAACTTTGTAAGATTCTTAGTCAGATAAAACCACAATTTACTTTTGGGTACTTTTGTGTCTTCAATCTTTTAGCTTATTAAATTATGTTTTTAGTGCTTTCTTCCTCTGTTAGTTGGTTACGCAAATTGTAGGCATGGGGAACTTGGTCATCCAAAATTCGTGACTCGTAAGTGAGGTGAATGACTTTCAACTGTTGTTTGGTTATTGGGGTTCTTAATCTGATGAAAATTTCTTTATTGCACATTGTTATATGGTAATTGAAAATTGAGTCCTTGCTAGGTAAATATGTACCTAACTTAAGTGTTGTTCCAAGCAGTGGCAAAGGCAAATTCATTGAATGGTTTAGTTTTTGGAAATACATTTTTTACTAAACGTAATCTTAGTTTAAGACGCATGAATACTAGAACATATATGTATTGACAAGCTCACAATTACCCATGCTTGTAAGGGTGTCAACCAATGTGCTTCTAGAACCCACAGCCATTGTGCATTTGGGAGTTTACTTATCACTTATTTGTAAGTATAATCCTTATATAAGCTTGAAGTTAGATATTGATGGATAAAATTCCAGAATTAGCCCCAGCATTTGGTCCATTTTCATATTTTAGTCCCTTGCCCAAAAACTTTATAGACTTAGTCTTTGACCTACGATTTAAATCATTTTTCATTTTCCGTCCATCTTTTGGTTAGTTTAACTGTGAAATCATCATGTGCCAATTTGTGTTTACAGAGCCAATTGACTTTTAATCAATGAATGAGCAATGTAACTTGGTATTTAAACAACTGTAAATGTATTGTAATTTGTAAAACCTTCAAATCAACCATTCAATCTGAGTGTCGGCCTACGCATCATCTCCTCTGCCGCCTTCTATCACCAACGCGGCAACGCCACCTCTCACCTTTTCCTGCTCTGAATTCGTGTTGCCAGCTCTCAAAATTAATAAACACTACAACCACCATATGAAAGAAGAGAGGGGATTTCGTAATGACCACGGCCATTGGCTGTTCTGTGTAGCTGTATAGCCTGTATGAATCACTTAGGTGATGGATCATTGTAAGTTGGGGGTGGGAGGTGTTAAGATATGGGGGCTAAAGCAGAGGAGAGGGGACGACAATGACGATAGATAGATAGATGGATGGATGGATGATGATGACTGTCACGTTATAAATGAAAATTGACTCGAATTTCCCCCCTCCCCCCGAAAAATAAAAATAAGAATTCAGCCTCTGTTAACGTCCAAAAGCTTGGCACAACACTAAAGGGAACATGTACAACCATTTTTCAGATATTGAATAGAGACTTTCTAGCGGCTTAACATATTTTAGTCAACCCAGAATTAGTGTAAAGTAAAGAATGCATTTCATGATACTAAAGCAGAGGGGACGACGATGACAAGAGACTGAAGAGAGAGAGATGATGCGGTGCTTTTATGATATTAATGTTACATGGTATGTTTGGCCAGTCCAAACTCACTGTCATCAAGTTATAAATGAAAATTGACTGGAATTCACACCCCCCCCCCCAAATAATAATAATAATAATAAGGAGACAGCCTCCGTTAACGTCCAAAGCTTGGCACAACACAAAAGGGAACAGGTACAACCATCCCTTTTCAGATTTTGAATAGACTTCTAGCAGCTTAACGTATTTTAGTCAATCCAGAATTAGTGTAAAGTAAAGAACGCATTTCAAATTGAAACCTATAACGCATAATAGAATTCCAGAATTGGTGGAAACCTAGATCATATTATAAGAACCGTTGATTTGCCAGAATCAAATTCAAAACCATTACCGCAAAATGATTCCTTTTACCTTTTTCTAAAAAAAGAGAACTTTAATATATGGAAGTTTATGATGCTTGTCACCAGCTTGTAAAATGAAGAGGCATTGCTGGGTGATAATCTTTAATGGATCTTGTCATGTTACTGGTGAATGGCAAGTGGTCTGATTCGTTGTGAAGGAGGAGATGACAAAAAGGTTTATACCTTTTGGCATTTGGTGATGAGAAAAACAAAAAATCACCTCCATCCTGGATCGTACATTGTTCTTAAATTTCTGCATTTCCCTTCTAAAGTTATACACCTCTTTGGTTATTTCCGGTATGTAAGTTGTGTTATTAAGCTTAGTGAAATAGATTTGACATCATCTTTCTTCTGTTCTTCCAGTGGCAAAGAGGACGGGAGTTTTTGACGATCCAACAGTGGAGATCCAGGAGTTGACTGCTGTGATCAAGCAGGATATCACTGCCCTTAATGCTGCTGTGGTGGACTTGCAGCTTGTATGCAATTCCCAAAATGAAAGTGGAAACATATCGAGTGACACGACCTCCCATTCGACTACAGTTGTTGATAACCTGAAGAATCGCTTGATGAGCGCCACAAAAGAGTTCAAAGAAGTCCTCACCATGCGGACAGAGGTTAATCCTCACTGCATGTTAATTAGCAAAGCCATACTTCCATTATATGTCTCTTCTTTCTGCAGAAGAACTTGATTCCGTGTCTCTCTCGGATTTATTAAATATTTGAATATTCTGTCTCCAGAACTTGAAGTCTAATGAAAACAGGAGGCAGTTGTTTTCTTCAACAACGTCAAAAGAGTCTAGTAATCCCTTCATGCGTCAGCGTCCTATAGCTACCAAAGCAGCTGCTACCGCACCAAGTTCACCTCCTCCATGGGCCAGTGATTCTGCATCTTCCTCTCAGCTATTCCCGAGGTTTCCAATATATTTAGTTTAAAATTTGGTATTTCTCCATGGAAATATATGTTTGGATTTCCTATTGAGTTACAAGTACTTTATTTATTTTGACCCCAAGGGGTGGGAGAGATGGCAATGGCACTTGGGCAAAGACTTTAAGGTCCTTGGTTTCAATCTCCACGCCAACAAGGGGTCACACTTGCCTATTAAAAATAGTACTTTATTTATTTCTGAATTACCTCATAGATGAAGTTTATCCAATCCAGTCATCTAATAAACTTAACAAGTTCATGAAAAACTTTGATTTTCGTGCTTACAAAGTCATAAATTTGTAGGTGTAGTATCTTCTATTTTTCACTTGTGAGATGGGAAAGTAGTAACTTTAAATTTTCTATATTTGGTCGTTCCTGATTAATTTTTTTTTGTTGATGTGGTGTCATTCTCTTAAACTAATTTACCAACTTGATTACTGTATGCTTTGTGACGACGAAAACTTGTTTACTCTAGAACATGCTGTTAATGCTGCTTTTTGTGTGATACTTCTTTATGAAAAGCAAGTAGCTCCTAAGTTGGAATCAAGTTTAGAAGGTTGATGATAAAATTTTGGCTTTCAGAAGCACTGTTGTGTGTCCTTACTAAACCTTATAATCAGATCTCCAGAACTCAGTTTCCCAGTGGAAATTTGTTGTTTCTAAACCTTTTGATTAGATCTCTGGAATTCAGTTGCCTGGTGTATACTTGTTTTTTTTTTCCTTTATTGTGTATGCTTCCAGTGATTATGATTTGTGACTCCAAGTCTGAAACTAGTACTCCCTCCGTCCCTAGATAAAGTGTCCAATTTTAGGTTTTCACTAAAATTAAGGAAGTTGACTTTTGAGGCATTTTAGTACCACATAAACATTATTGCCCTTAATATCCACATATAACATAAGAAGTCCGTACTAGTAAATGATATGTGTGAATGGTGAAATTTAGTAAACTTATAAAAAAATTGACACTCATTTAGGGACAAGAATATTTGAAAAATGGGGAATTTAGGGACAAAGGGAGTAATGCTAGATCTGGTTATTGTGAGTATTGCTACTCTGCAATTAATATAATGAGTATTTGCACCTTGATGCGAGCAATGAGTGGGATCTTTATATCATAGGTGTGGTGTTTATCACAATGTGGTTCAGGTATAAACAAAATTTTAATTAAATTACTCTCACTACTTCTCAGGAAGTCGGCAGATGGTGAATCTCAGCCTTTGCTACAGCAGCAAAATCAGCAACAGCAGCAGCAGATGGTCCCCTTACAAGACAGTTACATGCAAAGCAGAGCAGAGGCTCTTCATAACGTCGAGTCGACTATTCATGAGTTGAGCAACATTTTTACACAATTGGCAACCATGGTTTCTCAGCAAGGAGAGCTTGCAATTAGGTTAGTCTACTAATTTTGAATGTGCATATTATCGGTTTATGTGATTTGTTGTCAATCATAGGTTCTGACGTTGTTTGTCAGAATGGTTAATCCCTGCAAGAATTTGTCCTTGCACCATGTAGTCTCACCAGATAAGGAATTAGCTTTATCTGGTTATATTTGAGCTAGCATATGATAGTTGTTCTACATTTACCTTTTGTCTTTGGACATAACCTTTGGGACAAGTTTTTTAGTCAAAGCATTCCCTTTTCTGTACATAAGAAATAAGTTTTCCAATGAACTGAACTGAACTCAACCTTTGTCCCAATCACTTGTTGTCGGCCTACGTGACTTCTCTTTCCTAATGTTGAAAATGGAAAAAAGGAATAGAGAAGAAACTTGAGGAATTTTGTTGTTGTAATTGGCAGGATTGACGAGAACATGGATGATACTCTTGCCAATGTAGAAGGGGCACAAGGACAACTGATGAGGTACCTCAACAGTATATCGTCCAACAGATGGTTGATGATAAAGATATTCTTTGTATTGATTGTATTCCTTATGATTTTCCTATTCTTTGTCGCCTAATAAGTGTATCATCCAGCCAATGGTTTTTCTTGAATACAAGGAAAGAAAATAACCTTTTATAACCATGTCAGAAGCAGCTTCGTCAGCAACTGAAATCTGGATTAGCTAATGTGTTGTGAGATTGAATTAGCTTAACTAAAAATGTGAAGCTGCAAAGTGCAAACGAGAAAATCAGCTCTGGGGACTCTTGTTAAGTATTCAGGAAATATGTTTGTGATTGGTATCGATACTGTTTCGTCATAGGTCTCTTTTCGAATTGATATGTACAAAGAGAAGTAAAGCGGCACGCAATTTTCCTTCCTAGTATAACTTATCAAAAAAAAAAAAAAATCCTTCCTAGTATACAAGGAAAACCATAAGAGTTGAGACCGAATCCATTTCTGGTGTATTTTCTTGAGCTCTCTTGCTGTTTTATCCCTTGATAATTTCTTTGTTGACAGGCTCTAAAGTTTGTGTATTACTTGAGTTCTCGAATTTTTTTTCTTTATAAACTTAAACTTAAACTTAAAGTACATTGTCTGAAGGTGAAGTAGAAGACCATTTTCTTGGCTGACATTTATTTCATGATACCAATGAGTAGGGGGTGATAATTTGAGGCACGGCATGATTGATTGACATAAACACGACCTGGGATTATAGGGTTTGGGTTGGGGTTTAGGTTTGTATCGGGTCGGCGTGATAGCCCGATAAGGCACGATTAGAAGGCCTAACAATTACAATCCATTAACCCATTCAACCTAACCCATTAATTATCCAACACAATCAAACCCATTAATATTTGTAGGTTGAAACCGGTAATTCGTTTCGAATCAATAATATTAATGGTTTGTGTTGGGTAGGTTAAAGCGGTCGGATGTTACCCATTTTGACCCGTGGCTTTTAATGTTATGAAATCACGCTTTTGGAGGGAAATTCGGGTTGGGGCGGGTTAGTCCGTTGTAACTTGTTGGCCGCTTTAGTCGACCCATTTTGACCCAACCCGTTTGATATTTGGATTCTAATGGATTTTAATTAATTACTCATTCCAACTTAATCTACCAAATTGTCATGCCTAGATAAGTAAAAAAATGTTTTAAAAATTCACTAGGGTTTGTTCATTGCTCTTCATTTTATTTGGACTATTTTCATGAGTCTTCCATAGTTTATCATTTGTAAATCTGTGACAAACTACTTGATTATTTGGATTGATAATTTATTAGAATATGTTGTAAAATATAAAATCCACATGTTTTATTAGGTTTAATGGGCCTAACGGGTATAACTAAATAAATCAAACAATTTTGTTTAATGCGTTTATCGTGACGTGCACTATTTTTTGTAATTTATCATGTCATATTTGAGTTTTAATTATATGTTTGATAAACTTGTAAACATGTTTGCGTTGGACTTATTTTGTCGTGTTGTTATCTTTGGCCCAATAACTACTCTTTGGTCAATACAACTACTCGGTACAACCGATTTACCAACCCTAATTAGTCAATCATTCATTTACCTCGGATGATTTGGTGCAAGTCATCCATGTTAGAGAGATGTACCTCAACAACAGTGACAGAGGAGGCAGAGGACGATAGAAGAGGATATGGCGGTGAGGGAGGATGTGAATGTAAGTGACATGAGTGACAAATGAGAGAGAGAGAGAGAGAGAGATTCTTATGAAAGAAAAGGAGTTATTTAGAGCAAATAAAATGGAGTAGTAAAAGGTCGCATTGTGTAGATTTTGGAAAATAATGGGAATAGCTTAGAATAGCTTCATTAGCCAGAAAGAAAATGAAAAGGTTTTGGTAGCCTTCAATGCTACCGTAGCCACAGCAAAAAAAAAAAAAAAAGGATGAAATGGCATTGTTTTGAACAAAATTACAAGGAGATGGTATCGTATAAATTATTCATCTCAATCAGCAATTTCAAAGCATTGAATGTGGCCGACATATCCTTTCCATTCCTTTCCACGTGGCGTCATTTGACTGGTCACGTGGATTTTTTCTTTTTATTCGATTTTTGGCCAATTTTTCATCTCAAAAATTAAATTTTTTTTCAATTATTTTTTTAAAAAATATCTACACATTTTTATCTATAAATAAATACTTGGTTTGCTGAATTTGGATACCAACTCAATTTTTTGATTTTTATATAACAAATAAATAATATTTGAAAATACATTAAGTAGTTAATGTTTTTAAATAGTTAATATTAACTTAATGGATAAATTTCATAATTAACAATCACTAATTAATATATGTAATATAAAATTAACCATAATAACATTGAATCAATTGAATTTAATATTTGTAAAATATAATAGATAGTATTATTATTTACTAATGAATATTAATTTTTGAAAAATAATTTTATTAAAAATTAATTGAATTTTGAATTTAGTAATTTATGCCAACAAAATACCATCTTTTAGATTAATATACCCTCATTGTCAAGAAATCAACTCCTTTCTCTATGTTTGTTTCTTTTGTTTTGGGGGTTTGTTCAACAAAAGCCTTGTCAAAGGGGCTAGGCTATGTTCATCAATGGCTTTACTTATTTCGTAAGATATTTTATGGCCTCATTTTAAAAATCTCACAATACTATTTTATCTCCCTTTAACACATGTCATTTGAACGACTCACATGGTCGTTTGAATGAATGACTAACATGATTGTTTGCATGACCGGATGTTTCACAAGTTTTTTTTTTTTAAGTTTACCAGTGAATTTACTAAAAGTCAAAAAGGACATGTTAAATCTCGACTTGAAATCTTGTCGTGGGTTCGAGTCATCCAGGGGGTAAGTGGGGAACCACCAATGATCCTTTTTAAAAAAATGAAGAAAAAAAAAGAAAAAAAGCCCCCCCCCACCGATCCAGCCCCTAAGGGTAGACATAAAGTGTGAGGTCTCATCTTTGATCCCTTCCCATGCCCCCTTAGGAGGAAAAAAAAAAATCTCGACTTGAAATCTTGTATGATTTTTATCTCACCCCGTGTCATACTCTGTCTTATAAATCTTAGCCCAACAAGTGTTTTTATAATTTTACTCGGTCTTCTTTTTACAAGAATTTGTGTATGATTAAGATTCAATGACACAGAAAGTGTGAGGGGGGGGGGGGTTGTGTGATTGAAGATTTTAAGCCATGAAATCTCACACGAAACTAACTAGTAGCCCCTTGAGTAAATGCCATTAACGGTGTGTGGGTTTTCTGAACAATGATTATAAGTTATGGATTAATTTGTATAAATCAAATACATAAATGCCATATAGGTTATCAAATTCTACAACAAGAGCATTTTTGTCCCCTAATAGACTCGCATGAAACCTATTTGTGACTAAAATTACTATGGTAACGCTAATGGATATAGGTTAATGTTTGGGTCACTTTCATTTTACACTAAAATATGAGTATTCTGTGATGTGGCATACTTTCATTGGCTGGAGTGCTGAGACTCACAAAATATCCAACCAATGAGAGTATATCACATCATAGAGTACTTATATTTTAGTGCAAAATAAGAGTGACCATACCATTGCCCATGGATATATGCAAGGTTGGAAGGAGTCCGGATCCTCTATTCCAAAAGTGTATTTCATCTTCTATTCAAATGTCAGATCCACCGTTAACTTGTCAATTAGTAAATTAACAAAATTAATTATTTAAATAAAATCAATTACTGATTGACAAGTTAACAATGGATCTGATATTAGAATAAAAAATGAAATATACTTTTGGAATAGAGGATCCAGACTCGGTTGGAAGTATATCTGGGTTAATTGACCGTAGGGCATGCCACCTAAATGGCGACAAAGGATTTTTTATAATGCAAATTAAGACAAACAAACGCGAAAAATATTCTCCAACTATTACTCTATTCGTATGAAAGAAAGAGTCAATTCTAAAGACAAACATTTTATTGTCATATTTTTGCTTTTGTATTTTGTCTAAATTAAATTAGTTTTATTGATTGTTAGTTATTTTTCCATGGTACGTAAAATAAATATCATATTTTTAAAAAGAAACAAATTTTGAAAAAATATAAAGATTAATAGCTTAAATTTAGAAATGCAACTCTTTGATAAGGACAAAAAAAAAGAGAGAATAATACTCCATCTGTTTCGAAAAAAAAACAATCTAGTTTAACTTGGTACATGTAATAAGAAAAATTTATTAACTCTAGGGTTAATTGCATCATTGGTCCCTTGACTTTGGGTTATTTTCATCATTAGTCCCTTATTTTTTTGTAACATTTGGGTCCTAAACTTATTTTTATAACTTTGGTCCTTTGATGGATGTTATTAGAAAAATTTCGTTAAGTATCCATGTGCCACCCACGTGAGTTTGAGGTAGGGTTAAAATTTAATTTCTCACACCTCTTGATAAAATGCTATTTCTCTCTATTCGCTCTCATTTGCCTCTGTCTTCCCCGTCCTATTTCATTCTCTTTCTCTCACTCGCTCTCTTCTCTCTATCTCTACTCCACCACCAGAGTCCTTCATCGGTCATTGTTTCAACTCTTTCCCCACTACTACCAACACCCACCGGTCCCCCTCGATCCACCCCTCTTCAACTTCGATTCCACTTCCAGTACCACTACAATCGCAGAGAATAGAAAATTCCACTTTAGGATAGGGAGGAGAGAGACAAAGGAGAACGATTAGAGACACGACGATCTAATTGAGGAGTGTTGGAAATTCTATTTTTGCCTTTACCCAAATGCATGTGAGCGACATATGGGGTACTTCACGGTATTTTTCTAACAACATCCATCAAAAAGATCAAGGCTATGAAAATTTGAAACTTTTAGGACCCAATAGTTACGAAAATTTCTTAGGGGCTAATGATGAGAATGACCCAAAGTCAAGGGACCTGTAGTGCGATTAACCTTTAACTATATTATAAAATATAAATATTTGAATGATTTGTGTTTTCAAAGGTATTCATGTGAAAACTTGACTCATCAATTTAAGTATGAATCATATAAAGGGTAAAATTGGTTTAAAAAAATTCAAAAATAAAAAGATTAGAACACAGAGATTCTTTTAAACAACTTGAAAAAGGAAAGATTGACATTTTTTTTTTATTTTTTTTATTAAGGAACCCAACTAGTATGACATTTTGGGGATCTCTTAGTTAATATTATGCAAAAGGCAAAAACTTAAGTTATCAGGGGAGAACTTCGTGCAATCAAATATTATGCCAAAATATAAAAATTTGTGTAAGATGGTATTATAAATATTTTTTTTGTAAGTGAACTGCCTGGCCCAATAGGCCCAAACATAAGTCACGTGCTTGGCACATTGCCTTCAGTCACAAGCAGAGCACGTGTGTGTCAAGATCCAAGTCGATGGTAAAGCGGGCAGCATCCAAGCTTTGGTCGTTAAAGATGTATGTTTAAGGTTTGAGGGCTAAGCACCAAATCTACGTATATAGCGAGCTGGGGGCTCACCAGCGAGCAAATAAATAGTAGTGGGGTTCAACACCCAAGTCAGCTTCAGCGCACTTCGCCATGCTCAGTTATATAAAGTAACGGTCATCCAGAACGTGGACGGTTATCCCCGAGAAACTCGCCTCCACATTTATGGTCAGGCCGTTGTGATAAACGTGGCAGTTAATACACCCGCCATGCACGCCATTACATTTAATGAGAAGTTATTCAGTCTCCGGCAAGCTATAAAAACCCCTCGAAATAAAGGAGGGAGGTACGTGATTTTGATACCAAGGCAAAACTCTGTCAATTTGTTTACTCAGTTGACTGTTAAGCTAATTCTCACGTCGGAGGGCTTTTGCAGGGAGAGCTCCTGCCTAGTTTACTGTTATTGTTTGCTTTTACAGGGTTGGGCCTTGGAGATTTCAGATAGATTGAATGTCAGATATCCAGTTTGAGAAGCCCAGTGTGTCCTTGATAGTTTTGGACGCATCAATTGGTTCCATTGCCGGGAAAGAATTTCTCAAATTTTTGCTTCTTGGTAACTTTACAAGTTTTGATCATGACAGAGAACGATGTTAATGGCGGTAATCAGGACGAAATACATGCTGCAACCCCTAGTCTTAACCTTCCGGCTGGCAATAATCCACCACCTCATGATGCCCGTCATCAGCTTAATCAACGGAGAGGTCTGGATTCATTAGCAAGGAGTGTCGTGGCTGCTGTTGGCCTGGCTAATGAATTCCGGGAGGAGGCTTTACGCCAAAGGGCAATATACCTGGGGCAAATGCACCAGCTGAATCTGCAGTTAATCGCAATGGGTAAGCCACCTTTGCCCATTGAGTTGGAGCCCCTACCTGGTTTGCACGCACCGAGTCAAGCAGCAAGTGGGTCAAGGATCGGGGGAAATCCTTTGAATCCAGTTCAAGTCCCCTCACAACAACGTGAACGAGAATCCAATAAAGGGTGAAGCCAGCAGGAGGGCCGAGCCAGTCATAGGGTTGTTCCTAGTGTGCATTCTCGATTGGGACCCCGAGCGGGAGAAGATTCAGCACAATCTCGCCGTCATCGTAGATCACCTTCTCCACGAAGGTCGGATCCCCGTCGACCTCGTTCACCATCTCCGCGAAGATCACATGCTCCCAATCATCACACTCCATCTCCCAGGAGGTCTCATGCTCGTCATTATCGGACACCTTCTCCTACAAGGTCACAAGCCCATCTGTCACATCAGTCAAATGCACAGAAAAATTTAGTGGCTAATGAGCCAGTGCCTCAGCTCGCAGGTGTAGCCCAGGCACAGGTGGCGCAGGTCGTGGGTGTTGCTCAAGCTATGGGAGCTATGGGACCTCCACAGGCCCCTCTTGTGCCAGGGACGCATCCTCAGCTCGCGGGTGGTTTGCCTACAACCTTCAATATGCAAGAGTTTGAGGACTTGAAGCGCCGAATGGAGGCATGGGAACAGGGCAAGGCCTTAGATGGGAATTTTTTGGGAACGTCAGCTAGTCCTTTGGCCCATTGGATTGAGAATGCACCTCCGTCACAAGGACTCATCTTCCCAAATGTTAAGGAGTACACAGGGAAGACAAAGGCGAGAGATTGGTTGATGTCGTTCGAGTCCCAGATTGGTCTAGTGACATCAAATGAAGCATTAAAAATCCGAGCTTTTGTGGGCTCATTACAAGGAAAAACATTGGCTTGGATGAGAGTTCTACCTTGCAGATCCATCAATAACTGGGCCGATTTGAGGGCAAAGTTTTTAGCAGATTTTGGTACTTCGGGAGCTATGGCAAAGACAAGGGCTGACTTGTCTAAAGTTAAGCAGGGAGTTCATGAATCGACGGCCAGTTATTTAGAGCGGTTTACGAAAATGCTCGAGCAAGTTCCTGGATTATCTGAGCAGGAGGTTACTTTGTGTTTTGAAATAGGTTTGCTCGAGAGAGAAGGTGGATTGAGGTCTGAGTTGAGCATGCGAGAGCCCAAGACGCAGGCTGAGATGTTGATGAGGGCTCAAAAGTGGTGCACGGGGGAGACCGCGAATAAGGAAAAGAAGAAAGAGAGTGCCGAGATTGGGGGAGCTGGGGCTAACCCCAAGGGTAGCGGTCAGGGCGCAGACGGCGGTTATAACAGAGGAAAGTCGTGATATGATCGACCAAGGGAATTTCTTCGAGAGAGTGATCTCACCCCGCTCAACACATTGCGGGAAGACATAATGTACGAGGTCCGAGATGAGCTTCCTCGGCCATCTCGTATGAATCTCGAGACGGAAGATTCCAGGGATCAGACTAAGAGGTGTGCCTATCATGATGATTATGGGCATACAACGGAGGAATGTTGGCCGCTGAAAAAGGCCATTCAAAAGTTGATAAATGAAGGTCGGTTGGACCGGTTCAAGAGAGATGAGAATAACAGGGGGAATGCTCCCCGATGAGATGCACCCCCAATTCGAGGGGTAATAAATATCATTATGGATGAAGAGCCCACACCCACTCAGCTCGGCAAGCAGATTTACTCTTTGTCAAAGGTGGTAGATCGCTCGACCACTCTCCAAGCAGAAGAAGAATCAATACAGTTTACTCGTAATGAGCTGGCGAGTAATGTGGCGGGGGAACAGTCTTTGATTGTCTCTGCTCTGGTCGATGGCTGGGTTGTGCACAGAATTTTTGTGGATACTGGAGCGTGCAGAGATGTGATGTACTACTCTTGTTTCCAGGGCTTAGAGCTGAAGGATGAATGCCTCAAGCCTTATGCAGGGACTTTGGAGGGCTTCACTAATCACAAGGTGCCCGTGAAGGGCACAGTCGAGTTGGAAGTTTTCATTGGTGAGGCAGACGCACTCGGGCAGAAAGGGTTATCTTTATGGTGATCGACTTGAAGTCTCCCTATAATATCATTTTAGGGGTTCCGAGCATGACTAAGTTCCAAATGGTAGCTTCCATTCCTCACCAGCGAGCGAAGTTCTACACCGATCAAGGAGTGGGGGTATTAAAGAGTCAGCCCTAGGCGGTTCTGGAGTATGTCCGGTATAGTCAGAGGAAAAATCAGAAGTTGACTTCGGAGGATGGCGAGCAGAAAGTTACCACCAGCACCAAGGAAAAATCGCATGTAACTGTGGGACCCTCAACGATTGCTATGGTCAGGGAGGGATTCGAACCAGATGAGCAACATGATCCGGAGGAGGCCATTGGTCCTTTGCCGATGGTGGGGTCAGGGGGACAGGCCAAGCAAGCTGTGGATATGGAACTAGACCAGCTTGATACAACGGAAACTCAGGCTGAAGTAGAAGAAAAAGTAGAATGTGACATGCTCCAAATGCAGGATGAACCAAAATTTACCGCTCAAGACGAGCTTGAAGAGGTTGTCGTTAACCCTGATTACCCCGAGCAGAAAATAAAGATTGGCAAAGCACTGTCAGCTGAGGCTCGGGCTAACTTGGTCAAGCAGCTCCAGGGTAGCTTGGACGTGCTTGTGTGGAGGCCAGAAGATATGCAAGGGGTTAGCGAAGATGTTGCAGTTCGCTGCCTTAGCGTGGATCCAACCTTTAAGCCAATTCAACAGAGGCCTAGAGTGTATTCTACGGAAAAGGACAAAGCGATCAAGGAAGAGGTAGAGAAATTGCTTATTGCATATATTATTGAGGAGATACACTATCCGATTTGGCTGGCTAATGTAGTCATGGTCAAAAAGTCGAATGGAAAATGAAGGATGTGTGTGGATTTTACCGACCTCAATAAAGCTTGCCCGAAAGATTGCTATCCTCTCCCTCGCATCGACAAGTTGGTGGATGCTATAGCATGCTTTGAGTTCTTGAGTTTCATTGATGTATATTCGGGGTATCACTAAGTGAAGATGAACGAAAAGGATAAAGCCTTGACCGCATTCCGAGCAGCAGGTGGGCTCTACTGTTATAAGATGATGTCATTCGGCCTAAAGAATGCATGAGCTACTTATCAACGGATGGTGAACAAAGTCTTCAGCTAGCAGATTGGCAGAAATGTGGAGGCTTATATTGATGATATGGTGGTAAAAACCAATGGGCATGATCATACTGTTGATTTGGAAGAGACCTTTACCAATCTCAAGAAGAACAACCTGAAGCTTAACCCAAGCAAATGTGTGTTCGGGGTAAAGGCGGACAAATTCCTGAGATTCATGGTGAATGAAAGAGGCATTGAGGCCAACCCCAGAAAAAATTAAGGCATTGGTCGCAGTGAAGCCTCCTCGCTGCGTCAAGGATGTCCAGAAGCTTAATGGTCGGGTTATAGCCCTTGGTCGCTTTATCTCCAAGTCGGCAGAAAGGTGCCTGCCATTTTTTAAGGTGCTTCGAGGAAACAAAAGCCTGCGTATTATTTTTGAATAGACGAAGGAATGTCAAGAAGCTTTCAAGCAGCTGGTAGTATACTTGGGACAGCCTCCATTGTTAGCTTTGGTCCTTTGATGGATGTTATTAGAAAATTTTCGTTAAGTATCCATGTGCCACTCACGTGAGTTTGAGGTAGGGCTAAAATTTAATTTCTCACACCTCTTGATAAAATGCTATTTCTCTCTATTCGCTCTCATTTGCCTTTGTCTTCCCCGTCCTATTTCATTCTCTTTCTCTCACTCGCTCTCTTCTCTCTATCTCTACTCCACCACCAGAGTCCTCCATCGGTCATTGTTTCAACTCTTTCCCCACTACTACCAACACCCACCGGTCCCCCTCGATCCACCCCTCTTCAACTTTGATTCCACTTCTAGTACCACTACCATCGCTGAGAATAGGAAATTCCACTCTAGGATAAGGTGGAGAGAGGCGAAGGAGAGCAATTAGAGATATGGCGATCTGATTGAGGAGTGTTGGAAATTTTATTTTAGCCCTTACCCAAATGCATGTGAGCGATATATGGGGTACTTCATGGTATTTTTCTAACAACATCCATCAAAAGATCAAGGCTATGAAATTTTGAAACTTTTAGGACCCAATAGTTACGAAAATTTCTTAGGGGCTAATGATGAGAATGACCCAAAGTCAAGGGACCTGTAGTGCGATTAACCTTTAACTATATTATAAAATATAAATATTAGAATGATTTGTGTTTTCAAAGGTATTCATGTGAAAACTTGACTCATCAATTTAAGTATGGATCACATAAAGGGTAAAATTGGTTAAAAAACATTCAAAAATAAAAAGATTAGAACATAGAGATTCTTTTAAACAACTTGAAAAAGGAAAGATTTGACTTTTTTTTTTTAGGAACACAGCTAGTATGACATTTTGGGGATCTCTTAGTTAATATTACGCCAAAAGGCAAAAACTTAAGTTATCGGGGGAGAACTTCGTGCAATCAAATATTATGCCAAAATATAAAAATTTGGGTAAAACGATATTATAAATATTTTTTTGTAAGATATATCCTCTTTACCTGATCTATCGTGTATTGGTGGGTTGAGCTGTGAAAGAGTAGATATCTATCTTACAAATTAAAATATGTAAGACGGTCTTACAGGAGACTTATTCATACTTAATATATTAGGTTTACCACTACTTTTATAACTTTATGTGGTAAAATCACAACTTGGGCCGTTCGTGTGTTGGGTTGGATACCTGAGCTTGAATCTGCTTCCTTGAACCTGATTAAGAACACAAAAAAACCAAAGTGGAAGTGCAAGGTAGGACCTCGCGAAACCCCTCCGGCATGAGAGTTAGTCTCGAGTGTGAATGTCAAGAAAGAATTTGACAGAGTGTCTAGGCTCAAGAAAGTGTGTGTACTTTATTTGTGGTTATGGAGGGGTATTTATAGGCCCATTATGACCTAGAATCCGTGTGGGATTCAGTTTCCTTAGATACCCAATCAATTAAGGAGAGAATCCCTTGATTTTGTCATGATGAGCGGCTGGCCGCGTAAATATAGGAGCAGATAAGTGCCATAAGGCAAGTTTCCTACTTGAATATAGAAACATTTGACTTGTCTTGGAGAACAAGTTTCCGGTGCTTCCTTTTCGATATGTACCCGGGCGAGCAAGGCTCTGCCCGGCTATTTGATGTGTACTACTCTTAGGTCAGTGTAGATCCAAGGGGTGGTCCCTGGTCGGGCAGGCCAGGCCGGTGCTCGACCAGGTTTGGACGGGGCGAATCTGATTCTTTACCCGGTGTGAATATGGTCCCCGGTCATGGCCCCTGGCCGGACAGGCAAGGCCTGTGCCCGGCCAGGTTTAGACAGGAGTCGCGCTGCTTGTTGCTTGATGTCTCGATTACTTTGTCCGCTAGGTCGGCGGGGCCCATATTGATTATGCTCGTGACAGGCACGTGATGCTAGCTCGTGCTTTTCTCGTGACCCGGTTTGGACCGGGCACATCATAACTAATTTTACAAGTAAACCTTGATGAAGGTCAAATGTTTTTTAATGAAAGACAACATTGTCCTTTACTAATGTTAGTTATAGTATCTATTAACTATTACAAAAACAAAAGCCCTTGTTGTCACTAAGGGTGTAAATCGAAACCACCGAACCGAACCAAACTGGTCGGCTTGGTTCGGTTTTTGTCGAAGACGATTCGGTTTCAGTTTCAAAAATTGGAAAAATCGTTCGGTTCGATTCGGTTTACAGTTTTTGGTATCGAACAAAACCAACCTATATATTTTATTTATTTATTATATAATGTACATTATATATTATTTGTTAACTATTCTAAACTTTTAGATCATCTTGATTTAGTCATATATATATATATACACACACACACACACACACATACATACTAAACCAAACAAAATCTTGATTGTTGGAGGACTATCATTTATTCCATTGTTTGTGTTTATTTTTGAACTTGTATTGTAATCTTTATGATAATTTTATTTTACTAGGTTATTATCTAATTTTGATGTTAATTCCATATTAAAATCTTATTTTTATTCTTATTCTTAATGATGGTTAAGTTGATTAAAAGTAATTTACATAAACCACAAACCAAATCGAGTGGTTCGATTTGAAAATTTTGGATCGGTTCGTGGTTTTGGCTAAACCAAACCAAACCGAACAACTTGCACCCTTAGTTGTCACGTGGTGTTTTTCTGTTAAATGTTAAAACTAAAAAAAAAGATTATATACTTCCACGTGTCACCTTCTTATGAAGTTGTAATTTTTTTCTTTGTATTTTCTATAAAAAATTAAAATTGGTTAGATTTTTAAAACGGTTACTGATAAAATTTTAAAGTTACTAGTAAAAGTTTTTTATTATAATTATTATTGATTTTAAAAACGGTTACAGATAAAAATTTAAAGTTATTAGCAAAAGTTTTTTTTATTAAAACGGTTCTTGATTTTTTTTAAAAAGATTACCAATTCATTCTTATTTGTAAAAAAAAAAATTACCAATTTTCTCCCAAATAAAAAATTTACTCATAAAAAGTTATAAAAATTGACTGCGAGAATACCCGTGCGATGCACGTTTATGTCAACAAACAAATCTTATTCAAATTTAAATTTATTTATCAATTCTAAACAATCCTTTCAAATGCAAATTATATTTATCTCTTCTTAACAACCTCTGTTCCTATATCTATAATACAATAGAGCTCACTCTCGCACGCTTACAATTGACTTGGGATAAAAAGGGGTCAGGATTTACTGTTTTACAGTGATCCAACCACCCTTATTTCCCTCAGCTCTCACATGTGCGAATAACAGTTTTACAATTTTATGTTATCAGGGTTTACTGTTTTACGATTTTACAGTTTTACAGTTTTATGTTATCATAATTAACTTAATCAATTTAATTTTTTTCCGATCCGTAATTTCGTATACAAATTAATTGAAATATTTGTTTTTTTTCTTTTTAACTGTTATCGTAATCTCTTTGTCCGGCCCGTTTTTTCCGACCCGCAATTTCGTATACAAATTAATCAATTTACTGTTTTACCAAGATTCTACGGCTATTGAATAAAAAATTATTTTGCAACACCAATTTCCAAATAATGTCTCTCAATTTTTTTAAAAGAATTTTCATTATAGTTTTTAAAAACTTGATGAATGTTAAATTTTTAAACGAAAAATTATGTGTGGGCATTCATTTTAATGAAATATTGAAATATAAAGAATGTCTCTCTGTCACATTTAATCTTACAATCCCAATCGTTTTTATCACGTTTTTTTTCCATCCATATTTTATTACTATGAAAATTATTGAGATATTACGGTTTACAAAACGGTTTACAATTATTATTTTACATTTAATATTTTTACAGTAATATTTTACGGTTTTACAGTTATTTACGAAAATTTGTTACCCTTTTACTGAGATATTACGATTTTACAGTTAATATTTTACAATTTTACAGTTTTATGGTTGCTAAAATTTGTATTTGTATTTTTTTTTCTTTTTAATTTTTATCTTAATTAACTTAATCAATTTAATTTTTTTCCGACCCGTAATTTCGTATACAAATTTAAAAAAATTAAAAAAAACTTAAGTTTTGTAATTTGAAATATTTATTTTTTTTCTTTTTAACTGTTATCGTAATTAACTTAAACAATTTTTTTAGTAGTTCATTTCTACAATATCTGCTTCATTTATTGATAAATTTTCAAACTAGTGACGTGTCATCGGCACAGACAAGAGTACTAGTCTATAAATAATATTAGACAATTGAAATGTCTACTCCACCATTATTTGCAAGAGAGGTTAGCCGCTGTAATCAATTCCTCTTACATTTTAACTTACATCTCTCAAATTTCTTAGTTTTCAAATTGCTTAGTTGTGTTTTATTTCTTCCAAAGTTTAACAATAGAACACATATACATGCTAAAAGTGAATGAGAAAATCAAGGTGCGTATATGTTTTTGTGTGTGTATGTGTTTTACAATATAATGAATTAACTTACTAATTATAACATGCTTTAGAATTCTTTAATGTTGTCATATGACTAATGCATGTGTGTGTGTGTGTTTAACTTATCATGCCTATGTTTTCTTTCAACATGACATGCATGGGAAGCATGTAACGACCCGACCCGGACTCCAATGCGGAATCCCAAGGTCGTGCCGTCAAGACAAGCTAAAAGACGGACAAGCATCTGCTAAGCATAATGGTACGAGTCAAAAGATGAGTCATCGAACTCTAATAGGAAGGTAAAGCCATAACGGCAATACGGAACAACTAAAAACTAAAATCTGCGGAAGCAAATCATAAGTGGAACCCAAGCCTTTAATCCTAAACAAAGGAACGCAAGGCTGAGAGATAACTATCTCTCGACAAATCTACGACTCGCGTGACGCAACATTGCGCACGGACAACAAACCATCGGCAACCTAAGGCCGGCGAAGCAACAAGAACCCAACCTGATAAACAACAACTCTACGGCTATAACATGCCGGAGGAATAAATCAACTAAAAGAATAAGAGATTCAAATACTAAAAACTAAACCAAGGACTCACGACTAAAACTGTCGGAGATAACACCAACAAAACTAGAATATGCGAGCTAAAACCTTGCTCGGAAAGACAACGGAATAAACTTCTAAATAAATACAACAACTCGACCAAACCAGTCGGCTCCCAAAATAATACGAAATAAAATACTAACATAACTACCCAAGTAAAGTTTACATAACTTTACATTCGTGTCTCACAAGATACATAAATACAACAATAATAATAATAACTCCAAGCTATTGCCCGGAAGACCACCTGCTATTCAACAAGCACCCGAAGCTGCAACGCGTACTAACGAGCTCACTGCACGAACTAAGGAAAACAAACACACGGAGTGAGTCATAATGACCCAGTAAGTTACTAAATGCAATTGTATGGCATAGCATGACGTGGCATGGCATAATGCACAAGCATATATAAAATCATGGCATCTTAATAGCATACCAATAATAAACTCGTATTAAGTTATCAAGGAACATAAACTTCATAAACCACATAACACATTATCTTTCATATAAGTGCTTATAGTAAGCCACATAAGGGATAGAAACGATACCCAAATAGCGCCGTTGTGTTGCTCCTGCAATACACAATGTTATACTGTATCGTGCCACATCGATGCTCTGTGATGTCATCGACTTTCATCGAGAACCTACTCGATTTAGCTAGCAGCCAATGTCGCACGTATTGTTACGGCAAGGGGGCTACTTCCCCATTGCGGCCAACAATGGAGGGGTGTGTGAGGTCCCAGGTACGGCGATCCATAGCGAATACGGATCTTACGATTCGTATAGGCGATGTATCGTCCTACCCTGACTTATAAAACCAATCCAAATAATGCCAGTTGGACTTTTATGCAATGCACAAGTAGATATTTACTCGCATGCTCAAACAAGAATCAAGACCGACCATAGCGGACTTATCAAATCAAGTAGGACATAAAGCTCTACACACCAATTTAACAATGCACATATTTGCACATACTTAACAAATCCAACCAACTTATAAGTTTAGTCAAAGAACCACATAATGAGGTACTCATAATCCTCAAGTCATCACTCAATCAAAAGTAGCATATAAGCTCAAGAAATCACAACATGAGGTCTACCATAGTCATCAACTCGGAATTAACCAAAGACTATTATTTAGTCTAAGAACAATCAAAAATCAAGACTTAGCATTTTAGCTTCACTTAAAGGTACACCGGACTCAACCATAGTCCCAATCGTCATATATACTCGACATTCTCAAAACCAATCTCAAGGGTACCAAAACTATTCCGTAGTCATATCCTCGCAAGTGCTTTCATGTGCACGCGACCAAATTCCCTAAGAGAGAACTCATTCGATAATCATTCCTTAAAGTAATACGAGATCATAGGTCGGTCTCTGATGCTCCGTGCTCTAACGAGCACGCTCTAAATAAATCCCCAATAAGCCTTATATCGTGGGTGTCACAAATGAGACACAATTCGAGATGCTCGGTACTCACAATTAAAACCAACCAAACCCGAACATCGTAGGATTTCAACCTAAGGCTCACTAACATCTTATTGAACCTAAAATGACTCCATCGAGTCTTAATATCGCATTTCCTTAAATACATATTCCATACATCCCAAAATTAACACATCAATCAAATTTATAACGATTCTCCCAAAAATAATCCGGGCTTGTTTCCCAAGCCTAAAAATCCAAGAACTCATCATAATCATAACCAATCAAAACCCAAATGTCGTAGGACTTCAACCCGAGTTCATTAACACATTATTGAACTTATTTAGACTCCGTTGAGTCTAAATACTAAGTTTCATTTCTTACACATTTCATCAATCTCAACATTAACACCCACTTCAATTTATAGCAATTTCCAAAATAATTCGGGCTTAATTCCCAAGCCCTAAATTCATAAAAATCTTAACAAAGAGATAACACATTTCTCCCTACACACAACATCATTCAAATCATCCTACACATGGCATTGACAAGTTCATACCTCCAAAAATACATAAAATAGACATATTTCCACAATGAACCCAAATAACATATGGACATGATTTCTAGCATCCTCATAAGCCTAGAAACACAAGATGAAGAGTAATCATATACCTCAACAATCATAGAAGCCACTCTACAAATGCTCCTAACAAGTTTATACTTCCAAAAATCCCCAAATTGGGCATACAAAGCATATCAAGTGTTCATTGCCCACAAATAGCATATAGGTTGTTTTCCTTAGGGCCAATGAACCAAAATCAAAAGGGAGTAACTTACCTAGGTTGAGTGAAAACTCAAGAGAATCAAAATCTGAACGGTAAAGTTGTTCCACCCGTCGCATACGTCAAGAATCCGAAGTTTGGCGGCAATCGGACGGTTGGATCTTCGTAGATCGGAGGAAGAAGAAGCTAGGGCTCAAAACTTCAAGCCCCCAACTCTCACTCTCTCTAATACGTAAGAAGGAGGAGAAGAAATGAGAGGATTTACTGAAGAATGCAAAGGGTTTGGGTATTTATACCCCCAAAATGAGGAGGGCACAATAGACATTTCCCAAGTACAATTAGTAGAGATTAGGGGTAATCAATCACTAATCTAACCTTAATTAACTTCCAACTAATGTTAGGACATGATTTGGGTTAAGTATGGGTGGTTAGGAAGGGTTTAGAGGGGGTTTAATGAGGGTAAGATAGGTATTACACGTCAAAACACAAAACAGGGGAAAATCCCGTAGGTGTCTCCTGATGTTGAGGCGGGCGCCTCACTCAAGGCGAGGCGGGCGCCTGGGCTTCTGGTCCAGCTTATGTTCATTTTGCAATTGCTCTCAGCATTGTCCCGCGAGCTGGTGATCAGAATTCGATGCGAGCGCATCGTACAGCCCTTGAACTTGGTCTAAACACGTCCTAAATGGTCCCAAACTCATGGGCAACCATTCTAAGGTCTAACCCAACTCAAAACAAGTCGGAAACACACCCGAACAACATTCGGAACAACTCGGAGCGAAACCGGGAGGAGGTGCAACAACGTGCAACCGGAACGACGAATGAACTCACAATCGAACGAGCAATGAAATGAGACTTTTAAGGAAAGTCTAAGGGCTAATGAAGAAGCTTAAATACTTCTAGGAAGTTGAATAACAACTAGGGAAATAATAATTCCAAAGGAGAGACGATTACATGACTCAATCCCCGAACTACGCGATAGAGACGAAGCTATCTCCAAAGCTTCCAAATCATCGATAGACTTAAGGAACACCTCCAACTTGAAGTCTAATGCATCTAAACATGTTAATAAACCATCATATAGAGGTCTAGGACCAAACCGAGGTCACGAACACAAAACGCAAGCAAACCCTCAATCGCGTCGCATTCCGACTATCGTCGAGTCACGACTTGTGACTTTAGCAAGTCAACAACTATATGGCATTTCTTAATAGTGTTTTGGTCTTAACGTGGTCTCTCTACATATACACCCTCTCGCAAACCAAAGTGCATATAGCATAGCACGAACCGAGCAATAACAAGCGGGTGTTACAAAGCAAGCATAAGCAGAGCTAACGAAGGAGCGGGGTGTTACAAAGCAAATGCAAATTCAGTGATGTGTCAGTTATGGACAATTGGACATGTATATATCACGTAGGATTTTTAGTTTTTTAGTATATTTAGTTTATATAATTTTTCTATCATAATGAAATATTCCACAAGATCTTATAAAGAGAAAAACAGAAGATGTTTCTAATGTTCATTTTTTATTTTTTTTCTTATATCGATGTTATTTTTTAAAATTATCGATGTTATTTTTTAAAATTATCGATGTTGTTAAGCCTAATCTTATTTTCATTTTGTATGTATTAAACTCATCTATGTGTTTTTATATAAAATAATATAATATTTAAGAATTCCATATTTTAACCAAACTAATTTGACATTTACAATATTATATTTTTTTGTCCATTTTTAGTAAGTTTTATAACTAGAAACATTGCAAAAACTAATGTAATGTTATGTTACATGTAAAGATTATGTGGTAAGGTCTCTTGATTCTTTTGTATCTTAAACTTTGATAAATAAAGTTGTTTTCAATTAAGAATCTTTAAACAGTGGTCACAAATTTGGATAATAACATAATATCATAATTAAGAAAGCTAATTGTTTTTAGGAATTATAAAAAAAATTAAATTTCCTACTATTTCAATTTTTATTTATTTTAAATTTAAGATAGAAAGTATTAAGTTGTTAACTATTTTTTAATTACTAACTATTCTGATAAGTTTAAGAAACTATTAATTTCATTATTTTATTTTATCTTGAAATAAATTGATTTTGATCAAGTTGGGGTTGGTTAAGTAAATTTGAAATTCATATTACTCGTTCGTCTCTACAACAATTTCATAAGATAATATATTCATTTAATTAAACAGTTTCTTTTATATTGTATTAAGTACAAAACAATGCATCGCACGGGTATAACCTAGTGATTACTAATATTTGGAGAGTATTTATTGAAAATGTGAAAGTAAAATTTATCAAACTAAAAAGTTCATAGCATTGAAAAAAAAAGAACAAGAGGAAAATTATTAAAAAAAAAACATGAGGATCATTGTAGAGATAAAAGAGGATAATATTTTCAATTTTAAGTAGATTTATTATTTCATTCGAAAGTCTAGACGAGAAAAAAATATGTTTATCTCTATAAGCAGATTAATTATACTCCCTCCGTCCCTAATTTATTGTCTTGGTTGACCCGGCACACCGTTTAAGAAAACCTATTTGACTGGATTATTAATATTAGTTTAATATGTAGTTTCCTTTAAAGCCCATGTGTATGTGGCCCATAATTAAAGTAGGGTGAAAAAGTAAGGATAAAGTGGTAAAAGTGATGTTCTAAAAAGGTAAGTTTCAAAGTGGACAATTATTTTGGGATGGACGAAAAAGGAAAGGAGGACGATAATTTAGGGACGGAGGGAGTATTATGTAACTAGTATTCTTGCCCTTGCCGATGGCACGTCGCCAGTTTGAAAATTTATCAATAAATGAAACAGATATTGTAGAAATGAACTACTAAAAATATTATTTTCTTTAAAGAAAATTGACTTTCAAACGGGGTCTCTTTGCCCGAAACGGAGGGATTAATTAATAATTTGTATACGAAATTGTGGGCCGGACAAAAATTAAATTGCTTAAGTTAATTACGATAACAGTTAAAAAATTATTTCAAATTACAAAACTTACATTTTTTTAATTTTTTAAAAATTTTTATACAAAATTACGGGTTGGAAAAAAATTAAATTGATTAAGTCAATTACGATAACAATTAAAAAGAAAAAATACAAATACAAATTTTTGCAACCATAAAATCAGTAGTCAAAATATTAACTGTAAAATCGTAATATCTCAGTAAAAGAGTAACTAATTTTCGCAAATAACTGTCAAACCGTAAAATATTAACTATAAAATATTAAATGTAAAATAATAACTGTAAACCGTCTTGTAAACCGTAATATCTCAATAAATTTCGCAGTAATAAAATAGGGATGAAAAAAACGTGATAAAAACGGTTGAGATTGTGAGATTAAACGTGACAGAGAGACATTCTTTATATTTCATATATATCAATATTACATTGAAATGAATGCCCGTACATAATTTTTCGTTTAAAAATTTGACATTCATCAACTTTTTAAAAACTACAATGAAAATTCTTTAAAAAAAATTGAGAGACATTATTTGAAAATTGGTGTTGCAAAATAATTTTTTATTCAATAGCCGTAGAATCTTGGTAAAACATTAAATTGATTAATTTGTATACGAAATTGGGTCGAAAAACGCCGACAAAAAGATTACGATAATGCTTAAAAAGAAAAAAACAAATATTTCAATTAATTTGTATACGAAATTACGGATTGGAAAAAAATTAAATTGATTAAGTTAATTACGATAACATAAAACTGTAAAACCGTAAAACATTAAACCTCATTCGCACATGTGAGAGCTGAAGGAAATAAGGGCCGTTGGATCACCGTAAAACTGTAAATCCTGACCCCTTTTTATCCCAAGTCAATTGTAAGCATGCCACACTGAGCTGTATTGTATTATAGACTAGTACTCTTGCCCGTGCCGATGGCACGACGCCAGTTTGAAATTTTATCAATAAATGAAACAGATATTGTAGAAATGAACTACTAAAAATATTATTTTCTTAAAAAATTGATTTTCAAATAGGATCTCTTTACCCGGAACGGAGGGATTAATTAATAATTTGTATACGAAATTATGGGCCGGACAAAAATTAAATTGCTTAAGTTAATTACGATAACAGTTAAAAAAAAATATATATATTTCAAATTACAAAACTTACGTTTTTTTAAAATTTTGTTTATATTTGTATACGAAATTACGGATTGGAAAAAAATTAAATTGATTAAGTTAATTATGATAACAATTAAAAAGAAAAAAATATAAATACAAATTTTTACAACCATAAAACTGTAAAACTGTAAAATCGTAATATATCAGTAAAAGAGTAACTAATTTTCGCAAATAACTGTAAAACCGTAAAATATTAGCTGTAAAATATTAAATGTAAAATAATAACTGTAAACCGTCTTGTAAACCGTAATATCTCAATAATTTTCGCAGTAATAAAATAGGGATGTAAAAAACGTGATGAAAACGGTTGAGATTGTGAGATTAAACGTGACAAAGATACATTCTTTATTGAAATGAATGCCCGCACATAATTTTTTGTTTAAAAATTTGACATTCATCAACTTTTTAAAAACTACAATGAAAATTCTTTTAAAAATTTGAGAGACAATATTTGGAAATTGGTGTTGCAAAATAATTTTTTATTCAATAGCCGTAGAATATTGGTAAAAGAGTAAATTGATTAATTTGTATACGAAATTACGGGTCGGAAAAAATGGTCCGGACAAAAAGATTACGATAACAGTTAAAAATATTTCAATTAATTTGTATACGAAATTATGGATCAGAAAAAATTAAATTGATTAAGTTAATTACGATAACATAGTTTGAAAATTTATCAATAAATGAAGCATATATTGTAGAAATGAACTACTAAAAATATTATTTTCTTAAAAGAAATTGACTTTCGAACGGGGTTTCTTTGCCCGAAACGGAGGGATTAATTAATAATTTGTATAAAAAATTGTGGGCCGGAAAAAAATTAAATTGCTTAAGTTAATTACAATAACAATTAAAAAGAAAAAAATAAATATTTCAAATTACAAAACTTACGGTTTTTTTTAAAATTTGTATACGAAATTATGGGTCAAAAAAATTAAATTGATTAAGTTAATTACGATAACAATTAAAAAGAAAAAAATACAAATAAATTTTTTTCGCAACCATAAAACTGTAAAATATTAACTGTAAAATCGTAGTATCTCAGTAAAAGAGTAACTAATTTTCGCAAATAACTGTAAAGCCTTAAAATATTAAATGTAAAATAATAAATGTAAACCGTCTTGTAAACCGAAATATCTCAATAATTTTCGCAGTAATAAAATAGAGATAGAAAAAACGTGATAAAAACGGTTGAGATTGTGAGATTAAACGTGACAGAGAGACATTCTTTATATTTCATATATATATCAATATTACATTGAAATGAATGCTCGCACATAATTTTTCGTTTAAAAATTTGACATTCATCAACTTTTTAAAAACTATAATGAAAATTCTTTTAAAAAAATTGAGAGACATTATTTGGAAATTGGTGTTGCAAAATAATTGTTTATTCAATAGCCGTATAATCTTGGTAAAACAGTAAATTGATTAATTTGTATACGAAATTGCGGGTCGGAAAAAACGGGCCGGACAAAAAGATTACGATAACAATTAAAAAGAAAAAAAAAACAAATATTTCAATTAATTTGTATACGAAATTACGGATCAGAAAAAAATTAAATTGATTAAGTTAATTACGATAACAAAAAACTGTAAAACCGTAAAACAGTAAACCGTCATTCGCACATGTGAGAGCTGAGGGAAATAAGGGCCATTGGATCACCATAAAACAGTAAATCCTGACCCCTTTTTATCTCAAGTTAATTTTAAGCGTGCGACTATGAGCTGTATTGTATTATAGATTATAATGTACCCCCCCCCCACACACACAGAAAATTAAATTGATTAAGTTAATTACGATAACATAAAACTGTAAAATCGTAAAACATTAAACCTTCATTCGCACATGTGAGAGCTGAGGGAAATAAGGGCCGTTGGATCACCGTAAAACAGTAAATCCTGACCCCTTTTTATCCCAAGTTAATTTTATGCGTGCGACTATGAGCTGTATTGTATTATAGATTATAATGTACCCACACACACACTCACACACACACACACATATATATATATATATATATCCAATGGATTTCATATTTTGTAGATTTTGGTAATTAGCAATTGGATTTTCAAAATATGATTTATTACTAGTCAAACTAAGCTCTAAACTAACTTTGACCATCCGTTTCTTTGCATTGAAATTCAAAAAGTTAGCTAAAACAAATACACACACATTATGTATATAGTTTCAAAATTGAAAATATTTTCTAAATTACTTATTTAGGAGATCATTTGTTGAAGATTTTTCATAAAATGAGCTCTTGACTAACTTTGACCATCTAATCTTTCTGGGATGGAGTGAGTATATGGCATAGCAATTTTACTACTAAAACTTGAATTCAAAGAATATTTCGGGTTTGTTTGGTGCAACGTTTCCAAATCGCACCTGAAATGACGCAATCCGAGAAATTCCCCAATTCTCAATAGCATGACCCACATATGTCACGCCTGCCGAGCTGGAAGACAACTGGGTAGTCGAGCTGAAGGAAGCCCGACACAGACACACACAAGGCTCATCCAACTCGGCCTTGGTGGAACAGTAAGACCAGCTCGACCTCGGCAACAGTCAATAGTCGACGGTTCTGGCAAGAGCTCTGCCATGTATCGGAAATGCTGACACACACAACCAACCACTTCCCTGACATCGTATAGTCCAATCACTCCTGACATGACATCAGAATCATTTATTATCAGCCGCAACATGTCCCTGAATAGAGAGTCGCCACCTCACTAGACCATTTAGGTATAAATATAAGACATTCTCTACTATTATTTTCCAAGCCAATTTCAGATATCCTACTACACTTATCATATTTACACTATCTAAATCTGAGGCAAGAACGGTTACATTTTTTACCCATTACACCGAAACCTTATTCTCACGCCGGAGGGTTCTAGTCGGGATACACCCGACTCCTTGACGACGTTTGTTTGTCTTTGACAGGTTACAGACCATCATCCCAGCCGAACGGACCACGCCATCAACTTTGATTCTTACTTGGACTAAACGACAAGGTCACCACGATTTTTGCATGATCAGCTTGGTTCCGTTGCCGGGAAACGCTAAGTGTCTCAGTCACACTTTGTCCTTAACCGAGCAAAGATGGTGAAATCCAGAAGACATGCCTCTAAAAATGTTACGTTGGCTGCATGAAATCTCCTAGAAAAAGAGCCTGCGGGACATGACGAGGGAAGAGCCGATAAGGGACATGTCCTCTCTACGAGACACGACTCTATCCCCTTAGTACCCGAACTGTCGGCGAGGGCTCAAAGGAGATTCGCGATGGCAAAACAAATATCCAACATAAAAAACAAAGTACCATAAAAGGGTGACCTCAGGGATGGTCATTTCACGGATATCGAGTCTTCAAAAACCGACGGAGAAGAAGAACTACCCATGAAGAAATCAAAAAACCCCATGACTCAAGAACAAATAGACAAGGAGTACGCTTATTGGGTACACCAATGAGCCCTCCTTACCAAAATATAAGAGGTTGAGGCCAGGATACACGAGCTACGACAGGTGACCAGAGTCCCTGAGTCGGGACCCATAATCAATGTTCATAGCACGCAACAAGCTTGCTCCAACTCAGTCTGGCAAAGGGTAGGAACAACGAAACCAAAGAAGACCAAGTTTACCACCAATGTAAAATCAAGACTCAGTAAAAGGGTAGTTGCCGAGGACTCAAGAATGAGCGTCCATTCGCGATTAAGGTTCCCCCCCGTGATGGAAAATCAGGTAGCTCGCAGCGAGGAAGGAGAGTCTCAGCCATGGGCACATGCCTCGACCAATGCAAAGGTCCTTCTAAATCACCTCACCACTCCCGCCAACTCGTGAAGGAGCCTCGCCTTGAATCCCCAATAAGAGAGCTAGCCGAGGAGGAGTTCGAGGAAGCCCAAGTCACCGTTCGGGCAAACAGGACCCCCTCACCAGTGATAGGCTCGGCACCAGGTAATAAGCCTATGACGGACACCGAGATAAGGGCATGGATGGAAAAACTCAAAGCTCAACAATGCACCGAGCAACCACGAGCACTAAAAAGATCAGAGGGCCTTTCATGAAACAAATCAGGGAGGTAACAGTACCTTCAAAAGTAAAAATCCCATATTTTGAAAATTACAATGGGTCCACAACTCCCCTGGATCACGTGTCAGGGTTCGAGTTAAAAATGATCATCACAACAAGGCTTGATGATATATGGTGCTTAGTTTTAGTAGGAACCCTAAAGAAGCAGCCCCAACAGTGGTACAATGGGTTAGCCCATGGTTCCATCACATGTTTGGATGACTTCAGAGGGGCTTTTCTGAAGAAGTTCGCCTCGGCTGGGGCCCTCCCCAAAAGCGAAACAAACTTATACAGCGTAAAGCAAGAGCTCTGAGAATCAGTACTGTCATACATGGCTAGATTCAAGGAAACTCTGGACCAAATACCAGATATCCTTGATACCTCAGTAAGAATGTGCTTTGGAGCAGGCTTGCTGCGAGGAATGTAGAACCGAGTTACTAATGAGACCTCGGGACACGATCGAGAGATGTTCCTAGCCGCCCAAAGAGTGGCCCTACTGGATGGCGAACAGCCTGTGACCACAACAACCCCTCGTCCAATTACATCATCTTTAGATGTAACCAGCGTTGCCAAGCAGCCATCCTCAGGAAACAAGGGTCACAAAGGCAAAGACCAAGGAAGAGTTCGACAGGCCGAAATGCACCTTGCAAGATAAAAAGAGGAGGAACGAGGTAGAAAATTCACCGGCGAAATAAGTGGTCCGAGATGAGACAACGAGCTGGAAGATTTTACCCCTCTCAATGCCTCAAGGGAACACATCATGAATGTTCTCCTTCCGGAAAACAAAATACGCCCGCCTTACCCTATGAAGTCACCACTCGAAACCAGAAACACAAGGTAAAAATGCACATTCCACAATGAGGTCGGCCACTTAACGGAGGAATGCATCCAGCTTAAAAGAGTTATACAACAAGTTATTAACGAGGGAGATCGAAGATTCGAGGCATGAGAACAGAACAATCACGACCCAGGACCGAGGGCTCCTGGGGACGACAATCGCCAACCAAATGACAGGTCGGTAGTTAATACTATTCGAGAAGAGGTTCAAAGTATCACATAATTAAAAAACGCGATCAACATCTTGACCTACTCAGTCGACAGTATGATGGAAGGGGACATCGAACATGAAATCATGTTCAGAGACGCTGAACTGACGGTTAACACAATAGCTCGGCAGCAGGCACTAACCTTGCAAATAGGGATCCACAACAGCGTCATCAAAAGAGTGTTGGTAGACGAGTGCAGGAAGAGATGTAATGTATTGCAAATATTTCCTAGCACTAGGTCTCGAAGATTCCCATTTCACTTCGAGCCGAATCCAATTGGAAGGATTCACGGGTCATAAGGTATCGGCACCATAATGAATAGACTCAGCCTCATTTTCACTTAACTAGTCTCCCATAAACTCGGCGTGAAAGGGTGTGTGGGTTTCCCGGGATGCGTCCGCGCCCCGCGCGCCCTTGGATAAGGGTGCACGTACGTGCGGAAGCGGGACACCACACTTTCCATTCCACCTTCCCTTGTTTAGGGGAGGACGAAATTAAAAATGCGGAAAGGGTGCTGTCTAGAAGCGTGTTGAATACGCCTCGGTCTCCGAAGTGAGTTTTTGGTCCATTATGGGAGCTTTGGGTTTTCTGTATCAAGTTATCCCTTTTTTAGGGGATACCAGGATGCAGGAATATATCACCCTTTCATTCACATCTTCCCTTGTTTAGGGGAAAATGGAAAGTGCAAGAAAGAATGTTGCGAGGCCCCACTATGAATTTTATGAAAATTGCCTTATGACCTATTTTGGATTACTATGAATGCTTTGAGTTTTCTATATCAAGTTATCCCTTTTTTAGGGGATACCAGGATATAGGAATACATCACCCTTTCATTCACACTCTCCCTTTTTTAGGGGAAAACAGAAAATAATAAGAAAGGATGTTGCGATGCCCCACTGTGATCCAAAACGTTTTGATAGAGTCGCTATCTTTATTTTAAGGAAGAAATAAAGAAAAACCAAAAATAAAACCAGAGAATACAAAAAACGGGTTCGGAGGCTAAGTTACGAGTTGGGAAGGTGCTAGGCACCCAACTCGCCCTTTCGGTCTAAAAAAAAGTTTTTGGCTAAAGTATGCTTTTTGTTATATTTATCTAGCAAATAAATAAAGCATTAAAGAGAGGGAAGAAAACAAATACATCCACATTTACATTATTTACGGACTTGCAGCCGCCTCCTTTCAATAATTACAAATATACTTAAAAATATTTGGTCATAATAATGGCTCTTTTTAATGCTATTTTCTAAATAAATCCGGGCAGTACAATAGCTTATATTTTTACATTGGGCCGGATGAAAAGTAGCACTTTTTATAAATAAAGACCTTAAAGCTTACCTTTTAGCAGATTAGGGTGTGCTCGCTCTGTCTTTCAGGGAGAGGGAGTCATTTTTTTTATGAAGTGGTGTGAAGATTCGGTAAGAATAACTGCTTCCAAAAGCTACTTTTGGTCTCAGGATCCGGGCAAAGCAACTGGTTGAGACTGATTGATTGATTGTTTGAGGGATCAAAGCAGCAACCGCTTGCTTCTAGCGGATTTGACCTTTGGATTCTGGGCAGACTATCGCTTCCTTTTGAGATTTTTGGACCGGGGGAATTGGGTGGAAACCTAGCTGGAAGGCTATGGCTCACTTTGACTGGTTGGTTTTGAGTTTGGAGGAGATTTGGCAGAGCTTCGAGGCTTATAGGAGGAGGGCAACTCTTTCTCTCTTACTTTGTAAACTCTCAGCGGTTTGAGATGGCGTAAAATTTTAAGTGTGTGAACTGTGTATTTTTTTCACTGCCGAGAGCCTGTATTTATAGGCTTGAGAGATGCTTTCTTAGCTCTTAAGATTTCTTCTTTGTGCATCATCGGCTTGTACCGCACGCTTGAGAGTTTGTGCCAATTTTCATGCCGTAAACACTATTTGAGGAAGCTGGCGCCACCATCATATAAACCGAGCGCTGAGCCCACTTCTTCCATAGGCAGCGCCTGGTTCTAATTTTTGGCCTCCTTTTGGCACTTTGACCCCCTGCATTTCACTGTTTTACGCATCCTGCTTTGTCTTTTGCATCTTTAAACCCTATAACTTGACATTGGTTAAGATTTAATAGGTCTTGATATTTCATGTCATGTTACATATCAGGGGTACGAAATTGGGGTGTCCACAGGGTGTTGATGTGAGTTTGTGTTTTTTCGAGGAAAGTTTTGTTGATAATACTGTTCGTGTAGAGAATACCATGGACCCTTTGAACTCAGGTACCTCAACTTCGGGCTCGGTTTCCCTTGTTGATTCTGATGATGAGGGTCCATTCGTAGAGTCATTTTTTGGCAAATATCTTTGTCGGGGTCCTATGTACAGGCAGTCCCAAGGTTGGTGGGTAGCGGTTACTCTAAGGCAAGCGAGGTTCATCCTTGCGAGCTTTAGAGTGAAAATTAGTGTTCATTGGAAGTTTGGTGATGAGGTTTTTTATTCTCCTGACTACCCCTCCGACTCCTATGAGGGTGATCGAGGACATAGATCGTATTGCGCTAAGTCTGATTACTCAATCTTTCACCAGGGAGAGAGTTTTGCATTATCGCCAAGCAGAGAGGATTTTGCACCATCGGCGATTGGGAAGAATGAGGAGTGGACTCAAGGCCTCAGTTTCTGAACGAGCTGATGATAGGGGTAATGGCGAGAAGGTTTCTCGTTATTTGCCGCCTTTTGAAAATAAGATAGGTCCTTATGATGTAGCTAATTGGGCTTGCGTCTATGGTTCCGATCATTTTCGAGGGTCGGTTCCTGATCCTGCTTTGGGCTTTCCCGAGCTGCGAGGGCTCCATAGTCATATGAGTTTTTACTTGAGCCTCTTTGAGTCATCAGGGCTATGTTTTCCTCTCGATCCTTTCATTTACGAGTTTCTGACTCAGACGAGCTCTGTTCCCTTGGAACTGACTCCCAATTTGACTAGGGCTTTGGTCTCCTTCATAGTTTGCACCAGGTCGAAAGGGGTTTGAACCATCTATCTCTCTTATCTGTTATTACTACAAAGTTAGCATCTCTATGAACCAGTTGACTGCTTTGAGGCAAGCACAAGGGTTTCCCTTGTTGGCTAGTTTTAGAAATAAAGACCATCGTTGGTCTGAAAAAATGATTTTGGTCGAGTCCAGCCGTAGGTGGAATTTCGAGATTCCTGAAGGGAAGCCCCATGGTTTGTTGAGGACCAAAAATTTAAGCGCAAGTGACCTAGTCGTAAAAAGTGCTATCGAGGCCCCCTTGTTCGGCGCCGAGGGGGAACAGGTTCGCTCTTACAACTGGAAAGCTATAGTAGGAGATGAAGGTTTGCTATCCAAGTTTAGGGTTTCCACTGCCGATGTTGAGGGAGTTGAGAGAGCTTACTCGGATTTTGAGTATGCAAGCCGAGATGACTGGATTCTTCATCGAGATTAGGTGTTTGTCTCGAATTTTTTGGAGTGTAGAGGAAAAGAAAAGCCTAGGTGCTTTGTGCCAGGTTAATGCTATTCTTTCTTTTGCTTGCTTTCTTTCTCGTACGTCATTCAAATGTTTATTTTTACTTTTTATGTTTCTGATGTGAGCGTCTGTTTTCCTACAGATATGGTTGTAACCTGTGATGCCGCAATGGCCAGGAAGAAGGCCGAGATGGAGAGGAGGGAGGTCGAGCTGGAGGCTTCCAGTGAGCAAGCTCTCGTTCGCAGAGATCCGAAATCTCTGCCTATGGTTGGCATCCTGGAGGACCCTTCCAAGGTTGTCGTACTTCCTTTCGGCCCCCAAGACAAAGAGTAAACTGCCGCTTGCCGGTGCTCCAAAGTCAAAGAAGCAGAAAGTGAGCTTGCCTCGTAGCAACCCTGCCCCTTCCTCTGTGTCTTCCGAAGTCCCTCGATCCTCACCCTCTAAGATTCCCCCTTCTACCGAGGAGGCTGAGGATAATGACTATATTCTCTGGCATCTTTGTAAGTCGGCCAACTCTTTTCCTCCCTCCTTTGTCGACTATGGTCGGAGACTGATGTCGCAGTTTGTCCCCCCTGAATCTGTGGAAACGCTGGTTCCGCTTAGGCAGTTTCAGCTAAATGATCTTAGTGCTCTAACCATCAGCGAGGTAAGAACCTCTGTCTGACTTTTGTTTGACCTTTTGCTCGGTTATTTTAAACCGTTAGGTTTTGACTTTTCTCATTTGTTCTTTCAGCTCAGCATCTAGAGTTGTCAAATAGGGCTAAAGCCCCCCCCCCCAACTAAAAGGGGTGGGTTGGGCTGATGAAATAGAGGACCGTTTAGATGCGGGCCTCACGTGTTTTGCCCGCACGGGCTGTGGGTTTTTGCGGGGCAGGGACGGGCTGCCCCGCACTTTCTCAAAATTAAAAGTTATTAAAAATAGTGAATGGCCCAAGCCCAAGTCCCAACCCATTCTTCCGTCCAAAAGAGTCTGACTAAAATTAAAATTACTTTAAGTTAGGTCAAGAGTCAAGACTATCATACTCTCATTCTATCAAAATTCAAAATATCTCAATCAGTCTCTCTTCCGTCTTCTCTACTTCTCTAGCGACTCTACGATCGCGGCGACTTGCAAGCTCCAACCCCGGCTTTGCATCTCTCTCTCGCATTGGCTCTCTAAGACTCTTAGTCTCACACACACACACTCTCTCTCTCTCTCTCTCGATCTGGTCTGAGAGACTGAGACTCTCGGTATCGCGCTCCCTCTCTCCCAACTCCCATTTTTTTTCTTCAAGATCCGGCACAGCAGCTCTGCCTCGTCGTCATAGCCTCACTGCCGTCAAATACTCTGGACGTTGTGTTGGCATGTGTATTTCCTGACTTGGAAACTTCTATAGTGTATAAATGTGTACCTTTGGCAACTTTAATCAATGAATTTTGCCATTTTCTTGACGATACTTTGATTGTTATTTCTGTTG
This sequence comes from Codonopsis lanceolata, assembly GCA_013146195.2. Taxonomy (NCBI): domain Eukaryota; kingdom Viridiplantae; phylum Streptophyta; class Magnoliopsida; order Asterales; family Campanulaceae; genus Codonopsis; species Codonopsis lanceolata. The sequence goes on along the minus strand of CM028384.1, from coordinate 30,858,524 downwards.
TAGAGTTGGTTTATCAAGTCCTTTTGCTTTATCTGGTATAATTATATTACCTGTATTAAAACATCAACAATTTCGTGCATGCTGAATTTTACGGGCATGCCCATTTTGCCTGCGGCCCTATGCGGGGTGGACTAAGCTGGGACTTCTAGGGACCGTTATGCTTACGGGCTTTCCCGCACGGCCTATTTTGTTGCGGGTTTTCTAGGCCCACGGGAAAACCCGCCCCGTAGGCCCATTTTGACTGCTCTATCGACGTCTGTCTTGCCGCATATGATACGAAGCTAGTTCGGGCTACCGAGTCCGTGTCTGCTTTGAAGCGGGACCTGGAGAGTGTGAGGGGGGAACTTTCGTCCTCTGGCCAAAAAATTGTATCCTTTGAAGGCGAGCTGTCAACCAAGAAAGAAGAACTTTCGAGCCTTCGAGTGGAGAAAAACCTGGTTGGGGAGGGAGAATTTTTGCAGGGAAGGGCCAATGAACGGGACCATTTGAAGAAAGTGGTTGCTGACCTAGAAGCCAGGCTGGAGAGCCTATCTCAAGAAAATGTCAAGGACGAGTTAGCTTCAAAGCCTAGCAGTGAGCAAATCTTGAATAGGTACCTGGAGTCGTTGGCATATGAGGAGGAATCATAGGATTATATGGAAAAGAGCTAAATCCAGGAGTTTCGGGCTGCCGCTGCGGTCAGTGTCCCCCTGCATAAGGTCATAAGGATAGCGGACCTTGTTTCTTATAGTCCAAAATGCCGAGGGGTCTCCTCTCTGGTTCCCTTTGATGAGAGTGAACTGAACGAGATAAGGGAGGCCAACATTAAGGCCCAGGCTCCCAAATGGCTTCCTGCTCCCGCCGGTGTCGAGAATCTATTTGCCGAATTGGCTAGGAACAAGGTTTGGTTTAAAGAGAGTTTTCTCTCATATGCCATGCCGGGGGCTACCTCCTCGTCTTCTCAGACTGGGTATGTTGGTGATCGGCTGATGAAGAAGCTAGAGGGCGATAAGACCATCCGAGATGAGCTGTCCAAGAGGCAATGGGAGGCCGAGCGGGTGGCAGCTCGTGAGAGGGCGAATGAGTAGTTCTTTTTCTATTTTTTCTGGTAGGGGTGGTCTTTAAACAATATACAATATATTTTTGTTAAAGTAATTTGGCCTCGATATGGGGTATTTTTTATTGATGTATGTTTGTATATATATGATTGTTAAAGTAAATGATGTGTTTCCAACTGTCACCGTAAGTTGTTTTGATATGTATGTGCGTATGCATTTAGAACATGGCCTGTCCTTGACTAAGCTAGGAGGTTTTGAAGGCATTAGAGATTGGCCTCTCCTCGGCTCTAACATCTGGCCTCTCCTCGGCTAGGCGAGGAGGTTTTGAAGGGGTTAGAGTCTGGGTTTTGAATAATACATTATAATTGAGGTAAACAAAAATGGAGCTTTTACTAAGCCTTTTCTCAACAGCTTTTACAAAGGTAGACTATTGATAATACATTTCTAGGTGGTCCGAGTGCCATGGATTTTTTTAGTGGGGTTCCGTCTGATTTGGCAAGTTTGTAGGTTCCATCCCAGATGATGCCCGTAACTTGAAATGGTCTTTCCTAGTTTAGAGAGAGCTTGTTTCTTCTAGGTTTATTTCCAGTGACCTCGATTTTCCTTAGCACCAGGTCCCCAACTATAAATGAGCGAGGATTCATTCTTTTGTCATGGTGTTCTTTGGCAAGCTTCTTGTAGTTGATAGCCTTCAACCTTGTTTCCAACCTTTTTTCTTCTAGGTAATCCAGGTCTAGCCTCCTTGATTTTTGGTTTGCTTTTTCGTCATAGTGGATAACTCTAGCTGTAGGTAGGGCCACTTCCACCGGGGCCATGGCCTCGGTGCTATAGGTCAAGGAAAGCGGTGTTTCCTGTCGAACCTCGGTTGGAGGTTCTGATAGCCCATAAGATAATTGGGAGCTCCTCGAGCCAAGTTCATTTCTTTTCGTCTAGCCTTCTTTTCAAGGCTTGTAGGATTTGTTTGTTTACAGCCTCAACTTGGTCATTTCCTTGTAGATGAGCTACCGAAGACTTCCAATGGCAGACTCCTCTTTCCTCGCAACTTACTCGTGAATCTGTTCAAGAATTGCGTACCATGGTCTGACACAATCGCCCTCGGTAATCCGAACCTACACCGGATGTTATTTCAAACGAAGTCAATGGCCCTCTATTCGATGATGCTTGCGAGGGGTCGTGTCTCGATCCATTTGGTCAAGTAGTCTACGGCCATTATTACGAATTTGTTCTTGCCTTTTGCTAGGGGAAATGGTCCAATCAGATCTAGGCCCCACATGTCGAACGGCCAGGCTGCTACTACTGGGGTTTGTGGTGTCGAAGGTAACCTCGAAATGTCTGCGAATCTTTGGCACTTGTTGCATTTTCGAACATACCCTTTGGTGTCCATTCTCAACGTGGGCCAATAATACCCATGAAAGATGATTCTGTCGGCCAATGTTCGCGCTCCAGGGTGACTTCCATTGAGTTCCACATACCCCTCTGTGTACTTCGGCCAATAGTCCTTATGTAATTTCTGGGAAAACACACCTTAGAAGGGGTTTTGAAAAAGATCTTATGTATAATATATCTTCGATTACTGTGTACCTGGCTGATCTTCTTGTCATGGCCCATGCCTTCTCTTTGTCATCGGGTAGCGTCCCTTGATTGATATATCTTTTAATATCATCGATCCAACATTCTTTAGCTTGCTCTGTAGTCATTATTATTTCTTTATCAATGGCCGGGGTGTTTAGGATCTCGATCCATGTTTCGAGAGGAAGCTCGCTTGTGGCTATCTTGGAGAGATAATCAACCTTTTCATTTGTCGGCCCTTCCTATCTATTCCAGTTCGCAGTATTCAAACCGGGTGAGGATGCTTAGGATGAGCTCTTTATACTTGTCCAGTGTTGGATGATTAACCCCATACTCCCCTAAAATCTGCTTCACGACGAGTTGGGAGTCGCTGAAGATTAAGATTTAGGTTGCGCCCATTTCGACGGCTAACTCGGCTCCCTCTATCAGTGTTTCATACTTTGCAACATTATTTGACGCTGGAAAGTTCAGTTTGAGCGCCTTACCGATTTCTATCCCTTCTGGTGTAGTGAGTAGGATGCCTGCTCCATTCCCATTTTTGCTTGTTGAACCATCCACGAACAATGTCCAGGGCCGAGTTGGTTTTGTGCAAGATCCTTCATAGCGGTAGGTCGGTGTACACCCCGATCTCATACACTTTGAAGTAAGGCTTCAGCTTTCTCGTCATCATGATTAAAGCAAATATCACTTTTTCTACTTTCATGTATCTTGTTTCGACCTCTGTGAGTGTGTGGGAAACATAGTAGATAGGTCTTTGTTGTGCCCCTTCCTCTCTTAGTAAGACCGAGGGTATAGCAGTATTCGTTGCTGAGAGATAGACGTATAGTCTTTCTCCAGGTACGAGGCTACTGATCAAGGGTAAGCCACCGAGGTATTTTTTGAGCTCGGCAAAGGCGAGGTCGTATTCCTTGTTCCATGCAAATTTTTTCGCGACTCTTGAAATTTTGAAGAAGGGAAGACTTTTTTCTACCGATCTTGAGATGAACCTTCCTAGGGTAACGATTCTTCCATTCAACTGTTGTACTTGTTTGATGCAGGTAGGTGTCATCATCTCGGCCAGTGCTTTTATTTTTTTCGGGGTTTGCCTCTATTCCTCGCTCATTCACCATGTACCCCAAAAAATTTCCTGCTGTTACACCGAAGGCACACTTGTTTGGGTTCAACTTCATCTTGTTTTTTCTAAGCCTTGCGAATGTTTCTCTGAGGTCATCGACGTGGCTAGACTCCTTTGTTTTGAGTACCATGTCATCGATGTAGGCCTCGACATTTCTCTCCAATTGGTTCCCAAAAACCTTGTTTAGCATTTGCTAGTAGGTGGCACCCGCGTTCTTCAGGCCGAACGGTATCATGTTGTAGTAGTATAGGGCTCCCCCTACTCGAAAGGCCGTATTTCCCTGATCATGCTTCCATATTTTAATTTGGTGGTACCCTGAATAGGCGTCTATAAAGCTTAAGATTTTATATCCCAAGATAGAATCAACCAATTGGTCTATCCTCGGCAGTGAATACCAATCTTTTGCGCATGCCTCATTCAAGTTGGTGAAGTCAACGCACATTCTCCATTTTCCGTTATTCTTTTTCACCATGACTACATTTGCAATCCATGTTGGGTAATGGATTTCTCTTATGATCTCAGTTCGTAGTAGTTTTGTTATCTCCTCCTTGTTAGCTTCTTATTTTTTGGGTGAAAAGTACCTCAGCGATTTCCATTCCCACCTTGATCTTTTGGTCGGGATAATTGAAGTTGATAATGACTTCCTCTACGTCCTCCAAAGGTTGTAATATTGGGTGATCTCTTTTATCAAGGCTATCGATTTCTGTCTTTTCGTCCTCGATAGTAGGAGATCCCTTTGGTGGTGCGGGCTGGTCTCTCCGGCCTGCCCTGATTGTTATTGGGTGGAACTTCTACGCCGAGTACTTGGGCTCGCTTGACAGAATGATTTGGACCTTTGTTTCTTTCGGCCTCCTCCGGCCTCTTCATTATTTTTTGTTTCTCTTTTTTCGTTAATGAGGTATTCCAATGTCGTCCTTGAATCATTTTTGACAGCCACGGTGCCTTTAACCGATACCTTATGACCGGTGAATCCTTCCAATTGGATTCGACTCGAAGGGGTAATTCACGCACATCATCACCACAGAGGCAACCCTCGTCGCGAGGGAGACCCTCGGCACGAGGGGGATCCTCAGTATAAGGGGGATCCTCGGCATAAGGAGGAACCTTGGCACAAGGAGACCGTGTAGGAGTACCATCGGCACGAGGGCAACCTCGATTCTAGCACTAGGGAGAAGAAGTAAAGGACTCCTAACTAACAACGGTATTCGAATGATCCTATTCCTGTAATCTATCAACTCCATAGATTTCGATGAACTACTTGACGTCGAGGACGAGGACACTGGGAAAGGAACCCTAAAACCAAACATACTTTCAAAGACAGAAAAACAAAGCTAGAAGTTTAAGTGCAATACCGTATCTGCAGAAACGTCGGAGAAACCAAAAACGATGAAGATTCGCTTGAAAAAACCAAAAGATTGACGGAATTAAAACCCCAGAAAGACAGATAAACTAGGAAAACCCCAACGGTGTTCCAAGAGCCTAGACAAGAGAAGAAGAAGAAAGAGAATGCAAACCTACAATATGAAATAGGGAGAAGCACAAGAAAACAACCAGAAAAGGTCGCCGGAAATCACCTGGGCTAGTAGAGAAAAAGAGCAGAAAAGATGGGAAGAAAGTAAAAGTAAAAAAGGAAAGAATTACTTATACCCGACCTAAAATGACGTCGCAAACAAACCAGGGCACCCGCCTCCATCGGGTCGACTCGCGTTTTTTTATCTGTACATCTCCAAACAGCACCGTTTTCACATAGATATTTTTGCCCTTGGAAAAAGAGCGGTAGTAATTGTTTTGAAATTTGAAAGGCCGCCCAGGGCATTTAATGCTGACAACACTGGAAAGGGAAAACCATCATGACGTGATAGTTTTTTCAGAAATATCCCGCTGTCACCCACTCAGTCCCAAAACAAAAGAAACTTGACCAGACAATTAATCTCGGCCTCACCAACTCCTCATATAGAATTAAAGGTTATCACTTCTCGGCTTTAAGTCGACAGATACAACCAAGAAGTGGGGGGCCACTGAAAGGACGCAATCCTAGAATTCCCCAATTCTCGGCAGCATGACCCACTTACGTCATGCCTGCCGAGCTGGAAGACAACTAGGTAGCCGAGCTGAAGGAAGCCCGACAGACACAAACACAAGGCTCATCCAACTCGGCCTCGGTGAAACAATAAGACCAGCTCGGCCTCAGCAACAGTCAATAGTGATGAGCGCAAGATTTCCACTAATTTTCCCAGGAATTTTCTTTTATTTTGTGCTATTTTTGATTTAATTATGCTTTGGAAATATTATTATTTGTGTTTTTGTGCTTAATGTAGGTTTCCATGCATAATCAAGCTTCTATACAGTGTTTAGCACGAAGTTCGAGGCAATTCCGGGCTTAAAAGTTGAATTAGAAATTATTTGCTCAATGTCCGTTAAGACCGTCAAGAAATCCAAGGCAATTGAGGCTTAACAGAGGCTAACGGAGGCGGAAAATATTAACGGAGGACTAATTTGCAAACCTGGAAGGAGGCTGGCTGGCGGCGCAAATTTATGAAATCCTAGGGGCACCGGAGCAAGAATTAAAGAAGCAGGGGTGGCCAGCGAAAATCCATAAAGTCCCTTTTGAGTTGTCGAAGAACCGATGGCGCCACGTGGCGAAATCTGCTGCCTCCTGCCCACTAGCGCGGCCCGCGGTCTCCCTTTATGGATCGGGTCTGACCTGCGTGTTCCAGCCCACTTCTGCTCCACCAACCACCCTTCCAACCCACTTACTCTCTCATCTCTCACCCATTTCCCCAGCAGGTGACCCGCGTCCCATTCCTTTGGGCTGCCCCTGCTCCACCGCGACCCAGCCTCATTTTCTTCTTCCCATTCAGCCCCTATTTCCCTCCTGTTCTGCCCATTTTACCCCTGGCTGCTTAGTGCCTTTGCTGCCTCCACTCTTAGGTGCCGTTTGGTAGTCAGGATTAAGGTCAGATAAGATTAATAAGACGAGTTGTCTGATGTTTGGTACGCAATAGGTGGTCGGGATTAATAGCACGAGTTATTTGGATAAAGTCATTATCCCCCTTATTATTAATACTAAGGGGGAGGGTGGTATTATTAGCGCTCTCACTAAAAAAAATTGGGATTAACATTTGTAATCTCAAAACTATCCCCGATATACAAGTGAGGATTGATAGCGAGGGCACAAATAGTACTGGGATTAATAATACTGCTTATCCTTATCCGACTACCAAACAAGCCCTTAATCTCCAGTAAGCTTCATTTCAGAAAATAAGAAGTCCCCATTTCGGGACTTTGTTCCCAAATGGGGCACCAGCCCCATTTCACCCAAAAAATCACACCAAATCTCCAATGCTTGATCACCATTGAAGGTTTGGAGCTTCAAATCGAGAGCCAAGGATGCATTTGCAAAAGATTTCAACCTCGGATTCGAGCAACACTTGGTTTAATTCTTTCAACCTATCTTTTGATTTATTGTTGTATTTTCTTGGGATGATTTATTTTGTAAATGTTTGATTTGGTTTGTGCTTCAAATATTTATGGAATGCAATTATTTTTCTATGTTAAATGTAGTGTTTTAATTTAATTTATCTCTTTATTTAGTACAAAATTATGTTGGTTATTATTTTGTGAAATTAATGCTTTTAATTATCTAGCCAATAATTAAATGATTTTAGAAATATTTGGGATCCGCGAGAGCTCCCTTTATATTTCAGACAAATCAATTTAATAGTTGGTGTTTTGTGACACACACCGATAGCCATTATGAGACTAGATTTGACACGCGATCGAACCACCTTAGCCATTCGCGAGGTCGGGGAGATTAGGGTTGACTATAAGATGCGAGAGCCCGTAGTTAGCCAATTTTAGCAGTCTCGGCTACCAACATGAATTGTAGAAAAATATAGAGAGTTTCTTTTTGCGAAGTATTACTCATGCGCTTGGTTATTATTGTGTGTTTTTAATGCTTTTAATGGCGTAGCGAACCATTAGATGATCACTAGAATGATAGGATATGAAGCGAAAGCCCTTCCTATTATTCCGAAAATCACAATAGTAGTTTGCGTGGCGTGAGACCGAAAGGAGATTGTGCATAGATAGTCTTGGGATGCTTGTTTACACATGCAGTTATTTTCTCCCCTATATTATGTGTTGCGATGATATGAGCCCGTAGCAAGGCTGAGAGATAGCTAGATTTGCTATACGTAGCGAAAGCCCGTAGCGAATAAAATAGCGCGTCCGACTACCAAGACTTGAGTTAAAGAAAAACAAAAAGAGAATTAAATTAAACACCGGCTAGACTAGAAATAATGCGTTCCTATATTTTTATCTTGATTTGTTGTTGCCAAACCACCACCGCAGTAGATTAGATTTAATTGCTTTCTAGGTTGTTCATATTTTTTAGATTTTAATTCAATTTATTTTCGCTCAAATATAATTAGTTAGCATAATTTCGGTACTTAGTTGGAGTGAGAATTACACGCATTCCTCGTGGGATCGACTCGTACTTTGAACTTTATTATTTGATACGGCCGAGTAATCTTGCCCGAGATGCGTTTTTGCACACATCAAATAGTCGACGGTTCTAGCAAGAGCTCTGTCATGCACCGGAAATGCTGACATACACAACCAACCACTCCCCCTACATCGTACAATCCAATCATTCCTGACATGGCATCAGAATCATTTATTATCAGCCGCAATATGTCCTCGAATAGAGAGGTGCCACCTCACTAGATAATTCAGGCATAAATATAAGACATTCTCTCTCTACTATTATTTTCAAGCCAATTTCAGATATCCTACTACACTTATCATATTTACACTATCTAAATTTGAGACAAGAACGGTTACATATATTACTCCATTACACTGGAAAACTTACTCTCATGTCGGAGAGTTCTAGTCGGGATACACCTGACTCCTGGACGGCGTTTGTTTGTCTTTGACAGGTTACCGGCCATCATCCCAGCCGAACGGACCATGTCATTAATTTTGTTTCTTACTTGGACAAAATGATAAGGTCACCACAATTTTTGTGTGATCAACAGCAGCTTATTTAAAACACAACTTTTTTGAAAAAAAAAATAATTTGTAGCGGTGAAAACGAATAGTCTTTTTTAATAACACATAAAAATTGATGGGTCGGGAAGGAAACATTTATTCAAACGGAACAAACATATTATAACTAAAAAACTATATTTTTTACCCAAAACGCATAACCAAAACAAACTATTCAATGTCGGCCCTGCCATAAGCCCCAATGAGGCAATGACCTTATGCCCCCCAAAAACCCTAAATTTTTGGGCCCCAAAATCTCAAAAAACTCTACATATGATTAAATTATTATTATTTTATTTCATAATTTCATATTTTTTTCTTGATTTCTTCCATTTGCCCTAGCTTATAATTAATATTTATAGCTTATAGCTTATTAATTAATTATTAACTTTTAATCAGATTATAGTGTTTAGTGTCAGTGAATCATTTACGGTTTGCCCCAATTTTTATGATTTTTCTGTTTTTGACTTGTTGGTATTTTGATAATCTAATTGATTTTTTTTTGGCATTTAAGTATGTGAATGAGTGACTTGTTGGTAATTGGTGGTATTCTAATTGACATTTGATTATTTGAACATATACTATAATTTTAAAATATAGAAATTGAGATTCATGGGCGGCCCTGCCATAAGGAAAGTGAGGCCGTGGCCTTGGGCCCCCTAAAAATATCCGGGCCTCAAAATCTCACCAAACCCTACACATTATAAAAGAAATAAAATAAATGCCCAATTCTAATTTTTTAAAAAGACTTAGGCTCCATTTGTTTCACGAAAAATAATTTTTGGAAAATGTTTTCCTCATTTTCCAGTATTTGGTAACTAGAGTAAAATGTATTCAACATAAAAGCTTTTCCAAGTCAACAGAAAATGAAGCCTTCTTTTCAGGAAAATGAGACTTACAGATTCATTTTCTAAATGTTCGAGCATCCCTTCGCCCTCTTCCACAATTACACATATTTACAAATACAAAATATTTTACTCAACAAATACATTGTTTAGAAATATAATTAGAGTTTGTGCACATTATTTATAAATTATAATTTAAATAAATATTCATTATGTCATAAAATTAGTGTCCACTATATTATATAGGGATGTCCCAAATATTATCAATTTTCTTTTTAAAACATTTTTTCATTATTACCAATTTTTTGTTTGTATTTGTGACATTGAAAAAAAATGGACCTTATTGATTTGACATCATTAATGATAAATTAAGGATTACTAAAGGAAAATTACTTAAAGTTAAATATTATTTTATGTTCAATATGGACATTAGTATTAGAATATTTTTTTGTATTTATTCATATATTGTTTTCCGTGTGTTTGCCAAACATCCGAAAATATTTTTTGACATATTTTCAAAAGATTTACCAATAGAAAAAAAATGACATACATAACCTTTGTTTCTTTAATTTTTCAAAAATTGGAAAAAAAAAACTATGTTACAAAGAAAAGGTCCCGTTCGAAGTAATTGGCCTTGAGCCCCCGATTTTACAGGGCCGGCCCTGTTGAGATTAATCATTAATTTATGTTAGTGGAAAATTGTACATCTACTATAATTATATACTAAAAAAGAGAAATTATACATGAAAAATTATTTGTTTGTTTTTTTAGTGAAATGAAGTGTTTTTTTAATTATATTTTATATTTGCTTGATTGTTTCTTTAGTTATTCAAAAAATATTTTAAAAAAATTGTTCCAAAGGAAGGATCCCGTTGATGATGATCGACCTTAGGCCCCCGATTTTACAGGACTGACCCTATAACTGTTACTCTCTGTCCCAAATAATAATAGTTGCATTTCAAAAAATCTAAAAAAATTAATTTCGTACTTTTATTCCTCTGTACCTCCGCTGAAGCCAGGAAGGTAACGTTCCGTTTGTCGCCGTCACTGCATCTGAAGCCCGTTACATCTCACGTGGGCCCACCTGAATTCAAAAACTCGGATAGTATCTGGCCAATTTCAAATTTGGAAATGTATAACGGCTTCCTCCGCCCGTTTACCCTCTTTTCAAACTCCACACAAACACACACACACTTTTTCTCTCTCTCAAACCTCTTCAAATTCTACACTCTCGACGTGATTTCTCTGTCTAATTGCCGTTTCTAAACCCCTAATTTTCCCAATCCAGCTCAAATGGCGTCTCTCACACCAGGAATTCTACTGAAGCTCCTCCAAACCATGAACTCCACCGCACGCGTCACCGGTGACCACAGATCTCCTCTCCTCCAAGTCATCGGAATCGTACCGGCTCTAGCCGGCTCGGATCTCTGGCCCAATCACGGATTCTACGTTTCTCTCTCCGACTCCCTCAACTCCACCTATGTTTCTCTCTCCGACCGCGATACGGATCTCATCCTCACCAACCGCTTGCAGCTCGGCCAGTTTGTTTATGTTGACCGCTTTGAGTTTGACTCTCCGGTTCCTCGAGTTTCCGGGATCCGTCCCATTGCCGGACGCCACTCTTTCGTTGGGAGTCCTGAGCCGCTCATTGCAAGGATTTCGGCTTCAAAGCGCGAATTTATAATCCAACCTGTTTCTGATTCGGATCCTTCTATTGATCCGATTGCAGCTTATTTGTCCAGTAAAAAAGCTAATGAAGCTCGATGTGAGTCAAAAGAAGTTAAAACTGAGGTTAGGGTTTGTTTCAATTGTTTGTTGCAAAGCTAATTCTTATTCGTTGTTATTTTATGGAAGCCTAAATTGCTAATGCCTATATCTTTATTGTTTGATAATTGGTTATATGTATGTCATTTGATTTGAGAAACTCAAACTATTTAAGGAAAATGTGAGTTTCTATTTTTAATTTTAGTTATGAAGCAAAACTATTCTGAAAAAGTTTTTTTCATTTTCGAATAGAGTGTCAATGCTGAAAGGGGCAGGAGTAGACAAGTTCTTGCACCAAGAGATACTAATATGAATTTGGAGGAACCAAAGGCTTTTGATAAGCCTTCTCAGAGATTTTCATCTCCTGGTGTGAAGCAACAGAGATCGGTATCAACAGGTAAAAAGAATGTGGTGGAACGAGACCCATCACCTATGGGGAAAGCAAAGAGATCATCATCTCCGGTGCCTTCCAAGTGTGTGGTTCCAAGCTTGGCTGCCGCTAAAGAGGAGAATCGAAAGGTGGCAAAAGAGCCCGCCATTGTAGTGCCGTCCAGGTATAGGCAGCCATCGCCTAATGGACGGAAACCGGCATCACCAAGTTCAAGGAGGATGTCGCTTTCTCCAGGGAGGAGGTTGTCTGGGGTTAGGGTTTCGCCTGGTGTGAATCCCATGGATTCTGCTAGTAAGAAGAAGATGGCGGCTATAGCTGCAGGGATTTCGAAAGTCTCCGAAGCTCTGGTTGGGTCTTCTTCAAAGTCAAGTAGGAAAAGTTGGGATGAATCACCTGGAGCAGGAACTGGGACTGCAGAGCAGAAAGAGAAGGGTGCCACAAGAAATAAGCCAGATGTTCAAGCCATTCTGAGAACTCAGGTAAGAAAGCTTTCCATGTTGTTTATTCTAATTGAAGATTTAGAAATTATAGCATGCTTTTTTATTGATTCTCATGGCATTATCATTGGTTGGGAGAAATCTCATTATATATAGTTTGGCCTTCAAGTCTCAGAGTTCAAGCCACAAGACCGTTAGATCTTAGCCTCATAATTCTCTGTGAATTGTAAAGTTGTAGTCATCAATTAAAAATTCCATAATGATGCCCGTTTTACCAATGAAGTAGCTTCTGTTGTCTGAGACTCTTGTCTTCAATGATCAAGTGGCGAGTGTAATGAAATTTCAGTATCACAGTTTTTTGATCTTTAGGCTGAACTAAATAGGGGGCATGTCTTAAATATATTGCTTGTACCTAAAATACTTATTTTTTGTTTGCCACCTTTCCAATAATAATAATATCCCCTAAAGTTATTACTACTGACGTCCTTGGATAGTTGTGCAAATATAATAATTATGTCTTGAACCATGGATAACACAGATTTGTACTCCTCCGGCCCTAAATGAGTGTCCATTTTCAATGTTCACTAAAACCAAGGAAGTTGACTTTTGGGTCATTTTAGTAGCACATGTACGTTATTGACCTTAATGTCCACATATAACATTAGAAGCCCGCATGCTAGGAAATGAGTATGCGTTAAAGTTGAATTTAGTAAACTTATACAAACATGGACACTTATTTAGGGACAAGAAAATTTTAAAAATTGATACTCATTTAGGGACGTGGAGGGAGTAGTAAACTTCTTGATATCTTAATACATGAATCAGTTCAAGAATCATTCCATTTTCCTCTTGGGGTTATCTTTTACATATTAGTTTTTCTTTCATTACTTGATATGTTTTCCTGATATTCTTGTTATCTTTTACATATTAGTTTTTCTTTCATTACTTGATACGTTTTCCTGATATTCTTGTTATCTCCTCAAGTTGAAGATGATTTACCAAACGCTAAATTGTTGTCTTTGGCATGGTCTCCTCCAGGCTGCTATTTCAAGGCGTCTCAGTGATGTAAATGCTCAGGTTGACGATCAAGAGAGTTCTGCAACCAACGAGAAGTCTAAATTGGGCTTGGTTGAAAGCCCTAAGGCGTCTGAGAGGCTAATTGGTACAGCTCCAGCCATCACTATTCATGAAAAGAAATGGACTGATGGTAGTGTCTCGCTGGCTGCGTTATCATCCGATCTTGTGAGGCTTGGGAAGGTATAGTAAATGTTTGAAAAATTTCTTATAGAATGCATTTTTAACAAAACTCCAATTGTGTAGTTGCTTCAGTTTTCACCATTACAAGCTTTTAGACATCTTGATTTACATTTACATCTATATAGCCATTTGAATAGAAAATGAATACCCCTTTAAGTTGCACGAGCTTACAATGCCCTTTCTTAACTAGCCCTTCCTCCCAACACCTATGCTTAACCACCCCTTTTTGATCTCACCTATCGGTTGTACAGATAAGTATATGAATGTAGACAGACGTATTAAGGCATCTGGAGTTGGATTTGTAATAGTCTTACTGATCGCAGGAAGCTATGCAAAGGAGGACTATTGCTTCAATAGCTGCAGCTGAAGCTTTGCAAGAGGCCCTTGCGACAGAGTCTATTGTGAGGAGCTTAAGGTTATCAATCCCCTCTTTTCTCTCTGAAATTGTTATGAATAAAATGCCAATACCATTCAAAGCACTTTCTGAATGCTCTTCTGCTCAATCTGATTGTACAACAAGTTATGTTTCTTCTTTTTTACTGGCAGTACATAAATTGGTATAGTTATTTCTGACCGGGAATATTGTGTTTTATATTGGACCTCATTAATGCCTGCATGTTAGACAAATTTGAAATCTGTATCAGCAGAACTACTTGCTTGATTCAGAAAGAATAGCAACTTTAAGAAGGAAAAATTAGGAAAAGAACTGGTTTCATTTCATACTTTATTCATATAACTAAAAGGCAATAGGCTGAGAATGCTGAAGAAGAAATTTAGGCATAAAACATATGCTTGTCAGAGTAAACTGCAAACTGCAAGACTGGTGTGTTAGGATCATAAACTAAATTGCTTAGCCGCCCACCAGATCCTCATTCCAAGTAAAGATCAAGCACTATCCATCCATACATCTCATCACTTTACTTAGTCGTCATGATATTATTGGTCATGAAAGTGCTGCTCACCAAACGAAGAATAACTTATTCTGAAACAAGAATTTACAAAAGGAACACCTGTCTTGTGACGCCTCCTGTCCTCAACATCAATTTTAATTTGACCTAAAAAATCCTGTATATTCATGTCCACTGTTTCATGTGCAGCATGTTTTCACATCTCTGCTCAACTTCAAAGGCTGGAAATCCTTTACCCACAATTGATCAATTTGTGTCGATATACGATGATGTAGTGAAGGCGACAGTAACCGCTGAATCAGTTGCCACTAACCACACTAGCCCCACGGCTCACGATCATATACCAACGGAACATTCGAAATCCATTTCTCAATGGGTAGAAGCTGCACTGGCCACTGATCTCGAGGTTGTCTCTCTCCTAACCAACCAGGGAATTGAATCTCCATCACAACTGCAGAAAAGCTCCTCAAAGAAACATTATTCAAGCGCACCTAAAAACCGTCTGACATCTTCTTCATTGTCTCTTGCTGCTGGAGCTTGGACAAAAGGCCATGGTATGAGCGAGACAGTGGAACTAGGCGTTAACTTGCAAAAAGAGATGCAAATATGGTTTGTAAAATTTGTTGAGGAGTCCCTTGATGCTGGTTTTCGCGTGCTTGGCAAGAGAAACGATTCTGAAGGGGGTCCCAACTGTGGGCCCATTGCAGCAGTTCTATCTCAGCTGAAGCGAGTTAACGACTGGTTGGATCGTGAAGTGTCAAAGAAAAATGAGATGCTAACTGAAAAAATTGAGCGCTTGAAGCGGAAGATTTACGGGTTCGTCATTCAACATGTTGGGACTACATTTGACAGTTCCATACCCACTGCCTCATCTTGATTAGCTTGCTTCCTTGCAAGAGAAAACAAGACATTCTTTAGTCGAAAAGTTTGCCTTGACATCATTTTTGTGAAAAATGATGATCTCCTCTGTTAAAATTGGAACTTGATTCTCATCAAGTAGGTAATTGTTTCTATGCTTGCAACCTGTACATGAGTTCATCTACAACTACGTGACATTCGAATCCAACCCATTAACAAAGCAAGTTATGACGGGTTACCCGCCAGACACCAAACAAATCAAACAACCACCCGCTTTGCCACTATCACCACCACCGTCGGTGCTACCACCGGCTACCACTGCCAGTGCATCACCACCACCACTACATGCTATTTCTTTTAATAAAAACTAAACTAGTTGATATAATTTTATTGACTAATAACCAAAGCTTGTTTGTGCAAGCCTTATTTTGAGAAGTGTCACCTTCTCAATTTCCTTATAAAAAACAAACATGTCCTTTGTTTTTCTCCTTATTACAGTTTCCTTTTTGAGCTTTAATTTTTTTGTTTTTACAAATCAACTATTGCATTTAATGTTCTTCATGCAACATAGTCTCTACCATGTTTTGTCAAGTTGTATTCTTGGTGACCGAGCTCGAATTCAAATTTGCTCCAACGGCCTGAGGATCAACTTTGTTTATTTAAAGTCCTTGAAGCAAGCATGAAGAACCACTCAAAGCATTCAATATTTTTCAAGTAATTACTCTTAACTTGAAGTGTCTTAGCTTACATAGCTTTTACTAGCTAGCTTTAAACACTTATTCCTTTTGCTAGGTACTTCCTCTATTTTCAAATTATTGTTCATTTTGACTCAACACATCGTTTAAGAAAAAATAACTGATTATATTTTAAATATTGGTAAAATGTGTGGGTTTTTTAATGCACTTGAAGACGTAGCATTAAAGTGTGTAGAAAAAATAAGGGTAAAGTGGTAAAAGTGTTTTCTTAAAAGATAAAGTTTTGAAAGTGTACAATTATTTTATAACGGATGAAAGAAAGGATGACAATAATTTAAAAACGAAGGGAGTCTTTGTTTCTCAATCATTGTGTAATAAATCCCTCCCAACTACTTAGTCTTTTAGGGATCTATGACTGTGCCCCACGAGTGTAATTGATTATACTCCACCAAATACTCGTCTTTGTTGTACGCTGATCCATTGATGATCAATTAGAATTATTAATAAAATTAGTACACTTCAATAATCCAAGTCTTACTAACTTGTTAGTGGACGTAACAGTTTTTACTGTGAACCATTGTATAATATGTCTCCTTTATTTTATCAGCTTTGTATATTGACTGATTGATCTAACACTTAAAAAGTTTCAATCTATTTAAGTGTCGGCCAATCTTTACATCAGTTTCTTACTTAATTAATTACATAATTCGTTCTTCAATTCTTTCCTTTGACAAAAGTGATCAAAATTGTTTCTCCAAACTAACTGATAAGTCATCGGTTGTTTTGAAGGATTTCATCAATTGACTGATTCCATCCATCAGCCAACAAAAACCTTTCAGCTTACATCAGCTGACGACACCATTGCAAGCTGACACTTATACCTTTTCGGTGCAACTTTGTCTTGTTTTCTAAACAACCCCTTAAGTTTTTAAAAGACTATTAACCCCTCTATCTAGCCTTGTGAGTCGGCAACTGGACCTACAAACTTCTTGTGGAGTTTTGGACTTAGGCCAAGTTGTTTAGGCTAGACTAGTTATATGAGCACTTATTGAAATTTAATTATAGGTATAAATTTATGATATAATGTATTTTTTAAAATAATTAAACCATATCAACCCAGCCCAATTAATTTCTTATTATCTGTTTTAACTCAATCCAACCCAACTGGTTTGATAGGTCTTCCACATGCTTTATAATAGGGTAAAATTCAGGTCGATCCACTTTGATAAGTTCTCAACTACTACAGTACCCTATATTTTTTTAACTGGAAAAATACACTTTTAGGAGCGAAAAGACTACGATACCCTTAATGAACCGAAGACGCTTTACAGATCACTCACTTAGTGCATTGCACAATATCAATTTTGGCACCACGATGCATCAATTTAAATTATCTAATCCAATTTGCATCACATAACATCAATTTAAATAACCTAATCCATTTTATGTATTGTGTTGCATCAATTCATTCACCGTGTTGCATCAATTTTGATTACCTAATTCAATTTTTGCATGGCATTGCAAATTATAATGAACCAGACATTCATGTCCCTTATTTTCTGAACACAATCAACAAATTGATGCATGTTTCCTGTATCTCAAATCACAATTGAGGCATCATGATTACCAAATGATGCAACATGATTCAAAATTGAAGCATCCAGATTGAAAAAATGTGTCCAATAAGGAAGAAATTTATATTCAGGCATTTCATCAAACAGTATGCATGCATAGCAACACAACATATAAAATAAATCTATTTTGAATCTAATACAAACACAATGAAGATGAATGGATGAAGAAAAAGAAGAACAAGAAGACACAAGTGAAAATGAAGAACGATGGATGAAGAGGGAAGAGATTGAGAAGTTAGGGTGGTGGATTAATCGGATTCAAGGTGAACCACACAAGTGTTCTTCACCGCCCGACCTTCCCACCCTCTTTCTCTACATATCTTGGAATTCTAGCCATTATTTATCTTTTGTAGACATTTTAGGAACGGTTTCACGGAAATTGACTTCAGCGGTAGAAAAAAAAAGGGACTGAAGGAGTTATAAATGTGGGAAAGAGGACGGGCCAACAATTTAGCCTTTATAGTACTTGTTACATGGTCCCAAATGGACCTAAAAGTTTTCATAAGAAGAAGAAAGAAAATAGGTCGTTGGGTTGAAATTGGTCTCTCACAAAACCAACCTCTTTCATTTGTATCTGTGCCATGTGTTAAGCTTATTTATTTTTTCCTATATATGCAATATGCAAATGAATTGTTCATGTCGAAAGCAAACTCAACTCCATTTTCCCTCCTTTTTAGGCTTTGTCTTATTGATTACACAAGTTTTTACCCTCGTAAACTATTCAATTAGCACATCGAATACTAATCTCGTCTACAAATTGTCTCATTTTGAGTTTTCGTTATTTTTGTTGTAAAGTGGGTTCAAAATACTCATTTTACCTTAAAAATGGATAATAGATGAAATTGTGAACAAAGTCGATATCTCTGTCATCTGTAATGCAGGCAAGGTTGGGCCCCAATCCACTTAGTGAAATAGTCCACATTGACAATCACAAACTCATTATTCCCATTCGCCAAAGGGAATGGACCAATCAAGTTAATACCTCAACATGTCAAATGGTTATGCAATTACCATTGGAGTCTGAGGTACCGAGGGCAACGTTCTAAAAATCGTTAGGCAAGCGTCAGGTGTCAGACTAGTGCCTAGCGCATTGGGTGCCTAAGCGAGGTGTAAGCGGGGGCCTAGGCACAGAGTCTAGAACTAAAACATAATTACCTTGATTTTTGATTTTTTTTTCTTAATAAAACATAATTAACAAGCCTCAAAAATTCAACTTTACTAATAGTAAATATCACAAATTAATCTAAAACCAATGATCACAAACTAAAAAATATCACAGACTAAAAAATATAAATAAAAAGTGAAGCCAACAATTCAATATCATTCCAAAGTTCAAAACAACACAATACTCCATAAGTCCATTTAAAAATTACTACAATATATAATTCATTAATTTTATGTTTTTTTTATGTTTTTAAAATTTTAAAAAGATTTTTTAAAATAAATAAATGGTTTTAGTTGGCTTGATTTTAGGCGTCTATGCGGACGCTTAGAACGATTTTTAGAACACTAATTGAGGTTAGCCGAAGTATACCTACGAACCTTTGGCACTTGTTACATCTATGGACATATCCTTCTTATAGTTGGCCAGTAATACCCGTGAAAGATGATTCTATCTGCCAAGGTCCGCGCCCCAAGATGCCAGGATGGCCTCCACAAACTCCCTCATGGACCTCCGCAAGAAGGTCCTCAACTATCTCTGGGCGAACGCATCGTAACAATGGCTTGTGAAGAGATCTTGCTAAGTCTCATAAATACCACTAAGATGAAAGAACCATTAGAAACTCTGGCCCGACTCGAACCCTCCGGAGTAAGTGTAAGTATTCCGATGGTAATAGGAACAGTTTGTTGTGTTGAATGCTCAACTATGGAGTAAATGCATGAGGAGTAATAAGTGGCTAGATAAATAAATGAAGGAGAATGTCCCCTATTTATACATGGGTGTGTTGGCAACATGGCAACATGGCAACTGGTGATTGGTTGTTGAGTAGGACAAAGTGTCCTCTCGTCTAGTCAACTCTGATTTTGCCGAAGTTGGTGGGATCTTTATACTTGTATTTACTACTTGGAGAGCTAAGTGGCAAAAATATGTCCTTGTCCAAAAAGTACGAGGTTCTACAACCACTACTCTGGTTATCAACCTCAGCTAACTTGATGGTGTCGACAAGAGCGAAAAGTGGTGCAAGGTTGAGAATGACTTTGTGTCCATCCTAGGGCGAGTGGGTCAGTGTCGATGCGAGTGCCATCATTATGTTCCCAAGGACATGGAGCTCGATTTTCAATGGTCAATGGTCAAGAATGTTGAGTTGAGTACGTCAACTTGATAATTTGGCTAATGTGGACCCATGCCATATAGGAGGGCTCGACTTTGATCCCTTAAGAACCAACTGTGAGAACCACATTTCGACATCGCGTACCTTGCTACATGAGAAACGATTGGTTTCAAAACATTAAGTGCGTGATAATACTTTTGGCCTCGTCGTGGACTCTAAAAATGTGTTTATAGAGTTGACACCTCTTTTTTTAAGGTTTAATAGAGAAAAACCCAAAATACTAGAAAATGTATGTTCGGGGGCTAAGTTATGAGTCAGGAAGGGGTTAGGCACCCAGCTCGCCCTTTCGGTCTCATAATGGATTTGATAAAACATGCTTAGTATTTGTGTGTTTAGTCTATAAAAATACTTGGGAAGGAGATTTGTTTACAATATCACTTGGGAATAATAACGGCTATTTTATGATAAATTAATATTTGAAGTGTATTAGCCATTATTTTAAGCAAGATAATAACTTATTTCATATTTTATAGACATTTAAATAAATACGGCTTTATTTAATATATTAAACAAAGAAATATTATACTTTTGTTACGTTTAAAATATAAATAAAATATAAACTATTTACCACATTATTTACAGATTATTATGTGATTTTCAATTGATCACTAAATCCTACCGCAAGCACACGACTATTCGTGTAGTATTTAGGATGTCGATCCTACAGGGACTTTGAATCAAGTACCGAAGAACTCACAATTAAAATTATCTAGACGGATTGATTTCAAGATTTTTGTTGTGATAAGTAAATTAAACTAGCAAGATTAAATTAACTAAATTAAAATACAAAATTGGATTTACGATTGAAAATAATAAATAAAAAGCTTCTAGAATTTCGGTTCACCACAACAATGAATTTATAAACTTCGAAACAATCTTTCTGTTCGCAATAAGTGTCAAGTTTTGAAGGTGAATTGCATAAAAATAGCTAATTGTATTATTTCGAACTACTCTCAACTGTGCCTAGATTAAAACTATGTCTTTTCTTCACCTCTTGTCTCACCAAGAGACATCCAAAATAAGAAGTAAATAAGAAGTTAATGAGATATAAATGAGAGACTAAAGGCTCTCCAATCTCCCTTTAGATGCTATTTAGTCTAGATGCATAAAAAAGTCAAAATAGGAAAAAGCTGGAAATCTTTAACTTTGCCACTTGACAATAACTTTCCACCCACGAAAATAATCGCAGCTTGCCCACGAATGATGCTGGAATTTTAACTCTTTTTTTGCCTTTAATTCCACAATAAAGTTTGTCTTCAATTCACCAATAAAGCTTGACTTTAATTCAAAATGTTGCAAAACTGCATAATTAGGACAAATAAAGGTAAGTGAGACAAAATAATTAAATTTGTCATGATAAATGCAATATTGACTAGAAAAATAAGCCCAAAGGATCCAAAAATATAGACAATATGCACATTTATCACAGATAATATCTATAAACATAATAATATTATTTATATCTACATTTATTCTATTTTAAATAATTGTTGGACATAATAATAGGTCGATACATACCTCTTGTAGCGTGAGTATATGATCCCGGTACGCCTAGGCTTAGGTGATTGACGAGTGCTTCCACTGTCTTCTCTCGAGAGAGAGAGTGAGTGAGTCTTGTTGTTGTTGTTGTCGTCGTCGATGTCTTTCGGGCAGCGTAACGCAAATATTTGGCTTTTTAGATTGGCTCGTTGGGCGGGACGGTTCATGAGCAAGGACCGAAGGCTTGCGGGGTAAGGAAGGAACTTGCTCGGGCAAGGAAGGAGGCCGCCAAGGGGGGAGGTCGGGCGGAGGGCTCACTTACACAAGGAAAGGGAGGAGGAGGCGGGTTGTCTTGGCTCGCTTTGCTGAGGAAGGGAGGAGAAGAGAGGAGAAGCTTGAAGCTTGTTTTGGTGTGGTTGAAGTGAAGGCCAGAAGGATTCTTTTATTGGCAAAAACTTGGATGGGCAACCGGGGGAATGGGGCACCGGAATTGCAGGTTTGCTGGAGGATCGAAGTTGGATGTGAGCATGAGCGAACTAGAGAAGATGAAGAAATGAAGGGAGGGAGTGTCTCCATGGTGTAGGGGCGTGGCTCCCTCAAGCCAATTCCCATTTTTGTTGACTTTTGTAATTTCAACCCTTTGTTGCCTCCGTTAACCTCCGTTAGGTCTGTTAAGTCCTGTTTTCCCTGAAACGTAATGGAATTAACTTGTGTTAGTCCATTTAATTTATAAATTATATATTTAAGGACATTATAATGTAGGGGTACAAAATTGGGGTGTCCATAAAGCCTCTTAACGACGGAGTTTGCAAGTGAACATAAATTTATAGGCAAACGAACGTCGTTAATAAAAATATACTCCTAATTTCAGGACAAACATTGCTAGGGAAAGTTTTAATATTTGAAAGTGTTTTTGTGATGCAAGTCAGAGAATGGTGGAAATCTCCTCCCTCCTTTTCTTTCTCTCTTTAAAAAAAACAAGAATCACATTGCAATATCAATTGCAAGGCTCAGGAGTTAATCTCAAAGTCATGTCACGTTGCAATATCCATTGCAACCCCAAAAGTTTCCATGTCACATTGTAGTATTCATTACATCACTAAAAGGTTTTCAATGTCACATTGCAATATTCATTGCAACGCCAAAAGATTTTCCATGTCACATTGTAGTATTCATGTTATCACCAAAAGGTTTCCAACGTCACGTTGTAGTATTCATTACATCACCAAAAGGTTTTCAATGTCACGTTGCAATATTCATTGTAACGCCAAAAGATTTTTCATGTCACGTTGTAGTATTCATTATATACATCACCAAAAGGTTTCCAAAGTCACGTTGCAATATTCATTGCAATGCGGAAAAAAAAAATCATGTCACGTTGTAGTATTCATTATATATATCACCAAAAAATTTCCAACGTCACGTTACAATATTCATTGCAACGCCAAAAGATTTTCCCAAACGTCACGTTGTAGTATTCATTACATCACCAAAAGGTTTCAACGTCACGTTGCAATATTCATTGCAACGCCAAAAGATTTTCCATGTCACGTTGTAATATTCATTATAATGCCAAAAAGTTTTCCAAATGTCATGTTGTAATATTCATTGCAACACCAAAAGTTATTCCATACCACGCTTTAATATTCATTACAACGCCAAAAAAGTTTTTCAAATGTCACGTTGTAATATTCAATGCATCGCCAAAAGTTATTTTTTTCAAACGTCACGTTGTAATATCCATTGCAACGCCAAAAAAGTTTTCCAAATCTCACGTTGTAATATTCATTGTAACACCCAAAAGTTTTTTTTCTTCAAATGTAAGTGTGATGCAATATGGATATGATAACCAAATATGTGATACAATATAGGAATTAAGAGTTTAATATGCACTACAGTATCGAAAATATTAGAATTTTGATGAAAAACTAGATTTTTAATGCATGCAAACATTTAAAATAAAATGCAGGTACTTTGCTATTGTTCCTGTGATGACGCCTCGGGAGTTATCTTTGTGTTGTCAAGGGCCCCGGCGCTTAACTTTGTTTGAAGACCGCTAACCTTCATTAAGTTGAATTTGTTGGAGGGGCCAACTTTTGAACTGCATACTTTGGGGGTTCAGCGACAGACTCTTTGAATTTTGAGGGACTTAATTCGCAAAAGAGTTGGTGCTCTAGTTGGTTTTGATTGTTCTCGATTAATTCTCTTACACAAGCATAAGAGATGCTTTTGCTCGTGAGAAAGAGTTGGTGTTCGAGGGACTTATCTTTTTTCATTCTGGTAGGCCTGGAATGAGTTATCTTGATTTAAGAGCCTATTTCTTCAAAAACGAACAGTTGGGATATTTTGAAGATACAAGCAAATAGACTATTGACAGTGAAATTAAAAGCAAAAAAGTAGCAAATATTACATGACCATAAGAGTAAATTGTTTGAAGCAATCAATAGTAAATTGTTTTCGAGTACTATGGCACGCAGTCCAGAAAAAAGTTTAAGAGTCAGCAATTGTGATTTGATCGATAGGAGGTTGAGCTGGGTTAGCAACAACAGTCTGGTCGGCGGCGGGATCAATAGGGATAGCAACTTCATTCTCGACTTCAATGATGATAACATTTTCATTATTGTCGGTAGCTTGAATAGCCAGGGTTTCATTTTCCTGAGCCTTCCCCATCCATATTTGGGTCATAAGCTCGGTGACAGTGGTCTCGGCAGTAGGGGGAGGGGTCCAGGCAGTTAACCCTTTCTGGGAATCCAGCTCGGCCAAGGAGTTCAGTTCATCCACTGTGTAAGGTACCAAGGCATGGCCCGGGCGAGCGAAGGAGCAGAATGGGGTATTGGTTCCCCATTTGGCGAGCTGGTCTAGTTGAATTTCAAGGCCACTGCAAGCTAGCTAGCTCAGAACGTGGTTTACTCCCTACAAGAAAAATGGATAAGCTTCCTCTTCAACAGCGATTAGAAAACCATCGGAGTTCTTGTAGTCAGTGATGATTGCTTCTCTCTGTTGCTCCTTAGCTTGGGATAGCTCGGCCCTCAGATGTTTTTCTTTTTCAGCGGCTTCCTTCTTCACTTTCTCCAGCTCGTTGGTCGCTGCCCTGAGATCCTTCCCAACTTGGGTTATGTTGTTGAGGGCAGTCTCCTCAGATTTTTTGGAAAAAGTCAAGTGAGCTTCGAGGATCTTCTTCTCCTCTTCCAGCTTGGAAAGTTCGGTGACTTTGGAAGTCAAGTTTTCCTCGTTCTCTTTAAGCTCGGCCCTGAGAGAATTAACCTGTTCCTCCAAAGTATTTTTCTCTGATGATAGTGAGCTGAAGGATTTCAGGTTATCAATCAGGCGGTCGTAAATGAGTTCGGTTTTGCTAGCCATCTGAAAATAAAGGACAGAAAAATGAGAAGTGAATAATAATGAATTCGGTTTTGCTTTTGATGATGGTAAGAAAATCATTTACCTCGGTCATGCACATTCCGATCTCGCCAATTAGAACGAAGCTAGGGAGCTCGGTGCTTCTCCTTTGGATGCCAGTATGGCGAAGTCTCTTCACCATTCCTAGCCCGACAGTAGCTGTGTGCCCACCTCGCTTATTGGTGTTCAAGTTAGCCAAATCGGGAACATTGGCCACTTCAGCTATGAGCTTGCCCGCGAGCTCGCGGGTCTCTGGCATTTCAAAATTTTCCCTCTGCCAGATGGGAGCTTGAGAGCTTGAGGCCTCAGCTGGCTCACTTTGGTCAGTTCGCGATCGTGTTCTTCTCTCAGTTGGGGAAACTGGGCCAGGCCTTTTTTGTTGTTGTTGAGGAGGTGCAACTGGAGCAGGAATTGGTACGGCAGCTGGTGTTGGGGCAACAATCGTTGCTTAGTTTTGTCTCGGGTGCTCGGTTAGACCCTCGACCGGTATTTGTGGCAGGAACAATTGGGAGGCGAGCAGGTTGCTGCCCGGCCATCTGGGTGTTTCTCCCCATGGCTCCTTTCCTCAAGGCTTGGAGAAAGCGTTGAGAATCTTCCAGTTGCCTCATATCTGCAAGGTGAATTGTGGAAAGATGTTAGAAGATGTGATTGAGGTAGAAAATAATAAGGACGTGAAGAATAAATTTGTGCAGACCAGAAACAGATAAAGCAGGGGTGCAGTTTCTTTCGGCCTGTTCGCAGTACAGACATTCACTAGGAAATTTTCCCCCGTGTCAATTGCCCCAATACGGGTGTGGTGTTTCAGCTTCCAAGACAGTTTGGGGCTCGTGACCTTCGACATGCCAGCTTATTACTCCTGCTTGTCGTAGTAAGGCGGGATCAGAGGTCAAGGCTACCCAATCTAACACCCACTCCTGCCCGTTCTTACCTTCTTTCACACCGAGCAGTTTCCTAAAAGTTTTAGCGAGCAGTGGTTCTCCTGTTCGGAAGGCATTCTTATCGTACTTGGCCACAGCTAGATTTTCCAAGTATGGAGCGAAGGGCCAACCTACTTTAGACTCAACGAGCAGGGCTTTTGAATCCCATGAGTCAACTTTGTTAGGACTATCGGATAAGAGTTTGAAGTAGTTTGGCTTGGAGCGACCAGTGATGCACCCACTTTTCTTGTCCATAGAAAAAAGAAAGAATTTCCTGAAGAGAGCCATGCTGGGCTCAAAGCTTAGTAGCCTACACGCAACAATATATGTGACTTTAAATCTAACGGTGGTAAGGGTTAGGTCGTAGGGCAGAGCATTGTTTATCAGAAGGAATTCAGCAAAAAAGGGGTCTAAAGGGAGTCTTAGGCCGACTAAGAAAAAATCAAAATAAAAGACCATTTGGTCTCCCTGGAAATTGTGCCCGGCTTCTTCGAAGTCTAGGTCGAACGCCCTAACTCGGTAATTCTTGGGATCCATACCCAATGAATAAAACCAACCAAAGACATCATCCTCGATGGTCAGGTCATCCCATTTAATTAAGGGGGTGTCGGTGGAAGCGATTTGTTTGCCTTTGAGTGAACTTTGGTTCTGTTCAGCTCGTGGCCTACTCGAGCTGGGGAGGTTATCTGTTGCTTGCTCGGTTATGATTTCTCTGGGAATCCGAGGACGTCTCTGGCGAACTAGCGGAATTTCCTCTCGCTCGGTTTCTTCAGAGCTCGAGGATCTTGTGACCGGGCTCTCTTCATTTTCCCGGGGGGGGACTCCATGGTCGTAAGCACGTCCTTCGATTTCAGACTGGGTTTCGTCACCAGATGACATCCTACAGGAATAGAGGAATATATCTTAAACCCTGCTCGGGGGGACAGACACAAGCAATTAAGCAGGAACCCATGGCAGGCAAGGGTTTATCCAAAAACCGGTGAACGGGGCACCGGCCAAAATACTCCTCGATTCCTACCGTGGAAATTGGGTAAGTTTGTACAGTGCCTAAGGAGGTGATGTGCTTAAAGTGGGAAACCAGAAAAAAAAAATAGATGAAGGTGAAAAGAGAACTCTGAACCCTAGTTTCAAGACGAGTCGGTTAAAGCGGATATTCAAACCCAGAAAAGTATTGTGGACTTTAAATGTGGGGTTTTAACAGATCAAAATTGAAAATACATAAGGGAAAGAAGAGAGCATTATGGATTTGAAGGCAATACCTGTTGATGTTGAATAAGTCGGTGAAGATTCTGAAAGTTCTTGAAAAGGATTGTTGAACCTGATTGCAGATGACGTCGGGAGTTTTGGAGACTTTTTTTGCAAGCTTGAAGAGCAGAGATGAAGATGATTGACTGTGTTTTTGATTTCTCACAAATACTGAAGACGGTAAAAGTTCAAAATGAGGAGGAATCCTTGCTTTTATACCGGCTGGAACCGCCGTTTGAGAGGTCTCTCATCATTACGACTCAAAAGCCGAGGTTGCATTTAATGCTTCATGGGGAAGTGAACCCGTGTAAGTGCACAGGCGGCGGAAGACGGCTCGTTTTCCCAAAAACCCTTTCGGTTGGCATCCACTCCTAATTATGATCGTGGGAAACTCGATGTACTCGTCAAAAGCTGCATTTCAAAGAGTGATTTGACTGGGAGATTCAAAGTTCTCCTCGTTCCGAGCATAAATACTCGATAAAACAAGGAGTAGGGGGCTACTGAGCTGCCCGACCCAATAGGCCCAAGTCATCGGTCACGTGCATGGCACGTTCTTCTTAATTGCGAGCAACACATGCATGTTAAAAGGTCCAAGTCATTGGGAAATAGATAGCGACCGATGATATATCGCGAGCTGGGCTTAAATCTCCAGCAGGTAAAGGTCCAGCGAGCTAGGGGCTTAACCAACTGTCAACAGCGTGCAGCGGGCATGGTTTGTCGTGCTCGTTTGTCAAAGTTATTGTGAATGTAGTCGGTTACTCCCGATAAATTCTCCATCATTACCACGATGTTACCGTTGTAATGAATGAGACAGTTAATATGCCCGCCATTTAAGCCATGAACATTAATGGGCAGTTATGAACGGTTACTCTCCAGCAACAGCTATATAAACCTCTCAAAATGAAGAAGGGAGGTATGTGATTCTGATTAACTTGCCTAAACTCTGCTGAATTGCTTACTTGATTAAGCACTGTGCTAATTCACACGCCGGAGGGCTTTTGCAGGGAGTGCCCCTGCCTAGTTCACGACTTTCTTGGCTTATTTGCAGAGTTGGGCCTCGGAGATAAAAGATAAGTTGAAAGCCAGATATCCTGTTGAAAGAGTCCAGCGCATCTTGGAAGATTTTGGACGCATCATATATATATATATATATATATATATATATATATAATATGATTCGACGAAAAATAAAACTAAAGAAGGAGCGTGCAAGAAGATTCAAATGAAAGCATAGCTTTCAATAGAAAAATATGATAGAAAAAGTTCTTCTAAAAATTGAACACTAGTTATTTTTAGCTTGATATATTGTACAAAACAAGTTTGGGGGAAAAGCCCCCACTTGTGGTCTTTGCAGGTCCTAGCCTAATTGGGAAAAACTTCCTTTTGTTTGGAAGTATTTGGGGTAAATAGTAGTCTTGATATCTTACTTTGTATTCTATTCTCTTTTCATCATATACCCCAACACCAAGGCCTTACATTACAAGCTATTAAAGACCTATCGATCTTCTTGCCAATTCTTGTGTTTGTTGATTTGATTGCAATACATGTAAATTGATCCCCACTTCATATATTCATATTATTCGCAAGCTTACGGTGTTAGCATAATCTTAGCTATTGCAAGTAATTGGGGTATGAAAGCATTGTATGTCATACATAGGAAGTGCATGGGATGGATGTATAAGTATTTGAAATACTTGGTGTTCTCTCTTTCTGTGATAGACCGGGTTCAGATGGTAGATCTCATGCTTTGTGTTGCATTAGTTTTATTGAAAATTCTTTTTTTAGAATGAACGTTGTGCTTTGCTAAGTAAAACTGTTTAAGTTATGATATTCTCTATGACTGGTTATCACAGAGTCAGTTTGTTTTGTAGATAAGTTTGCACATATGCGGTGAGCATCTTTCTGAGACAACTATGATTTGCCATGCCTTTGTGACTTGAGATTGAAACCAAAAAGATTTTTGTTTTATTTATTTTGTATTTATTGCTTTTAGAGTAATTTTTACTTGCTTTTGTATTTATTAGTTTTTGTATTTATCTGCATAGTCAAGTCGCTCGTTAGAGTCTCCTTGAGTTTGTGGGTTTCTAGAGAAGTATAAATAGTGTCACCCTCCAAAAAGATTATTCTTAGTTTTTCGTAATTTTTAATTGCTTTTGTATTTATAAGTATTGTTTACTCGTGGACGAGCAAAGTCTAAGTTTGGGGTATTTGATAGACGTATTTTATACGTCTTTATTAGGTACTTTTATGACTTAAAAATAGCAATTCCACGTATTGAGTCATTACGACTCACCCCGTGCATTGTTTATAGTATGCAGTTGTCCGTTAGCCGCATTGAGGCTGAGTAAATCCTGTATGTAGTTGTGCATAGTGGATCGATAGTTGAGTTGAGATCGTATGGTTTGTGATTGTCGAAGTTGTTGTTTCTTCCGGTTCGTAACTCGCAGAGTCCTGTATAGCATTGTATTATTATTATTATTATTATTATTATTATTATTATCATTTTGTCCTTCTTCTGTTGAGGACAACATTATGGGTAAAATTATATAAACTTTACAGTTTGGTAGTATTCTTAATCTTGTTGTACTTTCCTGTAGCTGACATTGTAGTCGAGCTTGTGTACTCCAGAGTATATTATTTATTCAGTTGTCTCCCGGGCGAGCAGTATCTTCGGGGCTTTAATCATTGTTGTTGTTGGTATTGTTGTTGTTAACCCCGGTATGTTATAGTCGTTGGGTCTTGTTGTATATCAGGTTGGATTCTTGTTGAAACGCCAGTCTAGAGTGTCGATGGTTTGTTCTCTGTCTGCAATGTTACGACATGTAAATTTTGTTTTCCCCCGTTGAGACAATCGTCTCTTTTGGTTTCATCTGGTTTTGGTTTCGAGCTTAATAACTTGGGGCTTCACTCTGTTAACGCTTCCGCATCCTCGGTTTTTGTTACCCCGTATTTTAGTACGGCTTCACGTTCATATTTAGAACTTGATAGCCCAATGTTTGACTTGTACTATTGATTTGTAAGTGCTTGCCTCCTATTCGTGTTAGTTCCAACGTCACGACCTTAGGATTTCGTGTTGGAATCCAGGTCCGGTCGTCACATCAATTGAGAGAAGATGACTCCCTTAAGCTCATGAGGGAAGAGATAATGATGCTTATAATGGTAGATGGTGCTCTAGTTTAATTGTTGTTAGAGTTCATACTCTAGCTTTATCAGAGTAATGTGCTACACTATTAACTTGAATAGCCTAGTTTCATTAACTCCTTTATAGAGAAATTACAAAAGGCCTTCTTTAATTGTGAAGGGCAGTATATATTATTCTCATTATGTTCCACTTTTTTGCGCGCCATTGTAGCTGATTTACCGTATTGATCTTGCACATTTGCTGGATTCACCATTAAGCATCAGTAGTTTGTTGAGTTATTTATCCCCCAATATGTTCATGCCTTAAAAGGCCTCTGATGATTGATATTAAATCCTGCACTTGTTCCAAATCCTTCAGCCCCGCAGTATAGCGGCAATGGTCATCTAAGACTTCATCCCACATTACGCTAACATCCTTGAAATTGTTTAATAAGTGAGAAAATTAATCCAATTCTTTAATGACATATCGGTACGTACAAGAAAATGCATGATTGAGAAATAGAACTATATAAATATTACTCCCTCCGTTCTGGGCAAAGAGTCCCCGTTTGAGAAATAGAACACTTCAGGATTTTTTTTCTTCTTTGACGCAAGTGAGTAAGAGCTCTTGCGTTTGTTGGTTCGGTCTTGAGGTGGGGAGGGGGGAGAATGCTTTGTTTGTGTCTACGTTGAAGTGAAGGAGGGAGAACGGGAGGGAATCCTTTTGTTTTTTGGGTGTATGTAGAAGAGTAAAATAGGAAATGCAAGGGGTGTGTAGTTAGTATATGGATAGATTTAAAATAAAGGAGGGGTATGTATGTAAAATGTGGGTGTATAGAAATTATTTTGGTGTGTGAGTAGCTCTCCCATTTTTTCATGAGTAGGTATTCTGTTTGACCGTTTTCGTAAGATGTAGTCTCAATCCCTCATAGCTTAATCACTTACACACGATTGATCGGGTATAAATGATCCGTCTTATAAAAAAATATCCGTAAAACCATTTTACTCAATATTTTTATTATTTTTAATTGGTAAATAGATTATTCACTCTATCTAGCAAATGCATATTTGTGAACTTATCATTGACATTAGTAAATGATAACCAATCCAAAGCCAAGTCTAAAATGGTTAAAAACGTTTAGTCCTTTATATTATATTTGGAGCCACTTAAAAAATGGCTACACCAACACCAGTACATTTTCAGTTTCAATATTACCCGCGCGAATTCCAATTTTCTCCTTTCCCTCCCTTTCTTCTATCCTCTCTCAAATTCGCTGTGAATCGCTCACTGTCGAACCATACGCCGTGGGGCGCCTCTGAAGTCGCCGGACACTGATATGTTGGTCAGTATTCCGATACCATCATTTAGGCGACATGATGTAGACGACGAGCCCTTTTTAGATCCCAGAAATCGTAATTTCCTTTTTCTCTTTCTCATAATTATAGTATTTCTATATTTACGTCTTAAATTATGTGGTTGAATTTAAGTTATGCGTTCTTGCCGTTGTTATTAATTTCATTTACATGGCAATTGGAAATTTCTATATTACACTAATATTGATATTAATAAATAAATAAGTAAATTTCGTTAGAGTTTGTTATGTTAGTATGTGGTGATAAGGAATTGTGTGTGGTTATACAATATATACTAAGAAATTCAGTAATTGGTTGCTTCTACATTTAGAAAGAAGAAAATTAAACTGGGACATCCTTAAAAAGAAATGTGGATTATTGTGGGACTAAAGGATATGATTGCATGCGGTTTAATAGATTATCATGCTTTGGGTAGAACCGAATGTCGGAAAAGGATTCATATAGCTACATCAAGTAATTGGGATTAAGGTTAAATTGAGTTCAGTTGAGTAAGTTGAACTATCTAATAATGATGCTCTTGAAAACTGTCTGATTGCTTGAGAAAGATTTGGCAGTCTGCATGATGGGTTATGGGCTATTGGTTAGCACATAAACCAATGATAGAATGGGAATGGTTAGAGGGTGACTGTGTGGCCGTGTTTATGTATTAGCTTTTGAGAAAGATAGATGGTGTGGTGAGGTGGAGTTGTGGAGAGAGTTTTCTAATCTTTTCAACTTGGCGGATGATAAAGATTGTCTGGTTTGTTCGGTTTGCAAGTGGACGGGGATAGAGTGGTTTGGAAACGAACTTTTCGTAGACACCTTCAAGATTGGGAATTGGAGTCTTGTTCGGTCTTTTTTGATAAGATCTATGCCCAGCAGGTTGGTAGGCTTGGGGATGATAAGGTGTGGTGGGAGGGTCTTAGAAGTAACAAATTCTCCGTAAAATCTTATTTATATCTTCTATTGAGTGGAATCACTACTTTTTTTCCATGGAGGGTAGTATGTAAATCGAAAACTCCTAGTTGTTTAGCCTTTTTCGCTTGGTAGGCTAGTCACGAAGCCATTCTTACAGGAGATAACTTGCGGATTTGGCATAAAATCTACGTCAACCGGTGCTTCATGTGCAAGGGTAGCGATGAGAGTGTTAACCACCGCTTTGTGGAATTTGATTTTCAGGTTGTTGTATTTCGTGGGTTATGCCCAGATTAGTTGGTTTTGCTTTTTAACATTTGTTATTACTTATAAAACAAATTATGTTTTGCTAGACGAGTGACATCGTCTAGTTGGTTTTGCTAGCCTACCCACCCTACCCCAATCAGAATTTGTTTTCTTGAGTGCATTCTTAACTACAACTACGCATTGAATTGGTTGTAGCTATAAGTAAAAAAGGGAATTCCAACAACTCGAGCAAGATAGTGTTCCTGGTTCATGTACACCCAAGGGCGGAGAGAGAGAGAGAGAGATGAGGTGTCTAGTTGGTTTTGTGTGTGTATATGTGAGAGATGGGGTGTCTAGCTGTCAAAATTGATTTTCACGCACACCTAGGGGCAGCAGCGCTACGTGATGTAAAGTGGGGGATTGTCCCCTCTAGTTTTGAAAAAATGTGCCGCCTCTAAATTTTAGAAAACCAAAAATTTTACTTCAAAAAGTTACTACAAAAATCC
Organism: Codonopsis lanceolata; assembly: GCA_013146195.2. NCBI lineage: Eukaryota > Viridiplantae > Streptophyta > Magnoliopsida > Asterales > Campanulaceae > Codonopsis > Codonopsis lanceolata. Next base: position 30,825,453 of record CM028384.1, on the reverse strand, counting down.
TGTAATTTATAAATGTCTCCAATTGATGCAAAAGTCAAATACTAACATCTAACTTTCTACCTCCAATATAATCTTGCCCACTTTCAACCAAATCCTGCGTTCGCCTCCTAATGATGAGCCTCATGAAGAAGCCTACATTGTGTGCCACCTTAGGTCAGATTGCATGCTCATCAAGAGAGTGTGTGTGTGTATGTATGCATGTGTATATACATATATACACACACACGCACACATATATATATAGGTGCATTTTTTTCTGTTAAGTAAAGATTAACAATATGAACTTTATTCATGTTCGTGGGGGCAGTCACTACCTTGTATTGGATCTCTATTCATTTACTCTCTCTCTCTCTCTATTTCTGATTTAGGGGGATCTAAAGGGGATGCATTGACAACCAATATGGAAAAGGGAGCAAACACTCCTAGTAAAACTTCTCCACGCAAGAATAGATATTCTCTGAGCCCTGTAAGCTGCTTTGGGGTGGACTTAACTCCAGATACTATAGCAGTTGCTATGGTATACTTCGTCCAAGGCATCTAGACTTGCAGTCAGCTTTTACTTGAAGGACGATCTGCATCTAGATCCTGCTGAGGTTTGTTATTTCTTATTGAACGTTCTCCATTATTATTGGAACTTATTTGTTAACATTATATCCATATCCATACTTTTGAATTTGATGATATAACATGTTGAACATACCATCTTACCTATAGTATTTGCTAGGATTACCTTTTACTGTTCAGATATTGAATTTCTCCTTTCTTAACTAACTAGTGATATATGGTCAACTAGACAAATATCCGGTTTCTCAGCATTACCATGGCTAATCAAGCCCTTATATGGGTTTATCAGGTGCTTATTATTTGTATCAAATATCTACACCTCTTATCACATTTGTTTGGATATTAGAACCATAAATTATTGTTCTACCTGCGGTGATTCCATTCCACTTTTTGGGTACCGAAGAAGGTCATACCTTGGGGTGGCAAAATGGGTGTTATGGATAATCATGAGTTAATCCATTATCCATGGAACCATGGATAATAGACTAACCCATGATTATCCATAACACTCATTTTTCCACCCCTAGTCATACCTTTTTGTATCTGGACTTCTTGGAGCGCTTTCATGGAGTTTGATGGCTAGCTTTATTGACAGCAAGTATGGTTTCGTTTTTTGCATTCTTACTGGATCTCTTTCCGTTGCCTTTTCAGATGTTGCGAGTATCTGCCCCTTTTTTTCTTGGTAGATTTACTTGCCTAGAGATGTTGACAGCTGATTACATATTTCTCCGTTTTTCTGAAAGTGATGTTCCTATTTTGAAGATGCAAGTTGTGTTTGATGTGAATAATATGGATGCCATACCTTCTTTATGGTTCTTTTGACTTTGAGTATCTTGCCAATGGGTGTACACAGCAAGATGTTTCCAAGTTTAGGCTTGTGGTCATGCTAATCTTATACTTGAAATGTTTGACCTATTTCATTGTCTATATATGTATATAATACAGAAACAGGGTGGCACCTGTCGTAATACCAAATTGGGGCTGCCTAACACTGGGACTCTGAGAGTGCCCTATGGCTATAAAGAGGGGGACATTGGGCCTTACCTCAGTGCAATGCAATGAAATGGTATAATGTCTCACTTGCGTCTGAAAGCTGAAATCAATTTTTTCTCTTGCCTATGATGCAACAAGAGTATCTAGTAAGGAATAAAATATTTACAAGTGCTTGAACAACAATGATTGGTTAGATTTTCAGAATCATTCATTTAATTTGTTATGGATTAAGTTGTCTACATGCTTTAACTTTGTTACGTGGATTGAGTCTAGTGACTTTAAAGTTACCAACAATAATGATTCACAAGTAGAGGGTCCTCGTATATTCCTGCACATAGTGATTGTAGTATTCTTAATGCCAGTTAATGCCTACACGATATGCGTGCATTCCCTGTTCTTTCTTAATTTTCTTCTGTTCATAATTTGCTATTTTTCAAGTTTTAGTTTTTAGCTTTTAAGAATAAGTAGTTAAGGTTAGTTTATCTTTTAGGATAGTGCTGGAAATTGGTTTGTTATTCTTGGAAACTATGGATACCAGCTTTACTTGAGAGTTGGTAATTATTTAGTCATGAGGGCGGTTAGATAATCCAAAAGAGCATGGTGGGGCTCCAGAAACAGCTCTTTTCCATTTATAATACTAAGTATACTATCAGTTATGATCAAGAAATCTACTTTTCATGATTTTACTGTGAACTTTCCAACTCGTGGAACATAAACACCTGCATGAACATTCAGAAGCAAATCCATTTGGGCCTTGTGCAAGTAGGGGTGGCAAAATGAGTGTTATGGATAATCATGGGTTAGTCTTTGTACAACATCTATGTAGATATGACTTGTCTTGGGTGTTGATAGATGATGCTAACAATAGGGTGGAAAATTTTTCAGAATGACAATAGTGGTGTTATAAAGAACTTATTTGGTGAGATGGCATCAAATGATTCAAATCTCCTCTGATTGTCATATTTTTGTATGATACCAGATGAAGGTGCGTATCTTGTTATAGAATCACTAATCAAATTATAGAGCAGCCTCGGGAGGGGATTGATCTTCGGGAACCTGATGGAGTTCTTTCTCAGATGCAGGTCAATCCATGGGGGGAGTCTTTGAGTGTGGGTTTATAATCAGCCAATCATAAAAGTGATCGAGGGGTCAGAGAGATGCTTAGGGTGATGTCCTCAGTAAGTTATGGAGAGCCGTGACCTAAGAAGAGGAGTGGTGCTGGGTAGCGAGTCCTGAGGTTGTTTTATTCTACTATGCAAATTCTCTTCTCCAGATTGTCATCTTGCTGGTTGTTTTTGGGAGTTCAGGTTTCAGGTTAGAGAGTTTTTTTCTTCTGTCAGAGCTCTGGGGTGCATTGTTGATTGTTAGTTTGTTCTTTTTGGTTTCTTTCTGCTAGTGTTTGTTTTTCTTCGATTATAATAGTGAATTTATTATCCACTTCTATCTTCCCTATGAAGCAGCCTTTTGATAAAATGTAGCAGCATGGTTGTTTATTTATGAATCAGTGTTTGTTTTTACCATCATGGTTGTTTATTTATGAATCAAATGTAGCAGTATAGATACTACTCTAGTAAGCTGTCATCCATGTGCACAATCTAAACTTACCAATATTAAACTGCAAATTCTTGTCTGCCCTTGGAAGTGCTACTACCACTATCTGATTTTTAGATTGATTTGTGCTCTTAATTTAAAGAATAGTTTTTTAGTTTCTGTTTCATTTTAAATTTTTATGGCATACTTGATCAGCATGTCAAAACTGAATTGTGGAGAGGGTCCGTGGTGAGTCGCAAAGCATGTCAGGATCTCTTGAGTCGTTATGCTGGGGATCTTTGGCTTTTGGGGGCATCGTAAGTTCCTAGTTTAGTGGGTGTACAATCTGTCGATGTGCTCGGTGAGCTGAAGTCTGCAATCTGCTGGCTTTTGGTGGTAATGGGTGGAAAAGATTATAACTTTAAAGATGTACAAGAAACAGAAATAGAAACTTTGATAACAAGCATACAATAACAAGCACAACATTCTAATATTAACACAATGTTTCTCCAATGTAGTTTTTACATATATGTTTTTAAACACTGTAAATCAACTACAATGGCGCACAAAAAAGAGAAAAAGTGTGGAACTTAATCAGAATATATTGGAGAATTCAATCCTAACTAAAACACTAAACTGGAAAAATAGTAGAGTCATCCTCAAATATCCAATCAAACTCATCAAGAGTGAAGCCTAAAGAGTCGAGATCGCCGAAAGAGTCCAGATCGCCCAATGAGTACGTGTCATCGTCTGCAACTTGATTGTTGTAATTAGCAGAGGGAGCCCATTCACATGAATATTGTTCATCGACAGCAGAAGTCGTTGTCGGCGTGGTCGTAGAGGGAGCCGATTCACATGAATATTGATCATAGGCAGCAGAAGTCGTTGTCGTCGTGGTCATAGTCGTCGGCGCAGTCGGGGATTGATGGTGAAAAGTAGATGATGAAGCAGCTTGATTAGTAGTTATAGCATGATCATCGGAAAGTTTTGGCTTTTTCGTAGACGGAGTACGGGCTTGGGGTTGATGAGAACACCTGCGTTTTGATTTTGATTTGTTGGCATTGTTAAGGTGTAGACGACAAAGAACTGGGTGCTTGAGAGGGTCGTAACTGAGGGCAGTATTGAGGGGAAGACGGTATTCAGTAATGAGAAATCGACGGTCGTTGGTGGAACCATTTTCCCGATAACTGAGAGAATGAGCCGTACCAATAACTCCAAAACGGTCATAGGTAACCTCCCAACTTTGATCACCATGCCAAGTAGCTATGTTGTTGCCGACGATACGATTTGCGTTTTTGGAATTACCGGATCTAGAACCCTTCCTCTTCAACATGGTGAAAAAGAACATATCACTGATTTCGGCCGCGGCGAAAAGAGCAGGGAGTTGAGTTTCGTCGTAGGGGTTGATGAAATCGAGAACGACCCCATTCCATGGCAGTTTGTCACCAACGATCTTGTGCATTAAGTAGAGGACACATTCAACGTCAGTGGGGCAAAATTTAACCCCTAAACCATAAGGATGGTCTTCTTCCGCCTTCAATGTCATCCTATCGAACTCAACAGAATATACGGACGAAGCTGCTCGATAGGCCTTAACAGAAGATTCATATGGCGGTGGCAGTGGGCGGTGGGTGGTGGCCGGTGTGAGAATTAAAGAATACCTTGTGAAAATTAAAGAAGAAGAGAGCCAGTAATAAGGGTTAACAGTCATATATACTAAGATTATATGGCGGTGGGGGTGGAGTGGACCGTTGGGGGTAAACTTCCTTGAAGCTCAAAAACAAAATCTCCCTCCGCTCCCTAAATATTTTATCTTGTTTTACTTTTTTTGGGTTAAATTAAATTTGATGTTTTTGGGTCAACTCTTTTTAAAAAACTTACTATATGAGCGGGTAAAAGAAATTAGGTTAATTAATGAGAAAGAGATAGTGAATAATTAATGAGATTTTGTTCATTATCCTTTTTTCCAATTGATTTAGTAGCAAAATAATTTAGCAAAGAAAAACGATAATGAGTTTTTATTTCATTTCATTTCATTGTTCGAGCAAAAATATTAATGGGTTGGATCGGGTCAAACGAGTCGAAGCGTTGTCTATTTTGACACGATATTTTCTTACTCATAAATATATGGATTTTTTTGAAAAATTTAGTTGACCCGTTTTAATTCAACTTGATTCAACATAACTTATTTCAACTCATTTGATGTTTAGATTTTAATAGGTTTCAACCAGTTACCCTTTCTAACTCGATCCAACCCTCAATTGTCATGCCTAATCGTAACCCATTCATGTCTGATTGGTTAGGCTTAGGGTGGAGATGCCTAAATGTGGTCAACAAATAAGTACATAGACGATCTTGAGTAGGACCATTTTTTTTCAATTTGGTGGTCCTTCCGATTTTCTTAAAATAGAAAGCTGGAATTTTAATAATTGATTCAGAACTTTTTATGGCAATTTTTGTAAGTGCACGTGTGGGTTTTAAAGCAAAAGTACTACTCCATTTGTCTCAAATGAGTGTATATTCTTTAAATAAAGAAATCGTCTAAAATTGAGTGTCTATTTTTTTAAGGTAATGTTTGGGCTATTCTTATTTTACATCAAATTATAGGTATTCTGTGATGTGACACACTCTCATTGGCTGAAGTGTTGGGACCTACAAAATGTTCAACTAATGAGAGTATGCCACATCATAGAGTATCTATATTTTGGTGCAAAATGAGAGTGACCCTAGTATGACCATTTTTCTTATAATTTATTAGATTCTCCTTTGTCATTTATCGCTTTTGAATTTGCACTTACTAACTCTATGAGTATTTAGATATAAGTTGAGATTTGATGTGCCAAAAATAAAAAAACCGATAAAAAAAATAAAATGAAAAAGACGGATTTTTAATATACCCTTCCATCTGTCACAAGACAATATGACCTATATGCAAATGTACATGAACGCATAGAGAGGGGTACACTTTATGATACAATAGATCTAAAATCGTATTTTGATATTTGCTACTAAAAATGTTTAAATTCAACTGCCTTAATTTTTAAAAAGTGAAAGCGCTCATTTTGGGATGAATTAAATTCTTATATATATATATATATATATATATATATATATATATATATATATATATATATATATATATATATATATATATATTTCACTTTTTTACGCCATTTGATAAAATTTTATTAATGTATTGACACTTTCCAGTAGGATAGCCTAAAATTAAAGAGTTTAAAAGAATAGCCAAATCGAGGAGTTCTATTTTTCAAAGGACGTTGTTCAGTCTTTGATGATGTTTTTTTTTTTTTTTCATAGACATGCAAATGAATTAGCTCATGTATTAGTTTGGTGTCAATATGAGAGGTCCCTTTCTTGTTGACGGATCGAATGAACTCGGAGGCTAGAGAGAGAGAACTGAGAGGTGCGAAGTGTGGGACTGAGAGTGTGACTATGTGGGTGAGCGGGAAAAATATGGGTGCCCATCTAAACTCATATTATGTCTATAAAATTTAGGAAAATTGTGGGTCGGTCCACTTTCTAAAGTTTTTATTTGCTCCATTATCATGTTTTTCTTCAAACCGGAAAAAGAATACTTTTGGGGGTAAAAAGACTATGATACCCTTAATGAGCATGAGGTGCACTATGAAAATGAATCGCGGTGCATCAATTTTATTGCATTAATATTTGCATCGTGATTCATCAGTTTAATTGTCTAGTCTATTTTTGCATCGCGATACATCATTGTTTGAACTGCGATTCATCATTTTAATTGGGTGCATTGATTATTGAACCATAATGCATCAATTTTATTTCATTAATTGTGCATTGCGATTCATTAGTTTAATTGCCCAGGTTATTTTTGTATCGCGATATATCAATGTTTGAACCGTAATTCAACAGTTAAATTGTCTAGTCTACTTTTGCACCACGATGTCGTAATGTTTGAAGTGCGATTCATCAATGTTTTAACCGTGATACATCAATGTTTGCAACGCGATACATTAATCCGATATTTTTGCACAACGATATAAAATCATAAAGAACATACCACGTCCTCCACCTTTTCTTCTATCTCCTCCATCGTAAGCCTTCATCTTCCTCCTCCTCCTCCGCCTTCGTCTATACTAAAAAATCCCCGTTCTATTGCGCAACAACGGTGATTTTCGAATCCAATGTGTTTGTCGGAGCTGTTGAAGGTGACGATGACATTTTCGAAACAATATTTCGAAAATTGGTCTTTTGCGGTTAAAAAAAGAAAGGAAGACTTTTGAGGTTACAAACTTTGAAAAGGGACCGGTCATAATTTTACCCTAAAATTTAATGGTGTAAGTGCATATGCTCATTTGTGCCCAGATTAAAATTAAAGTGTGTCCATACCTATTTTTTGCTGGACGGATATATGAGCGTGAGCACAATTTGCCACCACTAGTATTAAGTTACCCCTCATGCAATTCTTTTTCCTTTGTGTCGCTTGAATTTTTAATGCTAATAATCAAGATAGGTCAATCATATGGGGTTAGCCTTATTATTACAAAATGTAGCTATAATATTTTGATATAAAAGTGGTAAATCAATTGTTTTGCCATGAGTCCAATTATATGGTCATCCTCAAAATTGCATAAACTTAATTTATGTGATCTTCAAAAAAATCAAATGTGATTTTGATCGCTAAAAGAAGTGAGGGAGAAACAATTATTATAGGAAAAAAGAGGTGAATAAAAAGTCGGTATTGGAAAAAAGTGTGAAAAGCAAGTGTTTCAAACAAATTAGAGAACGGTAATCAATAGTTAGGTGATTGTCAAACTAATATAAATGAGAAAATCAAGATCTTTAATTAGGGTTTATGATTAAAATGGAGGGATTTACATAGGAGGGAGAAAAGTTTGAAACTTGTAGAAACCAACCTTTAATTCTTTCCCGCGTGATGTATTCAAGAGCTCGATTTAGCGATCATGTTGATTTTTATGGTTGAAATGTATATACAAAAAAAATTATGTTTGTCGGACAAGAGAATTGCTCTATTTCTTACTATGACGAATTATCCAAATCGTCCCTGTATTTTACACTTTTTTTCCAAATTCGTCCCGATTGCCTAAAAATCATCATTCTACTAAAGTTTGTGACGCAATTGACCATTCTATTCAATTTTGTTTCTATTTTCCCCTTAGTTTAACGCACGTGCGTCTCACGTTATATTGGCCAAGGTAAAATTATTGATTGATTCTTTTTTTGAAAAGGCAAAAATACCAATAATGTTTTCGTTTTTAAAAACTAGATATAAGGGTACCGATGTAATTAGCTAAATTAAAAATTTTAAACCCCTTCCCCGTTCCATTTCCTTCCGTTGAACATCTCCCAGGATCAACATTTATGTGCATTGGCGTCGTATAGAATCAGGCTGGGAAGATCAGGCAATAATGACCATTAGTAGTAGTCCTTGAGTCGAAGGGGAAATGAGCCAGAGAAAGATCTTGGCCCAAGTCTCAATTTAAGCAATCAATATGGAAATCACACCTCAATAACGAAAGCCTTGTTGGAAATTGGTCGCATATATTAGTGACGACCAATCTTCGACCAATTAGTGATTTAAGTTTCATTTAGTGGAATTAAAAACAAGTTACAAATTATTAATCTATGTTTCGAGTAGATACATATAATGTATTTATTTGTTGAAAACCTATTTTTGATGAATGAGAAATTAATGCAAAAAGTGAGCCACTTGAGTTCATAGTTGAAGAGCAAGTGGGTATATACTATATGTAATGCTATATCCCACAATATGAAAATAAAGTGGAAGAAAGCACTTTATTAATATGTGCACTTTATGAGAATTAATTGTGTGTTCTAAAGTGCATTGTAGTGGTGTCACAAATTTAGGGGTGACAATGACTGACATGACATGATAGCATGAGACGATTATAAAATACGATTACAGAGACAAATGACACAATAATAAGACAAGCACGACACGAAACATGATACGAAACTCATGAAATTATTAATATATTCAAAATAATAGTTATTATTATATATTTATGATCAAATAATATAGATAACATGAAAACACGATAGTGAGGCACGAGCACGACACGATAGCACGAATTGCCACCTGTGAGTGCCCCGTTTTTAACCTTTTCCTCGTTGCTGAAAGCAGCGGGCGGTTTCAAAACCTTTCAAGCGTGTAGAATACGTCCGACCTTAATTGTGGACTCAAAATGTGATCAATAGAGTCGCCATCTTTATTTTAAGGAAAACAAAGAAAAACCAAAAGTAACCAAATTTGTAAAAGGGTTCGGAGGCTAAGTTACGAGGTGGGAAGGGGATAGGTACCCAACTCGCCCTTTCGGTCTCAAAATAGTTTTTTTTGGCTAAATATGTTTTTTATATTAATTTATTTAACAATTGAAATAAAACATTAAATACATATATTTGCATACATATAAGGAAATTATTACAAACTTACAACAACCTCCTTCCTGGAGTTACAAATACATTTATAAAAAATTGGCCAAAATAATGGCTCTTTTTAGTGCTATTTTCTATAGAATTTCGGGCAGCATAACTGCTTATTTTTCTTACATTTTGATATAGAACAAGTAGCCGAGACGTACTTAAGCAAGACATTTGGGAAGAGTTCGAAGTTCAGGGGGTCCAGTGGCAGTTTCTGAAAGTTGGGTCTAGCAGTTTTTCCGTTAGTTTTCGTTAAGCAATAGTAGAGAGCACCTAACGGTCGGTAGAACTTTAACGGAGCGTAACTTTCACGTCCGGATGAATTACGGGACCCACCGCATATCAAATCGAAGCTCTCGACGAGATCTACAAGACTCACAGGGTTTACCCTGTGAACAGTTCATTTTTAGCCCAAAAAACGCTGTTTAAGTACTGTTACGGGCCTTTGAAGTTTTCGGGCTTTTTCGTCTTTTTTGTTTAAGTCTTTTCCTTTTAGGGTTTGGATTGTTAGGGCATATAAATACCTTCTTAAACATTATTTCGGCAGTTTTTAATAAAATTTGAGTTTTCTTGCTTTGTGCTTGAACCCTAAGCCGTCATAGGTTTGTTCTAAGAAATTTCTCGTTGAAAGAGTTCCTATTTGATTGTTCTGCTGCATCAGTTCTCAATCATTTTAGTCCGCAAAGTAAGTGTATTACTGTATTTTGTGATAACTCTTTTGCAATTAAGCTGTCAAAAAATCCAGTTTTACATGGAAGGAGCAAACATATATATGTGAGGTTTCATTTTCTACGTAATCTCACAAAGGATGGAGTGGTTGAATTGAAGTATTTAAAGGATGAGAAGCACAAGATCCTTGGGAATATTTTCCATACAGCTATATTCATTGGGATATGTACCAATATATAAGAATGGTCACACAAAGGATATTTACTAAGCTAGATTAGGATATATACAGATTGTTTTGACTATATCAGTTTCCTATATTAGCTTTTTTGATTGTTGTTGTCCAGCCTGGCTTCCCTTGAGTTACGGGATTGATCCCTATCATGCCCCCGCAAGATGGTCGACCGACGGGTAAGACAATCTTGGACTGAAGGAGTTGAAACTATTGACGAGGGAGGGGTTTTGTGAGAGCATCTGCAAGTTGGTCCGAGGAGGAAACGTGTGTGACTCGAAGTAAATGATTCTGAACTTGTTCACGAATAAAGTGGTAATCAAGTGCCATATGCTTTATGCGAGAGTGGAACACGGGATTGGCACAAAGATGAGTGGCACCAACGTTATCACAATAGATTATCGGTTGATCTGAGATGGAGACACACAGTTCAGTGAGGAGGGAACATAGCCATCGAAGTTCAGCGGCCGTAGCAGCCACAGATCGATACTCGACTTCAGTTGAAGAACAAGCAGCAGTTCGTTGCTTTTTCAAACTCCAGGATATGAGATTACGACCAAGGTAGATAAGATAGGGTGATGTGGATGTGTAATCATCCCGATTGCCAGCCCAGTCAGCGTCAGAGAAGCCATGGAGGACTGAAGCAAAATGACAATGTAGGGTGATCCCTTGATCGAAGGTACCGCATAGGTAACGAAGTAGGCGTTTTGCTGCTTGCCAGTGTTCATCAGTAGGTTGGTGCATAAATTAGGATAATTTATTGACTGTGTAGGCAATATCTGGACATGTTAGGGAAAGGTATTGGAGGTTGCTAACAAGGGTGCGGTACTCAGCAGGATTGGGGAGGGGAGTACCAGAGTGGACGGATAGTATTGGTGTAGTAGCTAGGGGAGTTGTAACAGGCTTGGCCGATGTCATGTTGTACTTGGTAAGCAAGTCCAGAATGTATTTCCTTTGGGCAAGGAAAAGACCATGAGCATGAGAGGTGACCTCAACACCAAGAAAGTAGGACAAGGGGCTGAGATCTTTAAGGGAGAATCTGTGAGAGAGCTGTTGGATGAAACTATGAATTGCTGCAGTGTTGTTGCCTGTGACAATTATATCATCTACATAAATAAGAAAATAGATAATAGTGCAATTGTCATTAAAATAAAAAAGGAAGTGTCTGCAATAGAGCTTAGAAATTCGACGGAGAGTAGAAATTGTTGAAGCTCAGTGTACCAAGCTCGAGGAGCTTGTTTGAGACTGTAAATGGCCTTGTGAAGTCTGTATACATGGGTAGGATAGTTGGTGTCAATGAAGTCCGGTGGTTGGTGCATGTAAACTTCCTTAGATAAAATACCTTGTAGGAATGCATTGTTTACGTCTAGTTGGCGAAGAGACCAATTGTGTGTGACGACAATACTTAGCACCAATGAATGGTAGTGGTGTAGACACCCCAATTTCGTACCCCTGGTATGTAACTCTGGCATGCGATATCAAGACCTGTTAAAACTTAACAAATGTCAAGTTACAGGGATTAAAAATGCAAAAGATAAAGCAGGATGCGCAAAACAGTAAAATGCAGGCGCTAAAGCGTCAAAAAAGGGCTGGAAATTGAACAGTTGGCGCTACCTAAATGAAGACCTGGCGCGGCGCCCAAGAAGCCTTATGGCAACGCCCAGATTTGTTACAGTGCAGTCCCAACTTGCTACAGGAGTGCTATAGTTCGCGCAAAGTGCAATCTATCCGACATTCTATACAAGGGAATCAAGCATTGAGAGAGGAAAAGTATTTCCCTCAATGTCCCTCTCTCAGCCTATAAATAGAGGCCCCGGGGTTCGCTTTCAGCACATCGAAAATTCCCCAAAGCTTTCAGCGTTGTTACGCTGCGAGATTAGTGAGCGATCGAGCGATAGTGAGCGCCCCTTCCTATAAAGCCTCGAAGCCCTGCCAATACTCCTCCAAAAGCAAAACCAACCGGTCAAAGTGGGCCTTATCCCCCCAGCTAGGTATCCACCCTATTTTCCCCAGTCCAAAAATCTCGGAAAGAGCAGTTGCTATGCTCGAGTAAAAAGGCCAAATCCGCCAGAAACAAGCCTTGTTCTGCCCGATTTCCGTCAGCAGCAAGCACGCAGCAACAAAAAAGCAAGCAGTTGCTTTACCCGTTTGACGGTGCCTAGAAGCAACTTTCGGAAGTAGTTACTCTGCTCGAACCGCAGCAACAGCAAAGCAAAAAAAGACTCCCTCTCTCGAGAAGGACAAAGCGAGCACACCATGCTTTAAAAGGTGAGCCTTTAAGGGCGTTAATTTATTAAAAAACTATTTTCCATCCGACCCAATGTAAAAATATAAGCCGTTGTGCTGCCCGAATTTACTTAGAAATAGCATTAAAAAGAGCCATTATTATGGCCAAATATTTTTAAATGTATTTGTAATTATTGGAAAGAGACAGTTGCAAGTTCGTAAATAATGTAAATATGGATGTATTTGTAGGTAGTTAATGCTTTATTTATTTGCTAGATAAATATAACAAAAAACATACTTTAGCCAAAAACTGTTTTTGAGACCGAAAGGGCGAGTTGGGTGCCTAGCACCTTCCCAACTCGTAACTTAGCCTCCGAACCCGTTTTTGCAATCTCTGGTTTTTTTTTTTTTTGGTTTTTCTTTATTTCTTCCTTAAAATAAAGATGGCGACTCTATTAAAACATTTTGGATCGCATTGAGGCATCGCAACATCATTTCTTACACTTTCCCGATTTCCCTTAAAAAATGGAGAATGAGAAAGAAAGGGTGATGTATTCCTATATCCTGATATCCCCTAAAAAAAGGATAACTTGATATAGAAAACCCAAAGCACTCATAGTGATCCGAAATAGGCCATAAGACAATTTTTATAAAGTCTGTAGTGGGGCCCGCAACATCCTTTCCTGCACTTTTCATTTTCCCCTACACAAGGGAAAATGTGAATGAAAGGGTGTTGTTTTCATGCATCCTGTTATCCCCTAAAAAAGGGATAACCTGATACAGAAAATCCATAGCTCCCATAACGGACCAAAAATTCACTAAAGCGACCGAGGCATATTCAACGCGCTTTTTGACAACACCTTTTCCGCATTTTAAATTCGTCTTCCCCTAGACAAGGGAGGATGGAATGGAAAGCGTGGTGTCCGCATCCGCACGCCGCATTCCCCTAACCAAGGGAGCGCGGGGCGCGGGTACGCACCGGTGCACCCACGAGTGGGTTTTACAACTGGGTTGTAGGTGTCATGAAAATCAATGTCGGGGCGTTGGTGGAAGACTTTGGTAACAAGACGAGCCTTGTGTTTATCAACGAAACCATCAGGTAAGTGTTTGGTGCGAAAAACCCACTTGCACCCTACCAAATTCTGGACAGAAATGGGAGGGACAAGTTCCCAGGTTCCATTCTGAACGAGAGCATTATATTCAGTGGATAAGGCTTGTCTCCATTTGGGGTCTTTGAGGGCTTGGTTAACAGTAGTGGGTTTACTAATGGTGGGATTTTGGTGTAGCTGAGCAGTAAGGTTGAGCTTAGTGACAGGTTTGTGAACGTTGTGTTTAGACCGAGTAATGATGACACGCAGAGGGGTGGTGGGGAGGGAAGGGGGTGGAGGTTGGATTTGTAGGGGGTCGGGTAAGTCAAGAGGTGGCTGTGGAGAAGGATCTGTGGACACATGAGGGTTATTCGGTATGGGGAGAGAGGGTGGCAAGGAGGAGGAGGTGGGTGTGGTGGGTGAGGATGGTGGGATAAGAACTGGGAGTTACAACATGCACCAGCAGTGGGATTAATAGATGGAGTAGACGGAGATGAGGAGGAGGGAGAGGCAAAGAGAAATATTGATTCAACGAATTGAACGTGACGGGAGACAAATATACGAGAATTGGATTTGTCAAGACATAGGTAGGCACTCTGTGTGAGAGAGTAGCCTATGAAGACACGGGGAGCAAGTTTGTGGGGGGTGTAAGGGCGCAGTCACGGATAGCATAGGCATCCAAAGCTGTGAAGTTTGGAATAGTTAGGAGGGTGTCCAAACAGTTTATGATATGGGGAGCTCAAATTGAGAGTTGGTGTGGGGAGAGGGTTGATGAGATGTACGGCGATGGAGAAGGCATTGGACCAATGCAAGAAAGGCATTGATGCATGAGATAGAAGGGATAGCCCAGTTTCAACGATGTGACGGTGACGACGCTCCGAGTACCCATTGTGCTCGGGCGTGTGAGGAGGGGATGTGAGATGAGAGATACCATTGGTGGCAAGAAAGGTTTTGAGGGCATCATATTCCCCCACCCCCCATTATCAGAGTAAAGAGTGACGATCTTTTTATGAAAATGATTTTCGACACGAGGTTTGAAGCGAATGAAAACAACCTGAACTTGGGATTTCCTCTTTAAAGGATAGAACCATGTATATTTAGTGAAGTGGTCAACAAATATCACGTAATATTTATAGCCATCGGTTGAGTGAAGAGGAGAAGTCCATACATCGGAAAAGATGATTTCAAGTGGAGAAGTTGAGGAAATGGTAGAAAGGGAAAAAGGTAACTTATGAGATTTATAGCAATGACATGAGTTACAATACGGGGTTGCAACAGATTTATTTGAGCAATCTAAGTTAAATGATGACATAATATGTTTAAAAATAACGGCAGAAGGATGCCCAAGGTGGTGATGCCACGTGGACGAGTCGGTTTTGATGCTTGAAAATGCAAGGAGCAGAGGAGTTGTGGAGGAAAATGGTGTCGGCCACTCATAAACACCATTTTTAGTTGGACCCTGGAAAAGAATTGCCCCCGTGCATAGATCCTTCACAAAAAATGAAGATGATGAGAATTCAATGGAGACATTATTTGTGCGACAAAATTGTGAAATGGAAATTAAATTCTTTTGCATGGTAAGAACACATAAAACATTGGACAAATTAAAAGAGTGATCAGAGGGAGTCGAGAGAGCGAGAGATCCAGCGTGAGATATTGAGATGCCGTTACCAATAACAACGTCATCGGAACCCTCATAAGGAGTGTGGTAGGATAAATTCTGAAGGTCATCTGTAACATGGTGGGATGCCCCGCTGTCAAGAAGTCAATTGAATTGGGGGAATCAGGTCCAGTGGCTACATGGGCCCTAGGTTGGGACTGATTATGTGGCGACCCGACCCGGACCCCGAGGAGGAATCGCGAGTCAAGCCGTCCAAATAAGGACTACAATTCATGCAAGGACTCAATTATAGAAAATGACGTGACGCTATTGTAGATGAAGCGCGACTGTGGGTTCCCGGGAAAATGCTCCCGCACCCCGCGCGCCCTTGGATAGGGGTGCGCGTCCGTGTGGATGCGGTGACATCCACTGCTCTCGTTCCACCCTCCCTTGTTTAGGGGAGGACGAAATCAAAAGTGCGAGAGGAGTGCTGTCGGAATAGCGCGTTGGAATGCGCCTCGGTTGCCTTTAGTGGATTTTGATCCAATATGGGAGCTTTGGATTTTCTATGTCAAGTTATCCCTTTTTTAGGGGATACCAGGATATAGGAAAACATCACCTTTCCATTCCCATCCTCCCTTGTTTAGGGAGAGCATTGAAAGTGCAAAGAAAGATGTTGCAGCGCCCCCACTATGGATTTTATGAAAATAACCTTATGGCCTATTTCGGATCACTATGAGTGCTTTGGGTTTTCTACGTCAAGTTATCCCTTGTTTAGGGGATACCAGGACATAGGACTACATCACCTTTCCATTCCCATTCTCCCTTTTTTAGGGAGAAGCATTGAAAGTGCAAAGAAAGATGTTGCGAGGCCCCACCTTTGGATCCAAAATGTTTTTAGAGTCGCCATCTTTATTTTAAGGCAAAAATAAAGCAAAACCGAGAAAAAAACCGAGATGAAGAAAACGGGTTCGGAGACTAAGTTACGAGTTGGGAAGGTGCTAGGCACCCAACTCGCCCTTTCGATCTCAAAACGGTTTTTGGCTAAAGTATGCTTTTGTTATATTGATTAAACAGATAAATAAAGCATTAGCGCCTACAAATACATCCATTACATCTATATTATTCTGGACTTGCAACAGACTCTTTTACAAACAATTACAAATATACTTGAAAATATTTGGCCATAGTAATGGCTACATTTAGTATTATTTCCTAACAAAATCCGGGCAGCATAACTGCTTATATATTGATATTGAACCGGACCGGAAATAATACATTTACAAATAAAGACTTTATTGAATAAATGAAGTAAATAAATACAAACTTATTCTAAAAACATTATGTCATAATAACGGCTACATTTAGTACTATTTCCTAATTAAATCCGGGCAGCACAACTGCTTATATGGCTACATTGGGCCGGACTGGAAATAATACTATTACATGGAAATGAAAGACTTTAAAAGTAAAACTTACGGACAACGAAGGGTGTGTTCGCTCTGTCCCTCGGGAGAGAGAGTCTTTTTGTTGTTGAAGTTGTGTGTTGTGTGTGTGAATTTGGGCGGCGTGAAAGCTACTTTTCGGCCTCGGGATCGGGCGGGGTAGTGTTGTTTTTGGTTGTTTGTTTGGTGTAAGTGAAATCGAGGCGGAGTAGCGACACTCTTGGCTGATTTGGCCTTTTAAATCGGGCAGAGCAACTGCTCTTTCCACGATTTTTGGACCGGGGAAATAGGGTGGATACCTAGCTGGGGGGCTAAGGTACACTTCTATCGGTTAGTTTTGTGTTTGGAGGAAGTTTGGCAGGGTTTCGAGGCTTTTGAGGTGATCTCTCACTATCTCACACCGCTCTCTAATTCTCCAGCGTAACGAGAACGCGGAGAAGCTTTACGCAAATTTTCTGTGTGAAATGAAGAACCGGGCTCTGCTATTTATAGGAGGAAAACAGGGACACGGCAGGAATTAAAATTCCTTCATCGCGTTCCTTTTGATTGTACACATATTTGGATGGATTGTGCTTTGCGACAAGCTGTGAAGGAAGCGATTTGGGCGCCATGCTATAGGAATTTGGGCGCCATGCCCAAATTGGATGGGAGCCACGCCCATTTCTTTTTTTGTGCTTCGAATGATTGTACCCTGCGTTGGAAAGATTGCATTTTACGGCAGAACGTTGCATGAACAGTGGCCCGGGGAGCAATTTGGGCGCCATGCCCAAACTTGATGGTAGCCATGCCCAAATTTCAAAGTTGGTCCATTTTGAACATCCAGGTCCCTGCAATTTGTTCTTTTGCACATCCTGCTTTGTCCTTTTGCACTTTTGACCACAGTAACTTGACATTTGTTAATGATTTAACGAGTCTTGATATTTTTGTCATGTCACATACCGAGTGCGAAAGAAATTGGGGTGTCTGAGCCCCTCAAGCGATGGAGTCTACTGTAACCCAGGCTTGAGTAGGCGAACATCGTTGATTAGAATAGACTCTCCAATTTCGTTTCATTTCAAAATGAGGAGAAATATGCGGCGGTAGCGGATTATAATGCAACAATTTATCAAACCTCCATATCCTAGACATTTTTAGTCGGTTATAGCGAGGTTATCGCGGTTTTTAAGCGAGATATGCAAATTGAATGCTCGATGGTCGGACCTACTAATGTAGAGCGCCTCGTATCCCTTAATAAAAGGAATCGGACCAAGCGTGGTTCGGCCTAAGCGAAACAAACAACCAATCGAGGAAGTTGTGCTCTTTTTAAGGTCAAACCCATCCAAGAACACAAGCGAAGAAAAAGATTTTCATGTTTTTCGAAAAGTCGTATTCTTACGGTCGAAACGTTGTCAAATACGGTATGAAGATTTTTGTGTATTTCGAAAACCATATTTCACCGAAAATACATCGATGAAATACGTTAAGAGGCATTTTCAAAATCATGTACTGGTGGCCATATCTCCGATTTCCAAACATAATAAGAAAACTTCAAACTTCAAATTTTCCAAGCCAGATAAGCTGTCATCGAATACGACAAAGAGAATTTTCTTCAAATTTTCGAAAACTGTATCCAACCGATCAAAATCCGTCGTTGAATACGACAAAGAGATTTTTCTTTTTCTTCTTCCTCTTTTCTTCTTTTTTTTTTTTTTTTGAATATTCCTCTTTTTTGTTTTGTTTTGTTTTGTTTTGTTTTTTTTTGAAATCAAAACTCATTTTGAAAAAGAGTTTTTCTTTTATTTAAAAGCAAACCTTCCTTAAAAGGAAATTATTCTAATAGTCAAGGTAAGAATACTGTACCTGACTTACCTTTTTTGGTGGTGGGCAGTGATCTTGGTATTTTGCCACTCTTGCTGGGGAATTTATTCTCTCTTTCTTTTTCCTCTTTTTTTTTTGTGTGTGATGGTCGTGCCTACCGAAATAGGCTGCCTACGTATCCTTATTCAAGGAATCAGACCAACGTAGTTCGACCCTGCTGGGGATTTTGCTCTTGTTCTTTTCTTTTTGCATTTTTTTTTCTTTTCCTTTTTTTTTTCTTTTCTTTGATTGTTTTTTCTCTTTTTTTTAATGACTTTATTTTTTTCTTACTCTCTTTTTTTTTGTTTCTTTCTTTGATTGATTTTTTTTATTTCAAAAGGAAAAGGGACTTACCTTTGCCGCTGAGTTTTCTGATTTTTCTACTTGTCTGGCAGCTGACTTGCTGGGATATGAGCTTTTCTTGCTTTTTGGGTGAAAGACCGTCGAATGTGGTTAACAAAATTGCTTTTGTTAACTTTCTGTTAAGTCTTAGGGACCACTTTGCAGCTTTGAAATTTGGAGGACTTAAGTGGCGCGATCTTTGTTTGGAGGGAAAGTGAAAATTCTCACTTTTCCTCCTTTTGTCTCCTTCACTTACGGGAATGAAGGCAAAAGCCTTCATTCTTTCTCTCTTCTCCTGCTTCAGCTTCTTCCATAGCCGACGAGGTAAGTTTTTTTTCTTTTTTCTTTTTTTTTCAATTTCTCTCCTTTTCTCAATTTTCTTCCGCCAAAATTTTTGTTTTTCTGCGCAGATGGCTTCTTCCCCTAGATCTAGGAAAGGAAAAGCACCAATGGACCCGGAATCTGGCGAGGAAAAGAAAGAATTTCCTCCCTTGGTTCGAAACCATGTCGGCTATTATTATTCGAAACATGAATGTGGCAATCTGGTGCGAGATTGGTACAAGCATGTCTCGAATCTTCCTGATCCCAATGTAAGTATAACTTTCTTCCACCCATTTGGTTAATTTTTCAGATCTGCTCATTTTCTGTGCTGTTTTGGACTTTTGGAATATATGTATGCAGCTTATGATATTTATACATGCGATTTATGGACTAAAATGATGCAATTTTAGTAATAATGCATGAAATATGGACAATTTATTTTTGCGATTCCCAAATTGAACTAGCAGTTACTATTTGATCCTACTATGCATGATTTATAATGTTAATGTAATTAAGGCTGTATGATGCATGTTTTAGGCCTGAAAATATTTTTACATGACATATATTCACAATGCGGAATTTTCGGAATGAAATGTAAAATTTTCTGGATACATTTTTCGGATATATTTTCGGATATATACAAGACAAAATAGATATATTTTATGTACTAGAACGGATATTTTATGCAAGCTGATGGTATAGGGATATAAGAAATGCCAAGTAGATATGATTTTTCCATGGCAGGTGGCATTTTAAATTTCTTTTTCGCGCATTCCTAATACAGCTTATTAAATGATAAATGCAAATTATGGATGCATGGACTACTTTATTTGATGCCAATATGATGCTGAATATACATGAGATGCTCTTTTTTTTTATTGCATGGTTAATTTATTTTTGGATAAAATAATTTTTTGGTCCCTGAACTATACCAATATTATGCGTTTGGTCCCTGTATTTTTTTTGTAATGTGTTTGGTCCTTAAAGTAGGTTTTACAAGAGATTACCCCCTCATGAAATGCTGTTCCGTCGGTTTTCCGTCAATTTTTTATGAAATTCCAAATCTACCCTTAGTAATGTTAGTGGTTCAAAATAAAAAAATAAATAAAAAAGAAAAAAAAAAAAAAAAAAGGAAACGGTCGAGAAACCAATTTGCCTCTTTTTCTTCCACAGTGGATCTTCATCCACCCGCCGCCCCGAGATCTTCTCGGCGAAATAATCACCCCCTTCTTCTCAAACCCGACATCTCTCTTCATCCACCGCCTTCCCAGATCCCGCTAGCCTCCCATCCCCTTCCACTCCCACCCGCCTAGATCTTCTTCTCCTGAAATAATCAATCTTCTCTTCCTCAAACCCGACATCTCTCTTCATCTTCTCCCGATCCACGCGCCATCCCATCCCCCTTCACATCACATCCACCGCCGCCCCGGATCTTCTTCTCCCGTGAAATAATCACCCCTTCTTCCTCAAACCCGACATCTCTCTTCATCTTCTCTCCGATCCACGCCGCCATCCCATCCCCTTCACATCCATTCGCCTGGATCTTCTTTCTCCTGGCGAAATAATCACCCCTTCTCTTCCTCAAACCCGACATCTCTTCTTCATCTTCTCTCCCGATCCCGCCATCCCATCCCCTTCACATCCAGCCGCCCCAGATCTTCTTCTCCGGCGAAATAATCACCCCTTCTCTTCCTCAAACCCGACATCTCTCTTCATCTTCTCTCCCGATCCACAGCGCCATCCATCCCCCCCTTCACATCCAGTAGGCCTCCACATCAGCAAGCTCAATAGAACCCCCTTCTCCCTTCATCTTCACCTAGAATCAACCCTCAGCATGGTACCTTCATCTCCGTGAAACAATAGCTCCCACCGCCTTTATTTAAACCCAACAACCCAAATCGCCTCCCTCTACCCGATTCGCCCGGCCAGCCCCATAATCACATCCGCCCAAAACCCGGTCAAACCCTGAATCACCCATCCTCTTCAAGCTGCTTCAATCCTCCACACCGCAAGCTTCCCCGTTCTTTCTCAAACTCCGGCATCCCTCGGCCTCGATCTCCTTCTTACCGGCTCATCCCTTCGGTTCAAGCCCAGTATGAGCAAACCCGACATCCTTTTTTTTTTTTTCTTTTTTCTTTTTTTTTTTTATTTTGAACCACTAACATTACTAAGGGTAGATTTGGAATTTCATAAAAAAATTGACGGAAAAACTGACGGTAACACCATGAGGGGGTAATCTCTTAGTAAAACCCTACTTTAAGGACCAAACACATTACAAAAAAAATACAGGGACCAAACGCATAATATTGGTATAGTTCAGGGACCAAAAAATTATTTTATCCTTTATTTTTTTAACACGAATGTGAAGATAAAGGAAATGTGGCATGCAAATTTAAATGCAAAGTATATATTTTATCTCTCTTTTTTTCTAACATGTTGACATGTACATTTATGCAAAGTATATTTGTATATATTATTATGACACTTAAAATGATAATGATAATGTATATGTGTAAAGAAAAAATTTTAATGTACAAAAAAAAAAAAAAAATATATATATATATATATATATATATATATATATATATATATATATATATATATATATATATATATTATTTTTTTGTTTGTTTTGTTTTGTTTTGTTTTTGAAAAATTTAATGTATTAAATATGTAAGAAGAAAGGGTTTGTGAGAGACTTACCTTTATTTTCCTCCCCTTTTTTTGAGGAGCGGGTTTTGGACAAGGCCAGGGCCACTGTGCCATAGTTTCGATATATTCCATTTGATGCCTCTGGCTGGGGCTTGGGGTCTTCTGCTTAGGCCTTTACTCCCTTCGCGGTTCTGAGTCATCTTCGACGTCTTTGCGGAATTTGTGAGATACCACCCACACTTTCCACAGGTGGGAGAGATCACCATGACTCCTGCGACTGCGGCTATTACAGGTATTTCTACCTGGAAGGGGACCCGGATTGCCCGCACCCATGACGAATAGTGGAGGACCCCTTTTGGGGTTCGTGCTGAGTACAAGGCAGTGATGAGGTGACCATTCTCGTGAAGTGGCTTCTAGATCTTGAAGCGGGTTGGCGCCCTTGAGATAGCGTTCTTGTGACTCGTCTTGCCGGGACATTTTTATTCTTTTTCTTAGGCACGTCTCTTTTTGCCAATGCTTCTACTTCTTTGAGGGTCTTCTTTGAGGCTGCCTCGAGATGGAGCATGTGATCGACTGGGGCGGCATGTTTGGTGAGCTTTACTTTTGCATGGATAAATTGAGTCGGAATAGGCGGCATGCTCTTTTTCTTTTTCTTTCGTCAAGTATATATATGTTTTTTATTATTTTGCTGACTTTACCTCCCTCTTTTTTTTTTCAAGTGTGGGCTTACTCGTCTTTGACTTGATGCAGACCCTCGCGATATCCTTGGCCCACCATAAGTCAAATTTGTAGCGAATGGGAAAAACGGAGCTGTATTATGTTGAGTATTGGGGGGCTGCGAGCAGGTTGGCAAGCTCAACCAGTTCGGTGACTTTGTTCCTTGGCGGAATCGGTAGGGCGATCGAGGTTACTCGATGATTTTGTCGTTGCGGATCTTGATGGTGTCTATCATGTGCGATTCTTTGTATATGGGTGAGCGGGTCAACCGCGGAAGCATGTTCCGTTCGATAGCCCCCGTTGGCACCTCACCTCCCTCCGCATGTGATTGAGCCACACTTCATACCAAACCGGCTCAGTATTTGACCAAATATCGGATGCACGCGATTTCAGTGATAGCCTATGAGGACTTCTTGAGGACAATGCTCCATCCTCCTCCTCCTCCTCGTGATGGGGGGGCGTGCATGCGATGGGCCGAGTCTTCTCGTCTCATTACGGATGCACTCGAGGTTTTCCATGTACGATGCCTTTCATCCATCCCGGATGGATGGTAGGCTCATAAGGGAGGTTCTTCGGATGTGGAGATTCGAGAGTACCGCATCCACGATCGAGGCCCATACGGTATATTCATCACTCCCCTTTTTTGGTTAGCTGCTGCACTCTATCTCCTTTTTTTTTA
>CM028384.1:30591580-30802009 GCA_013146195.2 Codonopsis lanceolata | reverse complement strand
TAACTTACGTTGCAATACTATGAGACCTCATTGAGGTTTTCTAAGTTAAAGTACCAAGTAGTACACTCACATGATAAGACCCATGGGTTGTAGTCTAGGTTCTAAAGATGTCCGTTCGATACTATTTCGTATGGTCAAGGCAATACTAGCATGCTTTGGATAACAACTTGATTATCTTTGCAACTCTAGGAGTAGACTCTATATATAGAGTACTAGATCATAACCCATCAAAATTCGTTATTTAGGAGATTCTCTAATTCACCATCTCGGATTCCCGAGATGATCCCAATTCCCAATCAAGTCCTTAAACAAGTTAGGGTGCATTCACACATACATGGCGACTCTAGTGAGTCAGTTCCCATCAATAACCCCAAATCCATAGGATCCAAAACATGGGTAGGTCAAGTTCCTACAAGTCTTACAATCCTTTTTTTTAACCCTTTTTATAAATCAATTAGGACCACAATACCAAGCCAAACATGACCTTAGTCTATCGATGACCCAAATTCTACAATTTGAAACCCTAGCATAGAACTTTCTCTCTGACTCTCAATTGCAATTACTTCCTTGAGAGTTGTTCCTAAACATATTTGGGACATTATTCATGCTTTACTCAAGTCCAAATTATTAACTTATAGGGCAGACCCAATAAATTCAGATTTCAAACCTAAAAATGACAATTTCTCAACATCTTGCAAATGTAATTAATTCCTTCACAAGAACTACTCCTAGGCATATTTAGAACAACATTCATGCTTGAACTAAATCCAAATTAATAAGTTAACATGGCAGCCCCAAATTTTCAGATTTCTATCTTGTTGAAATGAAGATTTCTACTTCACAAAAAGTCTTCCTAATCATGTATACAACAACTATTATGAAGGGAGTATGCCCTAATATTAAACCTACAAATTTTCTGGGTTTGAAACGTACCTTAAGCCTTAGATTAATGGATGCATGAAGAAATAAATCAAGGATAAACGTGAGGGAAGTAAGAGCTTCGAAAGGGCGGTTTCGAAGTCCGATCGGGTCACCGAAGCTCCGGCAATCGATCAATGAAGGTGGAGTGTTCTTGAGTCTCCTTCTCTAAACCCAGCAAACTATCATACGTAAGATGGAAAATGGCTGAAATGGTTGGGATGGTGAAGTCACAAACTTGGCTCAATCCAAGTGAAAGGGTTATGTGACTTCTCATTGGTCAATAAATGTCTACCATTGATAAATAATCATCAAAGGCTTGGATTGAGTCTCCCTTGGTCAACATAAGTGAGATTAAGTGGTTTGGGTCATGTTTGGTCGGACTTGAGGTCAAGGGTGCAAGGGACAATGCCACATTTCATCAAAAATCCTGAAGTGCTGGAAATCAGGGCAATGCTACTGACCAGTCAACTTGTAAAATCTACCATAAATCACTAACAACTCCAATTGAGATACTTTTTGATTTTTATGAAACTAGACTCTTTAAAATACAATTTAGCATTTTAAATTTCTCAATTCGGACTTGTATTCATCAAAATACAGTCCCTCCAAGTTCACGTTAACATTCTGAATTCTCAAAACAGAACACAGACACAGCCATAATACGTGGCCTATTTGAGGCCCTTAAACACATTGGAAAATTATGAAAATTTACAGGGATTAACTTAACATATGTAGGTAACACACACTAAAATTTAAGCCAATTATCTTTAGTAGATTGGTACCAGAATTTTCCCGAAATTTGCCCAAGAACAAGACTGAATCTGTGAAGTAATAAGTTGGTCATTTTATTTCCAATTAACAAGTCCACGAACAAGGATGGTTAAACATGAAAGAACTAGTAACCTTGGTATAGAATTCAACCCACATGAACCACAAGTAATCATGGACAAGTCTCTAAGGCAAAGGAATGCATTCATGCATCCTAATTTCCAAATGTTCAAATACAAGCAAGAAGGGTCTCAACCTCAAAGTTAAACTTCCAATGGTTTAAGTAATGACCAAGAAAATGTAGAAATCATACCAAGACTCTTTAAGACTTAGTTAAGAGTTAAGGAAGCTAAGGCGATACACAAAGCTACCACGAAAATGCATACAAAGTATAAAAATCTTATAAGACAACCAATACTCCACTAAAAGAACTAGAACCAAGATATATATGTTAGGTTTATTTCTAGTATGTTAAGCAACAATAATGATCATGGTAAGTAACCAAAGTTTGGGTTCTCTTACTAACAAAAAGCCAACAAGAACGTTATGGCCATTTGACACGCAAAACAAGGAAGTCAAACACACGAAGGTAGTGGTCTTACAAAGTACAAGTATAAATTTTTCTCCCTGCTGCTCATTAAGGGTGGTTTACCGAGGTATTTCTTAAGTTGCTTGAATGCTTCTGCACATTCTTCATTCCACTCAAAATTCTTATTGCCACGGAGTACTTTGAAGAAGGGTAGACATCGCCGTGGAGCTGAAATGAAACGGCCAAGAGTGATGATGGTTCCGTTCAAGCGTTGGACATCTTTAATACATCTAGGCAGCTTCATGTCGAGTAGAGCTTGAATCTTCTCCGGGTTGGCTTCTATTCCCCTCTGGTTAACCATGAACCCCAAGAATTTTCCAACTGACTCGAAAACGCATTTGCTCGGGTTTAGTTTCATGTTGTGCTTTTCAGTTGGCAAAAGTCTCTTCCAAGTCTTTCTTTGTGGTCTTCCCTTTGTTTTGATGACCATGTCATCAATGTATGCCTCCATGTTTGCCAATTTGTTGGCCAAAACTTTGTTGACCATACGCCGATAAGTAGCCCCATCGTTTTTCAACCCAAAGGGCATCATTTTATAACAGTAGAGACCGCCAGCTGCCCGAAATGCGGTCAAAACCTTGTCCTGCTCGCACATTTTCACTTGGTGGTATCCTGAATACGCATCCAAGAAGCTGAGCATCTCGAACCCAAAGAATAGCATCAACCAAATTTATCAATGCGAGGAAGAGGGTAACTGCCTTTGGGAGCCTTATTAAGATCTGTGAAGTCCACACACATTCTCCATTTATCATTGCTTTTTAACCATTACCACATTAGCAAGCCAGACGTAATGAATTTCTTCAATGATGTTGCCAAGAGCTTCTACTTCAATCTTTATAGCCTCATTCTTTTCCGTGGAGAATTATCGAGGTCGCTGAATTGGTCGATATGCCGATCCACACTTAGCCTATGAAGAGCTACCTTTCCTCGTGGAGAATTGCCGAGGTCGGCCATCAATTGAAAGTCGATATCGGATCCACACTTAGCCTTGAAGAGCTACTCTCACTTATGCCCTCATATCCTCCACCCGCCATGCAAACATATCAAGACTTGACTTTAATTGCTCGATCGGTAGGTGTCGTCTCCTCGAGGAAAGTGTTGTCCCAATTTTGATCTTCTGCTCTGGAAAAGACGGGTTGATGATGATTTCCTCGAGCTCATCTTCAGCCCGAAATTCTGGCTCCTCACGGACCTGCAATGTGTCCATTTCAATCTTTTCGTCGCCTTTTGCCCTCTTTCTGAGCGAGGCTTTGACATTTCCTTGAGCGGCCTCGTCTCCTTGTCCTTAGGTTGATCAACCTCCATATCTTCGGTCGCTGAGCATTCTCCTTGAAATTATCGCTATATTGTCAGTTTTTCACGGAACAATGATTTCATCATTGGGGATGGAGAGCGCGATTTTCTGCCTTTTCTTTTGCGTTTCCCGAACAAATTCCCACATTGCTCGGGGTTGGCTGTGAAGGATCCCAATGCCAGATGTGTAAAACTTTGGCTCTTTGGTGAGGTACCCGAGGCTACCATCGAAGCGAGCCATGGAAGGGATGCCCATGATGGCATTGTATGGTGATTTTAGATCGATCACGAGGAAAGTTATGACCTCTAGCCTCGTATGTTCCCCATCACCTATGTAAACTTCCAGGTCAATTGTGCCCTTAACACCGACTTTATGATTTGTAAAACCTTCTAGAGTTCCCAAGTAAGGTTTTAATCGGGCATCGGTGAGACCAATCTCCTTAAAACAACTGTAGTAGAGCACGTCCCTAAGATGCTCCGTATCTCGAGACCGGCAACTCCTGCACTTGCCGATTGTTAATCAAAGCCGATATAACCAAAAGTCGCTGGAAGCAAGGGTTGTGCTTGCTAGTTCATTTCGCCGCGAGTGAAATGGATTGTACGCTTTCGCCAAATCGAGTTACTTATGGCATATTCATCACTTTTGACGGACGAATAAATATGCTTTCCCGTTGAGTCGATTTGGGCTCCTTCCTCGAGAATAACATTAACCACTGCTGTTTATCCGGGGCATTTCTCCTGCTTCACCGCTTCCCAGTTTCCCAGAGTAAGATCACGATCACGGCGATTGCCACCATTGTTGTTCCCTTGCTTGAACCTATCAAAGGCGTCCTTGATTAATCAAGCGTTGAATTTCGTTGAATTTTTTGAGGATGAAACATTTCCTACGTGACATGCCCCACGTCGTTGTGATGGGCACAAAAATTTTGTGCTATCCCGGTATTGGGCAAGATCGGATTCAAAATTATAGGGGCGGGAAGATCATTAGGAGCGGAAGATCATTCTCATTTGCATCATAATTTCTCTCTTGAAGTGTTTAAGGGAGTAAAATCTTTCTGAAACTCGAGAGCTTCTCTCAATCGTTCAATCTCAGAAAATTATTGTTGAATCAAGTCCTGCTGATCTCTCCAAAATTATGTTGTCCCCGAACTGTCGAACTATTTTCAACCTTTTCTTTCCTTTTCCTTCCGATCGCCTTAGTCGGTGAGCAGTTGTGCCCGAGCAAGCATCTCACCCACGAGTGGCCGGAGGATGCATCACCAATTCTTGCTTCAGGCCCCCACTTCGCATATTGTTTAAGAAACAAAGCGTAACCTCTCCTTCAGTCATGCCCGTGACTTGTTCGAGCACTTTAGTGAATCTTTCCACATAGCTATGAGAGGATTCATCAACCTCCTTGACCACTTTGCAAAGGTCGAATCGACTTTTAGGGAGAGCTCCGTAGAGGCCAAATTGCTAGAAACTTCTCCTCGGGTCCTTCCATGCTGTAATAGATCCTCTTGGGAACAACCAACTCCGGGTTTTACCTGTATGGCCCATGCAAATGCCTTCATTTTCAAGGCTTCATTACTAGTTACCAAGCCGACCTGAGCTTCAAATGATCGTAACCAATCTCTGCTCGGGTTTTCCAGTATTTATCAAAATTCGGAAAAAATAGCTCCCTGTCTTTGGAGGTGTGTTTTCGATCCGATCCGAAATGGACTACCCTCAGTAATGGCAGCGGTCCCATCGAGCGGCGACCGCCTCCCACCCATCCATTCTAGCTTGCACAATTGCCAAAACCTCGGCCATTGTCCGAGGTTGGTGGTAATGAATGCCGTTGGAATTACTACGGGCTGAGCTATAGTGGCCAGAGGTGCCTCAACTTGCTATGCTCGGAGCTGCTGGGGGACCCTTGGGGGTCTAGTGGTCTCATAGCGGTCTGCTCGCCTGTCGTCTTCGCGACGTGGTGATGTCCGTCGAAAACGATGAGAATAGCAGGACCGAGAATGATATGAACGTTCATGCTCATCGTTTCGACTCACTTCTGGCTGGTTGTGACTCATCGACCATATTGTGCTCTCGGCACGGCGTTTATCGGCCCGTCTCTCCTCATGGATTTCCATGGCATTAGCATCTTGATTGTGGGCGCCACCACTTTACGCACGATTCGGCACTGATCGATGGCCAAGGGGGTTTGTGTGGGGCATGGCGCCAACACTAAGCACCCTTTCAACCACATGTGGAACACTAGCTACCTGTCGGTGTGCTTGCTCCTCATGGGAGGCGGTGGTTGACCCAACAGCCTGGTTGATTCGAATAAACATCTTACTCATCTTGAGCTTGATTGCTGAAGAGCTTGTGCGTGTGCTTGTTCATTCAACGGGATAGGCTCGCCCTTGAATTAAGTCGGCGACTTCAGTTGGTTCAATTGATCACGTAGCTTCAGCCAAATTGGCTCTTTCTTTGTTGCAATGATTTCTTAAATCATCTTTGAGGTGGATCGATTCTTTGGAGACGAAACCAGCTTCGCCAGTTGGTGCATGTTGTGCCGCCACTTGAGATCTGGTCATTACCCCGCCTAGTGGTGGGAGGCCGTTCGTGAAGCTGGTCGGAGGGATTTCCACCGAGTGCATTACTAATTGGGGGCCAATCTCCTTGATGAACAGACACATCACCGCCAACTTTTCCGCTTGCTCCAACTTGTCCCTTTCCGTTCTTAGCCATGCTAACAGGATTTGATGAAAAATGGATTAAAATTTATCGTTTCCCGGCAACGGAACCAAACTGATGCTGCACAATCTGGTCTTGGGCCGTTCCTTGTGGTTTGTGGGATATCTGGGCTTATTTGAATGTATGATCTCCTAGAACCCTGTCAAAAGAAGAACACCTTAGTAGGAATGCAAGGCAGGGCCTCGCGAAACCCCTCGGGCGTGAGAGTAAGTATTAAGCTTAGTTGAAAGCAAAATAACAGGGTTTCGGTGTATAAAATAGTGCGTACCCTTCAAATGAGATTTTGTGAAGTATATATAGCCTTTTTGGGAGTAAGATCTGGGCTGGGCCCTTATCAAGGAGATAATTTAGGACTTTAATACCATAAATGCGGGTTGACCGCATAACTGACGGAATCACGACGGAAATCTCGGAATCAGTGAGGTTATTTCCCAGTTAAGCTCAAAAATTGATATCAGGTTCATTCGAGCAGCCTTGCTCCCTGCTCGCTGACTGATAGACAAATTTCTGCTCGATATAGATGTATGGTGTTCACCTCGTAGCTATCCTGCTCGGATAACTTCTTTCTTAGTCTCTATCATACATGTGACTATCACGTGTTGACACATGTGCTTGGCTCGTGACCAGAGTTTGGGCCGAGCTCATCATATATCATGCTTAAATAATGGTTAGCAGACTTTAAATGTTAATTTATCATAAAATAACATTTATTATACCCAAATAGTATTTAAAATATATCTCCTTCATTTTCCAATATATATATATATATATATATATATATGTATATGTATATGTATTTTACCTGATTTAATGATTTGAAACACGTTGCTTTCTCGTGACTAGGACGGTATCCAAACAGGGTTGTCACATCACTTTCATAACTTTCCTATGTTTTCCATTTAGGCCATTTCCTGCCATTCTGGAAATTCAAACCCTTGAAAATCCAAAACCATTCAACCTAAAAAGCTCTGGTCCAGCTTCTTAAACATGCTCGAAATGCAGAACGTCACTCGCCTCACAATTGAGCGAGCACCATACGACTACTACGACGTCGTTGTGACTTACCCCACCGGATTCCAGCCCTGCTCCAACTCCGACGCCCGGCAATGGCAGGCCTTCGTCTGTAAACGTAACCGCATGAGCCTCTTCACCTTCGTGGGCGCCGCACGCGACGAAACCAAGAACAAATCCGCAGACTGTTACTGCGTAGGTGCCGGAAGGAGTCCAAGTTATGTCGCCTGGTGGACTGTGCAGATACACAGTGTGCTAACGAGAGTTCGACGATTCAGGAGTCGGACTTCTGTTTACAGCCGAAAGGAGACAGTTATACGAGGAGGTCAGTTTTTGATTGTATGGTGGCGGTTCCATACCAGTATTTTTCTGGGAGAGGACAATTTATTCCTGGAAAACAATAATTTGGGGACAGATGGAGGGTGGAATTTGGGGATCGCAACTTGTGAAAGGAGGCCTCTAGTTCTTTTTTTCAAACTCTACGGTCTCGATTATAAATTAAAATATCAGTTAGGTTTGAAAAAATTTCATTTTAGTCCTTATTTAATGTACGTTGACAAGTTAACGGTATTTGTCTAACGATATCTATCAAAAGGATTGTGGCTGTGAAAATTTCATACTTTTATGACTCAATTTTGACAAAAAAATTATTAAAGGACTAATACTGAAAATGATCTAAAGTCAAAAAACCATTGATAAGATTAACCCTAAAAGAAAACATTATAGTTGTGGGGACCACAATGCTTCAACTAGCAATTGCAGGAGGCAATCCAAACTTAGCCCATATTTTCTAAGTTACTAAATGGGGAAATCATGTACTGTTTAAGGCTTTTAATAAACATTCTCCTAACCGGCATGTTTCGATAATTAAGAGGATAAAAACAACTTTCCTTAATTACAAATCTTAAGTTTCTTAATCAGGAACAGGGTAAGTTGCAAGACTATTTGATATCTCTATGTTTTTCGGAGATATTTACATTATTTTTTTATCACCATCCAATAAAATATTGAGTAGATCTACTTTAAAACCATCTTAAAACATTTGTACCAATGTAACTAATAAATATTAATTAGTGATCATAGCCCGTAATAGGGTATCAAAATAAATCAAACTTGTATCAAATTGATTCAAAGTCTTTGCGTATCAAAAATCTGATACTCAAAAGGTAAGTATCAAACCCAAAGCAAGGAAGTGAGTCTGGTAAAAAAAATCTTTTTCTTTGATTTTCGGTGTAACGACCCGAGCCCGAGAACCCGGTCCATTACGTGTAGTCCACACACTTGCCCACTGAGCACGCAACACCTTGGGTCATCAGGCCCACCACAAGACGACCCAAAATTTCATGGATAATGTTGGTGTCCAGTAGTACCCCGGGCGATATAGGATTCAAGAGGTGGCTCATACGGGGATCAAGAGGTGGTTTTCACCTTCTGCGGTGTAACATTTTGGTCCCCCGCACAGCACTTTGTTCCCACATTTTCGGTCGGGACCCGCTCTGATACCATTTGTAAAGACCCGAGCCCGAGAGGGCGGTCCGCTACGTGTAGCTCACACAATTGCCCACTGAGCACGTAACACCTTGGGTCATCAGGCCCACCACAAGCCGATCCAAAAGTCCATGGATGATGTTGGTGCCCAATAGTAGCGCATGACTACCTTATAAATCAAATACAAGTCCCACATCTACCCCTATTTGGGATTGGGGTATTACATTCGGTCTTTCTGCAATTCAATTATTTTTAAAGTATACATTGAAATGAGTCCGGTCAAAGTCTATTTCTTTGTTTATTTATTTTTAATGAGTTACGTATCAAATGAAGGGCAAATAAGATATTTTATTATACATATTATGGATCTTAGTTTGTAAGACATAATATTTACTATTTCATAATTCAGTCTACCAACACACATCATGTCGAGTTGAAAAAATCCATCACACATAAAATATCCATAAATCTTCCTAACTTTTTGCCTAAAATGTTTCACATTAAGCAAAAGTTGCTTTCTATCAACAAAGGGTGCTGTTGTCTTTGCTCTCTATATCAGCAAATTGTTTTTTATTTAATTTATTTTTGTAATAATTGAAATAAAGAGCAAGAAAAAGAGAGATAAAGTCAAACTTATATATAAAAATATCCATAAGTTAGTTATAAAGTCAGCAACTGTATACAAACGCAACCTAACTACTTTAAACAGTTTTTTAAAAAATGGGGTGAATGAGTTCATGGGGATTATGAAGAATCTTTACAACCCTTAACAACTTGAGTTCAATCCGTTTTGAATAAATAGTCCACTATTTTATTTTGAAATATTTTATTTAAAGAATTTATTTTCAAAAATTAAAACAAAGTATTATTTTATTATCAATAATTTACTAAAAATGATATTTTCTTTAAAAAAATTAACTTTTAAACGATAACTTTTTACCCAAAATAGAGGGGGTATTACATTCCTTCGTTACCTCAAGCTGCTTCAAAGTTCAAACTCAAGCCTAATCACTGTGATTCGGTCATCATATCTATTTAATACTTCTTTTATTTCGGGTAAAGAGTTCCCGTTTGAAAGTCAAATTTAAAAAAATATGATATTTTTAGTAGTCATTGGTAATAAAAATTACATTTTTATGCTTTAATTTTTGAAAGTGAACTCAATAAGTAAAACATCCCAAATAAAATAGTAAATTATTTACTTGAAACGAAAGGAATAGCACTATTGAGAACCAAACAAAAATGAATCACCACACTCAAATATCCTGACATAATTTTAATGAAAACTCTAATATCAAGCATTTGATATAAATAAAATAAAATATTAGCTAAAGAGTAAGTCTCATGTAAGACAGTATTACGGATCTTAATTCATAAGACGAAACTCTACTCTTTCACAGCTTAACCTACCAATACATGATGGATCGGGTAAAAATTATCCGTCTTATGAAAAATACTCGTAAGACCGTCTTACACAAGTATTTGTCTTAATTGAATGCATAAATTTAAGTAAGATGATCTTACAGATATTTTTTGTATTGACGAATCTTTTTTACTTGACTCATAATGTATTAGTGTATTAAATTATGAGAAAGTGAGACTCTATCTTATGTATTAAGATCCGTAAGATCGTGTTAAATGAAACTTACTCTAATTGAATATATATGGTAATTAAGAAAGTACGATTGCCGATGGCTATGTGGAAAGTGGAGTCTATCCCCTTTAATTGGCAACCAAACAACTCTTTCTCTTTTTTCTTAGGTATATTATAAGTTTTAATGTTAGTGTGGCTAGATCAAATTTATTTAAATATATATATTGTTAAATCAAATGTACTCTTTTTTAAGTAATAACATAATTCCAAATTATCACAAATTTAATCATCTAACAGTTTTATCACTAAAGCTCGTAATAATATCACAAACTCAAACTCGTAAATTTAGGGGTGGCAATTAGGTGTTACCGGATAATTTGGATAAAACAATTATCTACCAAATATAGTTAATGTGTGTTATTGGATATTATCCATTAACACCCACTACGGTCAATGGGTGTTATTGGATAATATTCAATTCTATCTATTAATAAATAGATATTATCTAGATAATACCCAATAAGTAACATCATATTTTAATTTATTTTTTAGTATTACTTTCCTATATATATTATTATTCACTAATCACAACACATAAAAAAAACACGCACAAAACTAAACAAAAACACATAAACACACACACACACAAAACTAAACAAAAACACATAAACACACACACACTCTTACGCGTACAAAACTAAACAAAGGCGCACACACTAGCTGTAAGACTACTTTATATATATATATATGTGTGTGTGTGTGTGTGTGTGTGTGTGTGTGTGTGTGTGTGTGCAAGCACTCACACAACACCTGCTCAATGAATAACACAATCATAGCTTGTGTTAATTACAATTGGCAAGCAAAACAACCATAGCTTGGGAACCTTTCTAGGAAACTCTATATCACAAAATGTTTCAGTTGTCTCATGTCTTAGTTGTCTCAGCACAAACTGGCTATAAAATATTTTTGTTCTTGCAAATGAATTAGAGAAATTATAATAGAATAAAAAAAAGTAACAGATGCAAAAAATTTAAAAAAGACAACAAATGGTGAATAGCCAATCATTCCGGCTAAACTAACAAACACCCATGACTATCAGACCAATATACTTCCCCCGTTTCGGTAAAAAGTCAACTATTTCATTTCAGGATGTTTCACTTAAATAGTCCATTTTAAAAAATTGAGGTATAAAAGTGTCATTTTATTACTAATGAACTACTAAAAGTTAATGAAATGAAATGAATCATCAAATATTAAAAAAAAATGCATATCTTTTGTTAAAAAATGTCATAATTTGTTGTCATGAATTTTTATTATAAAAAAATGCATATTAAACTTGTGTAGACTTTGTTTTCTTTTTTGTCTCGCCAACTTTTAATTTTTAGCTAAATATTATTTTAAACCAAATGAAATGGAACAACAAATATTAAGCTAAATAAATGAAATTGAGCCAACTGCTAATTTAACAAAATAAAATTGACAAGTAAATGAAGAATGTACGGTACAATAAGTTGATGCAATTTAGGTGTAATTTTTACAAAAAACAAAAAAAATTTAATACTTATATTCATTATACAAAATAATAAATAAGTTTCATAATAATCAACAAGCTTTGGTATAAAATAACTTGATTCAAGTTCAAATCTTGTTAATTGTAAGTTTCATTTATATCTATTATCGTTTTTAAGTAAAGAACACATAGTGATGGTGGCGGCGGAGATGGGCAGCAGGCGGTGGCGGAGTTGGGGGCAGATGGTGGTGGCGATGGAAGAAGGTGTATTAATGGATAAACTCAATGGATAATCGATTAATATTCATAATTATCTATTTTGTTATTGATTTCTAATGAGTGTTATCTATTAACACACAATTAGTCTTATAATGGTTATATTGGATAATCTAATAGACGGATAAAATTTTGTCACCCTTTCGTAGTATCATTTGACTTTTATAATTAAATTTCTTGGTTTTATTTTGACTTGATAAGGCTCCCTTCAATTACCATATTTGGAATAATAATAATAATAATGTTAATAGAAAACGTTTAATCTCTCTATCTCTCTCTCTCTCCCAACCTTTTTTCCTCTCAATACAAACCAACAGAAGGGAGTGGGTAAAGTAATGTTCGATCAAAACTGAGAGCTTCTTTCTTCTCAAGAAAAACCAAACCCATTTAACCTATTTCAGAAAATTTCACCCTTGTACAAATATATTTTCATCTCCTCACGTAATTTACTGGTAATCTCTCGACCCTGTATATGTTTCTAATTTTGTTATTTTTCTGGGTAATATGATGATGATCAATCCTCTTTTAGTGGAATTTGTGTATTTAGCTTTTGATTGTACTTTTTAATAAATGTTCTGAATAGTTATAGTTGTATTATATCAGGTTGTATGTTTTTTTTTTTTTGATGATTGGTTTGGTGAAGGTTCAAGTGGGTTATGTAAAAATTAGGGTTCTGAGTTGAATTGTATGTTAGTTTTGATTTTTAGTGAGCGATTATATGGTTGGTGAGAAATCTGTGGAACATAAAGATGGAATTTTGAAAATGAATTTGTCTTTATTCATTTATTTTAGCTCAGCTTCAGTTACAATTCTTGTGTGTTTGTTTGTGTGTGTGTTACCCATTTTGTATATTAGTGGCATTCAAGTTGTGGAGTAGGTGATAGTTTCGTGTTGTTCATTGTTATAATTGTTCTAGACTTGAGATTAGTCAGAAAATAAGGGATTGCTTGATGGATCAATGTATTCTCTTTTGCCACAATTCGAAGCAAAGTCCTCAAGATTTGTGTTTTTGGTCATTTGTCTGTATTAGCTTTTTGTGTCAAACAAGTTTCCCAAATTTCAAAGGGGCTTAAGAGCATTTCTACATGCTGTGTTAAATAGAAGGATAGTCCGCCCTCCAATTGTTTTGGTCTATGTTTATATTGGATAACATAAATGATGTGATTATATCTTCCTATATTTTGGTTGCCTTAGGATGGCTGTTATCTCTGAAGAACCAAGTGGAGGAAGCCCAACTGACAGGTATCCTCTGCTCATGGATCGTACCGAAACTCATGAAGACGAGCATGTTATTGACATAGAGAGGGGTGGCGACGCGTCCTCATCAGGCTCATCTGACGATGAGGCTACACGTGACTTTCATAATGAAGATAGACCATCGAGTAGTCCTAGGGTCCCAATAACTCATTCTCCTTCATCTTTGTCCACTGGTTCAAACTCTCGGAGTCCCTCTCTTGGGAGGAGAAGTGAAGGGTTTGGTCGCCGACGGTGGAGCCCGTTTAACACTGTTTTATGGATTTCCATTGAGCTGGTATTCACTGTAGGTCAAATTATAGCAGCCATTGTTGTTCTGTCAAGGGCAACAAATGAGAACCCGGAGACTCCTTTGTTTGCTTGGATCGTGGGGTATGCAGCTGGGTGTGCTGCAACCCTTCCACTTCTATACTGGCGTTATCTGCACCATAATCAGAGTGCTGAGCAAGGGTCATCTCAAGTTAGGCAGGGCTCTGCCCAGGGGAATTCTCCATCGGAACCGAATTCTTATATTACGATCTCATTTGCTCGATCTTCAGAAGAGGAAAATGGTCAGAATACATCTGCAGGAACTTGGAATGGTGTAAATATGGGTGGTTCAAACATCAGGTAATTGTTTGTACTGTGTGTGTGTTAGTGCTTGTGTTTGTGTGCGTATTTATGTCTGTTGAGCTCGCATGTGTAAGATGCACAAAATTTAGCCTCACTGAACCGAAAGGCCATAAGGGCCAGTAAATGGAAATCAAACTTTCTACTGAAGATCTGTTGTTTACATGTTGAGTGATTGGGAGTGCCCTCAACCCCACAGGTTCGACCTCCTGCCGTAGGGCTGGTTATGAGGGGGGTGGTTTGTTTCTTGGGTTGGGTGGATGAAATTCTACAAGAATGGAAATAGTACTTGTGGAGAGCCTTAGAATATTCGTAATTGAGGGTGAATGTTTCTGATTCTTAGCATCATCATCGGGATTAAAAGGCTTATTTGTCTTATGTTCATTAGCTCTTCAATGATGTATTTTTGAATCATAACTTATACTGTAAATGATTAATGATTGTATCAACATGAAGTTCTGTGATATCATACTTCACCCTTGACCCTCCCTTCCTAAAAAAAGAGGAAGGCCCGGTGCACAAGGCTTCTACCATTCTTTTCCCAAAACGAGTGTCCTTCATTCTACGAATTTACTAAATTTACCTTTACCAACTATCATGGCCTAGTGTTCACTTACAATGCTATGATGTGGACTTTTAAGGGTATTCAAGTATTTGTGTTAGTAAAATTGTTATAAAGTCAACTTAATTTCGTGAAAAAACATAAAAGGGACACTTATTTGAACGGAGGAGTAATTTAAAAGTAAATGGAATAAAATAAAATAAAATAAAAAAGGGAAAATCAAAATGTAAAATGGGCTGCCCACTACACGTGCTCACTTGACCTCATGGTGTAGAAATTCCCATCACTAAGTCAAGTGCCACCCGAGCCGCACAATTTCAAAAATTACAACCATGATTCTTGGTTTTAGCTGTGTGCATTTCTCTTAATAATGTCATTTCTTCCCAGTAGGCTTAATATGCTTGTGGACCACTTCAAGATGGCCTTGGACTGCTTCTTTGCAGTTTGGTTTGTAGTTGGCAATGTTTGGATCTTTGGAGGGCATTCATCATCTGCTGATGCTCCCAATTTGTACAGGTACTAATTGATTAGTGTGGAAAGCGAGTCTGTTCCTTTTAAAACATTATAGAAATCTTACATTTCTCAAGCGTCTTTGCAGGTTATGTATAGTGTTTCTTACCTTCAGTTGTATTGGGTATGCCATGCCATTCATTTTATGTGGAATGATATGCTGCTGCCTGCCTTGTATTATTTCAATACTTGGTGTCCGTGAGGATATGAATCAAATGAGAGGGGCAAGTGATGATTCTATCAATGCTCTGCCAACACACAAGTTCAAATTAAAGAGGAATGGGAACATTGAATGTAAAGACAGTAATTCTGGTGCTGATGAAGGTGGGGTTGTTGCTGCAGGGACAGAAAAGGAGCGTGCCATCTCAGGGGAAGATGCTGTAAGTTCTGGCATTATTAGATGATTGGTTTGTCATTATCTAGTTATATGTGTTAGGGGTGGGGTTATTAATACCCCAATATATTCTCCATACACCCTATTTTCTTCACAAAGGTCGTTCCTCGTGCAAGTAAAAATGGGGTGTCTGGGGTTTATATTGGGGTGTTAATAGCCCCACCCTATGTGTTATTCTTAGAGTTTCTCGAAAGCAATTAAATGGAAACATCCATTTTCATTTTTCTTCTATATATAACCTATAGATTAAGGAAGAAACAAAACATGTGTTGCGGTAGTTGCAAATCTGTCTGTCTATCGAGTTGCATTGAAGTTCCTGCTCCCACCATAATCTATAATCTATCTATCTTTACTTACATTCATTATCTTCATGACTTGAGCCCTGTTTGGAGGTTCCTTTGGTAAAGGTGCCGCAGAACGAAAGGTTCACGAACATGAGCAAGTGGTGGTTAATCTATAATATTTTAAGCCACTTTAACAGAATTTATAAATTATTCATTATAGCTTTATCATACTCCCTCATTTAGAATCTTTAGATGTAAAGAGTCCACTATTTTATGTTGGGATGTTCCACTTAAAGAGTCCTTTTTCAATAAATATGCTTACAATCTCCATAAGCTTTCAATTTTACCTTTACATATGGTATTAAGCATATTGGCTATGCTCTAGCATTTTTATAATTATCATCAACTCGTAAAAATATTATCCCTTAGATATTAGACTTTTCAAATGTGGACTGGTAAAGTGAAGCAGAGGGAATATTTATTTTGTTCAGTGTTTATGCCTTTTCTATGTTCAGCTTTATGACCATTACTTCAATCAGCTTTTATCTCTTTTCTATTCGGATCTTTTGCCTCAATATAATACGCTACCTCTGCTAAGTTTTATTGAGCTACAAGCTGAAGCCCATGCTACTTCAATCTGTCTAGGATGTGAGTTTTGGCTCAATTTCGGTCTTGATTAATAATTTAGCAAACATGACTCTAGTGGACATCTTTGCTACCTAATCTACTCATGCGCATCAAGGGCACCAATATTTTATTGTGATTTGTGATAACGACCATTGTGATGGTAAATAGTTTATGTAGTTTGACAGTTTCAGAGTCAGGCTTACTTGAATAGCTGAATATAACCTGCCCTTGGTTGGGATGCTGTATTGCTAAATCACAGGTGTGTTGCATTTGCTTGGCGAGATACACTGACAATGATTTGCTGAGGGAGCTGCCTTGCACACATTTTTTCCATACAGAATGCGTGGATAAATGGCTGAAGATCAACGCATCATGCCCCCTCTGCAAGTTCGAGATTAGTGGTGGCAATGTAAACCCATCTTCAGAAGCAGATTTGAATCAGCAAGTATGAAATGTCAAAGGAATCCGAAATCACAGACTATTCTTCAAGCAATCAGGTTTACAGTAGCCCTTTGAAGGGCAAAGACTGATTGATTATTGCCTTTGTTTTTTCTTTTGGCAAATCAACCCTTGGGTTGTATAGCTAAATTGAATTCCAGGCTCTATAATAGTATTGTTTGACAAACATACATTTTGCATCGATGATATATTTATATATATATATATAAACTGATTATCGTCATTCTTTTTTATGCTTCTTACATTCATTATCTTCAAAAGTTCTCCTGTTTAACAGTCACTTTGCTTCAAATGTTGTTTAATGAATGTGGTAAGATGTGAACTGGGCAATGGGTTGCTCAGTCTTTCCCTGGAACTGGAAGTAAGGCTGCAAGTTAAGTTGAATTGGTTCCTGAGTCAACTCGAGGTTGACTTGCTCAAACCAAAGTCAAGAACATTGTTTTGCTCCTCTTTTCTTGAAAGTAGGAATGAAAAAAGGGAGCCAAGTTGGTTAGGGAGCCAAGCCAAGCTCGCCTTGCACCAGCTTTACTTGAGAAAGTTGACCTGCAAACAGGGTAAAGTTGTGAATTACTTAATGGTTTGCTCGGTTTCTCCTTTGTAAGTAGGGGTAAGTGAGTAGAGTTGGTTATCAAGCCAACTTTAGCTTTAGACTTGTTTGAGACTCGACTCTTGTTTGTGACTTGAGCTGAGCCGACCTCAAAACTAAAGCTCGCCAAACTAACAAGTGGATCCAACCCCCACTCGTTCGGATCGTAAGGCTGACAAGCTAGTTCGAACTCTACTTGTTCATGTGGGTTCAACTAGATTCGATAGGTATTGCTTTCTTCCTTGTAGGTTCAATTTAACTCGAGAGATTCTATATATGCTATATCTTTTTTCACATATTATTTCTTTCTTGACAAAAACCTGTATAAGAGAGAGAGTTCGAACTAGAGGGAGAGAGAGAGGAGGCTGATGGAGTGGGTGACTCATCGAATAGGACCGGGGGTTATCCAACAAAGAATCAGATCAAAATATGAGAGAAAAGTGGGTTTAGTAGGTTAGATTTGGACGGGATCAAAAGACCCGAACCTCGACCCAAAAACACGCGGGTTGGCGGACGTGGAGTGGGTGATGTGGCACGCTCACAGCTGCATTAATGAGATCTTTCCTCATTGCAGTGCCACACTTGATCTTTCAAACTGTTACTCTGGTGTCCCTGACGTTTCCAAAAGACGAGTTGAAGTGTTTAGACTTTGCATTTTTGTCTTAAATCAACTTGAAGTTTTAATCAACTTCATTTTTAATGAAAAGTAATACATTTATGAGGAAAAATGACATATTCAAGACCAAATAGTGACACGTTGTCATTTATGATGACTCTTATACATTGAGGGATTAAAATTGACAGATTTAAATGCAAAATTAACATTTTCTTACATAACGACTTACACATTGATGAACTAAAAGTGATACATTTAAAGAAAAAAGTGACACATTTAAGGGACAACATTGACACACTTTCATACATAATGACTTACACATTAATAGACTAAAAGTTACACATTAATATGCAAAAGTGATACATTTAAAAGCAAAAGTGACACAATTTCATACATAATCACTTACACATTGAGAAACTAAAAGTGATACATTTAAAGGCAACAGTGACACAATTTCATATATAATAATCTACACATTGAGAAGATAATGTGACATATTTAAAGATAAAGTGATACATTTAAAACAAAAGTGGACATATTTAGAAGTAAAAGTGTCATTAAAAACAAAAAAAAAATTTGATTATTTTCATTATAAAATCTAAGAGGTGGTGCTGTCATTTCCAAAAGTTGAAGGGGTGGTGTTGAAATTTCTAAATCGTTGATCCATTTTACATGGATATCTCAATCATACAGATTAAGATACGTAGGATCGTTTTACATGAAACTTACTCTTCTTTCTTTCTCGAGGTTTACTACTGATGTGCATTGGAAACAAACAAACAAGAACAAGTAAGATAGAAAACACAAGAGAGAAGAAAGTATTAATTTTGAGGGTGAAAGACGATTTTCCAATATTATTTTACTCATTTTAGAGTTACAATATATTTATATATAAAAAAAAACTAATTAAAAGTCCAATAATAAATACAATCCTTTAAGTGTGGGTATGTGCCCCCATCCATGGTCCCTACGACCGTAAGCGAGGCCATGTATATAAATAAAGGGAGATAATCGACCCGTCCCCTTTCAATAATATTCAATTTTTGCGTTACCTTTTTTTTTTCTTTAATCGGAAAAAGAAACTTTTGAAACGAAATACTCCTCCATCCCTAAATTATCGTCTTTTTTTTCTTTTTCGTCCGTCCCAAAATAATTGTCTATTTTGAAACATATTTTTTTAGAAGAATTAAATAATAATTTGGTCCCTAGATATGTCAAAAATCAATGTTTTGGTCCCCGAACAAAAAAACAATAGAATTTGGTCATTGGACATGTATTTTCGGACCAATTTGGCCCCTCACAGGGACCAAATTATAACGGTGGTAGGGGCAAATTGGTCCAAAAATACATGTCCAGGGACCAAATTCTATTTTTTTTTTGTCCGGAAACCAAAACATTGATTTTCGACATGTACATGAACCAAACATTATATTAATCCTTTTTAGAACATCATTTTTACCACTTTATCCTTAATTTTTCACCATACTTTAATTATGGGCCACATACACATGAATTTTAAAGGAAACTACACATTAAACCAATATTAATAATCCAATCAAATAGATTTTCTTAAACGGTGTGCCGAGTCAATCAGGACAATAAGTTAGAGACGGAGGGAGTAATAATTATGCCATTAATAGAAGAAAATACACGTATTATCACATTCTCTTTCTCTAACTTTTTCTCACCGGTTCACATTCTCTCTCTTCTCTGACATTTTCTCCCTCTCACCGGTTCACTTTCTCTATCTTTTCCACCTCCTCCCAATACTTCAACCTTCTCTTCCCAACAATTGCATCTTCGATCCCTTCCCTATCACCATACAAATACTGCTTCTCAAAAGCAACAAATTTCCTATACAAATCCTCAGCACGACCCTCTGGTATATGATCAAGAGCATATTTATAAATGCACCTCGCCCTCTCCGTCTCTTTACATTTCTCCTCAAATTTAGCAAACCTTATCCAAGCACTCACTTTCGGTGATTAAATGTATGGGCAGCTTCAGTCTCGACAAAAACACTTCACTTAGCATCGGTGGTTTTCAATGCATCGGGGAAGAACTTCCTGAATCTTTCCTTGGTTTCAATGCATCGTAGACTCGGTGCAAAAATTGGGCATCGTTGAATGCACATAATGCAGGAAATTGTCTCTGTATGGCTATTGCAAATGGGGATCAAGAATTTATTAGAAGGATTTTGGCTTGTGGCATAAATCCCAACTCCAGAAATTATGATCTTCGAACACCCCTTCCCAAGAAAAATGGGTATCGTTTCGAGGCATCTGCAATGCCCAAAACACCTAATCTAAAACTTTTATTGCAGGAATAAAGAATATGCCAAAATAACCATTTCATACAATACGTACAATGAGTATAAATTAAAAATGGCTGGTAGGAAAATGAACGTAGGAGTGATTCTTCAAGTTCTCGGAAACCTCGGTAGACATCCTCCGTTTGGTTCTGTGGAAGTGCCAATCTTCATACCTCAGTCATATATCTGTTTATCACAATTCAACGATGAATAGAGTTAAGACTGCACAATCTTCGCTCTTCAATTTTGCTTCTGTAATGTTTCGGAT
This sequence comes from Codonopsis lanceolata, assembly GCA_013146195.2. Lineage (NCBI taxonomy): Eukaryota > Viridiplantae > Streptophyta > Magnoliopsida > Asterales > Campanulaceae > Codonopsis > Codonopsis lanceolata. The sequence goes on along the minus strand of CM028384.1, from coordinate 30,781,367 downwards.
ACACTTTAGCCCGCTACGATGCCCGCGTTAAAGCCAAGGCTACAGAACTGAGACTCTGAGAGGTCCATTTTGGTGCTGCTATAAAGCATTTCTTGTTAGCAGAACACCCTTCATTATCTCTAGATAGGCATAAAGACATCAAAGATGGAAGATGCTACTGAAATGAAAAAAATTCAAGGCCAAGAGTAGATCATGGGAGCGCCCAATCACAATAAAAGAATTGAAGACCGCCCATGTGAACTCTTCCACTCAATTCACTAGAGAATTGACGTGCCTTAGGTAGACAGAACGATTTGCTATCTTTCTGAGATGCTTTGTTGTGCTAGTCTCTCATTTGGTCTTTCATTCGGTCTCGGCTCCTAGCTCTGCCTCTCCTACTTGGAGCTTTGTTTGGTAATTGAATTCTTCTTCCTTTTTGCCAGAGAAGTCGGAAAAGACAAGAGAAAGAAAACTCAGGCAGCATGAATGAAGAAGGTGAGAGAGAGAGAGAAGTCGGAGCCGGATCTGAAGAAGAAGACGCGGCAATATTGGAAAATAAAATTAAAAATGGACTCATGCGGTTGGAAAAAAAAAACGGTAGTAAAGCGGTTATAATTTCAGGAAAAGCAACCGGCCCACAATTAATTCATAAATAAATGAGAAAAAAATAAACAAGGAGTGAGACAACCATTGGTCCAAACAACCAAGGAGTCTTACCTCTAACAAAAACAGAAAATCATAAACACCTTATAAAAAGCCCAAACGTTACACATCAACCACTTGTCGAAATGGGTTGGCTGTTAATTTAGCCCACCACCTAAAAGAGGTGGGTTGGGTTGATTTTTAGGCCACTTTTTGGGGTGGCCTGCTCGCCAAATGGCGGGTTGTGTTGTGGGTTGGCTCGCTAGAGTTGTTAAAAGCAGGCAGTTAACCGCCCGCCTAAAAAGAGGTGTGGGTTGGTATTTTTAGCTCCCATGTTTTTGGGCCGCCCGCCTGCCCGCCAAATGGTGGGTTGAAGTGGGTTGTGGGCTGGCCCGCCCCGCCAACCCATTTTTGACAGCTCTATCGACCACTACTGATCTTGGTGGAGCAACAACCACTATTGGGCTTTGGCATCCTCATAAGTCTCGTGGGGGATTTGGCCCTTGGTCGTTTGTATTACCTATATAAATACAAGGCCAAAATTAATATAAATATCCCCCAAGAGTATCAACTCAATCTCAAAGTGCATTCCAACCTAATTTTTTTCAATAGTGTATTTGACGCTACCTTTTGTCCCACTTTACCACCTCGTTAGAATGGGCGTTACATTTTTTTCGTTAAGTTGCACATGTAGGGTAAAATTGTCTTTTCCATTTATCAACTCAATCATAAAGTGCACCCCAACCTAATTTTTTTCCAATAGCGTATATGACGTTACCTTTTGTCTCACTTTACCACCTCGTTAGAATGGGCGTTACATTTTTTTCGTTAAGTTGCACATGTAGGGTAAAATTGTCTTTTCCATTTAAGTCTTAGTGCACAACACTAAATAAAGGGGGTCAAAGTATCGAATAGAGTTTTTTAGGAATTCAAAAGAGGAAGATCATAGTCCAAACTCCATTCATCCCCACACCAAATCGAAGCTTCCTTCATTAAGGAAGCACCTGAACCAAATGAACCTAAAGACCAGACAAAAACTGAAGATCAATTATCATAATCACGAGGTTTAGCAAGCTTTTTCGAACTATTGGAAAATTGCTCATCTTACCATATGATAACAAAAACTAGATTTCAGCATCTTCATCATCCCTATCATATGTTGTATGAAGCCCCACCACCACCTCATCATCCTCCATTCCCATTGTCGCCACCCTTAAATCCCTCTTCAAATTCCACCCCCCCCCCCACCTTCAACAACCCCCAGGATCGGCCCTGAGCAGGTTCAAACTTCAAAGTGACCAACTGCACAGGGCCCCAAATCTCATATTTCACTGTATATTTATTTGTAGTCCAACCCAATATTTATTTGATTTCTTAATTTGGGGATTACCATTGTCCGAGTTGACCTGGGTATATGCATTATTTCTTAATTGGCTTTTACTTTTAGCTTTTGTAGAAACTCACCCCTTTAAGGTTTTCTTTCTTTTTTGGATGCTGACTTTAGTTACTTGTAAGTAGTACTCCCTCCGTCCCAAAATAATTGTTTTATTCTTTTTCATCTGTCGCAAAAAAATTATCTTGTTCGAATGTTTCATTTTAAGGAAAACATTTTTACTAATTTACCCCTACTTTTTCTTCCTACTTTAATTATGAGCGATTTACATATAGACTTTAAAAGAAACTAAATACTACACCAATATTAATAATCAAATCAAATATTTTTTTTTTCTTAATCCATGTGTCAGATCAAACATGATAATAATTTTAGGACGGAAAGAGTATTTTGTTTCCTTGAGTAGACTTATCTTATTCATATTGTAAAACTGAAAGCCATTGAGATTTTATGACAAAAATGTTCTAAGTCCTGTAACTCAAGGCAGTTAAAGCATTCACTAACTTATCAATAGATAGAGATGTTAAATTGGGTTGACCCTAACCCTATAGGGCCGCGGGTTAAACGGGTCATTTAAACGAGCCACTCACATCGCAACCCTAACCCTAACCCTATAGGGTACGGTTTAACAGGATCAATCCTATTAACACATGGTGCCTTATTTAAATCAAAAAAATTGAAATTAAGTAACAAAAATATTGACGGCGAAGTGACAACGATTAACAATACGAATTAAAAACATGAAATCGAGTTTTCTTCTGAGAAAATATCTTCTTCAACATCATTATCCTCTTCAACTATAATAATAAAATAATATAAAATAAATGTTGGTAAGAAGTTAATACAATCAAATATTTTAATCAAATAGTAAAATATAATAATAAGGTCAACCCGTTTAGCACGGAATTCAAACGGGTTGCATTTTCCCGACCCTAACCCTTTCTGATTCCCGATTAGCAGGGTCAACCATGCGGTTCTCGGCCCTTTTAACATATCTAATTATGTATCCAAAAATCAAATTTTGACCAATTTTGGAAACTTATATGTCTTAGAACTGTACTTACGACCATGTTTGGGTTTGACTTTCATCAAATATATATACATCATCACAAAGCTAATAGGGGATAGACATTGGTTTACCAAATGAAATGATAATATATATTACACATTTGAATTTTAAACAAACAAGTTAGGATGGTTGAGTGGTGTAAGGGTATCCTTAACTTTCTATCTTTTTAAGTGGTTGTGGGTTTGAATATCAATTCTAACATTTTCAACCCTCTCATTTAGCTAAAAGCTTCCAGCCCGCGGGCCAACCCTAGAACCCGCCACCCCAGCCCAGTTTGCACGTGACCCATAGGGGCAGCCCGTTTATTAAACGGGTTGGATTTTTCAAACCCTAACCCTTTCATGTTTTCGGTTAACAGGGTCGACCCTACGGTTTTCGGCATTTTTAACATCTCTATCAATAGATCAATACTTTAACATCAACCTTAATAGAGATATATTAAACTAATTGGATTAATCTTCAATAAGACAATAAAACATTATATCATCTCTTTGGTTGCACTACCCCCGATTTCTTTTTTATGTAATTTATTTTTATATTTGATAATTATCTTTTATCAATTTTACGGCCAAAATGGCCCCCCAAATGTCAGGAACGGCCCTGATAACCCCACCACCACTTCTTCCTGAAAACAATATCAAATCGAGTGTTTCAAAACCTTCAGATCTGGGTTTAAAAACTTAGTTCCAAGGTATGAGTCACCATGGCTAACCCCTTCCCTTCCCTAAGTCCCTCCATCCTTAGATTTGCTCCAGGCTCATCACCTCCTCATCTCGAATTGTATACCTACTCGAGGATCAGGAAACTTAACGTATGGCCATTTTAGGAGTTCACCAAGGACGACGACCGACAGCAATTGGAGGTTATTCGGCGGAGATCCAGTGAATTCTGCGGCTTGAAGCAAAATTTCCCGACCAACGTGGACAATTGTCAAGATATTCCCCGCTTTTGATGAGCTGCTATGTGTGTGTGTGTGTGTGTGAGAGAGAGAACCTTGACATGATGGGTTGTCGAAGCTTCCCTCCACTCTCTACGGAACTTTTGGTAAAAATCTCTCATTCACTCTATCTTCGTAAATCGGCAATGATGAACCGAGTTTTGCAAATGTATTTATTCTTTTTTTTCTTTATTTCCATAGGTTTTGATTCGGGTATTATTTTTAATTAATCAAAACTAAAATAGTTAATTTAATCCTTAATCGGTTATAATAAGGGAAAAGACACTTTTACCCCCACGTGCAACTTAACGAAAAAAATTCAACGTCCGTTCTGGTCAGGGGGTAAAGTGGGACAAAAGGTAACGTCGGATGACATTATGAGAGAAAAAAATTAAATTGGGTTGCATTTTAGAATTAAGTGGATACTTTGAGGTGCTATTTATATTTTGCCTCGTGAGATTATTAGCCCTTTGTCATACATATGTTAATACAAACTAGGCCTATCAATGGATCGGATATGTATCGAATATAGGTAAATCTGAATCCGATCCGAAATCCTATATCACCGATTCGATCCGATCCGATAATCCGACGGATCAAGTGTATGTCAATCCATATCCGAATCCGTTACCCGTTAACATATCCGATTAAATATCCGATCCGAAATATAAATATATAAATAAAAAACAATTAGAATATGTAAGGAAGGAAGTTCAAAAGACAACATGCATATATAATTGTGTATATTATGTATATATATAATAAAAAATATGTTACTTTCGGATCGGATAGGATCCTTAACGGATCGGATATAGCTAAATCCATATCCGATCCGTTAATAAATAAATTATCGGATTCGGATTCGGATTATTGGACCATTATATAAATCCATATCCGAAATTTCGAATCGGATTCGGATCAAAATCCGATCCATTGATAGGCCTAATACAAACATTGATTAGTGACCCTAAACATCATTTAATGTATAAAATGATTTAAGTACCCCTTTTAAAATTTAACAGATATTCACTTACGGTATGTTTTATAAAACATTCGCTACACACTAGTGGATGTTCTATAAAACATCCGCTACACACTTGCAAATGTTTTATAAAACATCTGCTACGCCCTAGCGGATGTTTTATAAAATATCCGCTAGTAGCGGATGTTTTGTCTGAAATTGAAAGAAAAATACAAATCAACAGTTTTTTGTTCGTAATTGAAAAAAAAAAAAAACCCCCCAAATCAAAACAAATCCAATTCAAATGCAATATCATATTTAACAATGGAAACCGAATCAACAATGACACGTAATCAAAATTACGTGAAGGGGGAGTATAGTTTAAATGTTGAGAGGAGTAGTAAAGTAATTTTACCTATTAAATGACGTTACGTTTAGAGATTTAGGTGTTAAGTTTATATATTCTAAAACATAAATAATGAATCGAGCCATTCAGTCCAACAACTATGTGACTCGTTTGACCATTTAAATTTATAGATTTGAGCCAATAAAAGCTCTCGGAAAAATTAAAGCCCTAATAAACTCAATTGGGGTTGGGAGGTCTCTCACATGCAGAAAGCAAGAAAGAATACTCTCATTAACTATGAAGAAAAGTTTACAACAATAGAAATTAATTACCCTTATTTATTTTATTTGAAATTCATAGAGAGAACAAATCTTGAACAAACCACTACTTGCTGCTAATGTTTCCAATAAGGGTCATTTTCCTCTCCATGAAATTAGCTACTTAGGACTAAACTTAAACCAAAATCAATGCAATTGAAACCAAAACCATCAACCCCAGTAAGCCTCCACCCAACTTTGATCCTCCATTGGTGCTTGTAGTTGGCTTTGAATCAGTAGCACTTGAGCCACTACTAGTGCCAGATGAAGTAGAAGCTGCTGAAGTTGGCGGTGATTCTGTCGTTGGGGTACTCGTGCTTGAACTTGCATCCCCTTGTTTAAAGATCTTTGCATCTGCTGAATCTGGTGCCAGATGAAGTAGAGCTGTAATCAAACAGTTTCAACATCAGTCAGATAAAAATTCTTGGTCAAAGGGTCGTTCATAACTGAACTTCATACGACCACCCTAGTGCGAACGAGGTTTATGCCATTACATGGAGCCTCACCTCGGTGCTGCAACCAAAGAGACTGTTTCCAGAGTCAGAAGTACTCGTAACCTTACCTTGTTGAAAGGGGTAGGCAGGTAGCTAATGAAGATTTTAGTTAGTCAAAGGGTCGTTCGAAACAACTTAAACGGACAGCCCGATGCACTTCTGCCATTGCAGACTCTGAGAAGACTCTAACCTATGCAGCCTTTGCTCTGCAAGCAAAGAAGCCGTTTCTGCAGTTTGAACTCGTGGCCTTGCCGTCGCGGACAACTTAAACACTTAACTTTCAGGGAAACGCGTTTTGTTTTTTGAACGGCTAAAATTGAATTTAAGTGAAAAATGATGAAAGAATCAAACAAAGAGGAGGGTAGTAGAGGAATTACTGGGGCAATCGGAGACGCTGGCATCAATATTGCAGGCAGCAGGCATTTGAAGAGCTAAAGTGGTGTTGATAGGGAGGCCCATGGAAGGGTCAGCACTTTGTTTGATGAGAACACACAAACACTTTGGCTTAGCACTTCTGACTTTCTTGGTGTCATCACAGCACTCTGGTGTCGGCTTCTTGGCGGTCCCGCTAACGTACGGGATGCAAGCCGCCATCTCCGCCATTTGGTCCGCACAGTCCGTCGCGTCCTGTTCAATTGTGGCAGTTGACATCACTGCCAAGGTCAATGCCACAATGCAAAAAACTGTCATCTTCTTGCTTCTTTCCATCTTTTTGTTACTTTTGTTCTTGTACTAGAAGTGGTTTTAATAGCTAAGTCCAACCCTATAAATATGTATCTATGCTCTCTTTCTCTCTCTTGCACAGACCCTATTCTCCTCCGTTTCCGGGGGGGTCTCTAGTGCGGGTACTTATAGAGTCGACCTTTCATTGATTCTGGATCACCACCTTATCTGATAACAGTGATATTCTAAAACTATAGAATAAATTTTCTATGGGTACTTTTAATGTTTTCCTATAATTCATCTTACTCTCTGTTACATTATCTGTCTCATTGAATGTCAACTGTGTATCTTCCATGTTATTTTAGTTGATCTTCTTTTTATAAGGAAACATGTAAAGTTGAGATTCAATTGAATAAGAGATGTGATAAAAGGTGAGATAGATGATTTGAAGCCATCTTTTTAAGGGAGCCTCTGTCATTCCATGGAATGCTATTAGGTACATTATAGGATCACTTTGAGTTGGATTCCATAGTAAAACCCGTTATCACTTGATTTATACTTGAAGGTAAAAACTTGAGTAAAACGGTATTACAGATATTTTTTGTAAGACATATACCCATAACTCGACCCATCATGTGTTGATAGGTTGAAATGTAAAAGAGTGAAGTTCCGTCTTACGGATTTCTTAGAGGAGACTCACCGGAAGTTGAAATGTTATGCGGGAGCAAATAATGATCACTTATTGTGGAGGTTTTTGGACTTTAACATGGAGGTGTCAACTGTAAAAAATCATCCCAATAGTCGAGTCTTTAAGTCAAAATCTGGTGCTATCTAGGTTAAGTATTTAAGAAAATAAACTTATGTCTATGCTAATAACTCAAGCTATAAACCGAGTGGCAAGAGAGGCGATTTAGCTTGGTGTGGACCAAGGACTTGAGTTTTAAGCCGATATATTTTCATTTAGGGTTTAAGAAAATAAGCTACGATTGTGCTTAAGCTGTTAAACGAGGGGCTATGGGGCCGGATAGTCTTGGTGTAGAGTAGGGAGTCGAGTCATAAATCGACACATTTTGTTCTTGGGGCTAAACATTAAAAAAAAAAAAAAAAAACTATTAGAAACAAGACGGTTCAATAATCTCCTTATTTAAAATAAATGTAGTTTTTTTGTCATAATTAAACACACTTATAGATAAAATGAGTGTATTACAATTATCATCATAATTAATATAGTCAAATCATGATTTTCTATGCTAACATTTTTTTTGTTCCTTGGGTTTTTGAAAGTTTTTCAATTGGGGTTGAGGAATAATTGATGAAGCAATTTCAAGCAAGCTGAAGATAATTAATGCTCCCTCCCTCCCTCCGGTACGTCTAAAGAGTTTGAGTCGGAAAAATCTAATAACTAAAAGATGTATAAATATCATTAGAGTTCGTTATAGTGAGCATAGTTGAGATGATAATACCATGCGCATAGGGTAAGGTTGAAAGACTAGTGATTGTTGGTATAAGTTATGAAAGAGTAAGTCTTCTGTAAAACAGTGTTATTGATCTTAATTCGTAAAATGGAGCACAATTCTCTTACAGCTCAACCCACCAACACACGGTGGGTCGGGTAAAGAAGATCTGTCTTATAAAAATATCCGTAAGATCGTCTTACCCAAGTTTTTGTTTTTTCGAAAAGAGTAGGTCTCCTGTAAGATCGTCTTACGGATCTTAATTCGTAAGACGAAGTCATACTCTCTCACAACTCAACCACCAACACATGATGAGTTGGATAAATAGGATATGTCTTACAAAAAATACACATAAGATTGTGTTATACAAGTATTTGCCTTTTGAAAATGGACAGCAGTTTGAATGTAAGACATAAATGAAATGGTTTGCATTGAGAAATGGAATTTCATCTTCCAAGGGGGTTAGATACTTCAGATAAGTATTTATTTCTTTTGAAAACTGGGATGCCCCAAATCATGATCATCATATCCTCCTCTTTCATTGCTTATCAACTCTCTCTCTCTCTCTCTCTCTCCCTCCCTCTCTCTCACACACACATACTCTGATGAGAGAGAGAGAGTACTGCAACAACAAATGCATCTGGCAAGCGTCATAAATAGAACCTTATCAGAAACACTTTGAATGTTCTACCCTTTGTTAGTTTATGTCATTACATGTCAATCCTGATTCTAATACTCCCTCCGTCCCTAAATTATTGTCTTAGTTGACCCGACGCACAGATTAAAAAAAAATAATTGACTTGATTATTTATATTGGTTTAATATGTAGTTTCCTTTAAAGCTCATGTGTATGTGGCTCATAATTAAAGTATGGTGAAAAAGTAAGGATAAAGTGGTAAAAGTGATGTTCTAAAAAGGTAAGTTTCAAAATTGACAATTATTTTGAAACGGACGAAAAAAGAAAGGAAGACGATAATTTAGGGACGGAAGGAGTAAAAGAGTTGGTTGGCAATTTTATTTGAAAGTAGTGCAAAAAGTACAAATGGCGACCAGATGATTCATCACCTACACTTGAAACCATAAGTGTCATTCTTCATTTCTAGTGGGAGTAGGAAATTAAAGAAGATTGGCTCATAATAGCTTTGGTTTGTAATATACAACTCCATATATAGGTCTCTTCATTCATGATAGGGGTGTTCAATTTGTTGTTTATATCTTGGAAAAATTATTGGTCGGTTCATTTTTAAAGTATTTAATTGCTATAGTACATTTTTTTTTATTTTCAATCGGAAAAAGTCACTTTTGGTAAAAAAAAAAAAAAATGACTACGATACTCTTAATGAGTTGCGCGTTACAATTCAATTTTATGAATCGCGGTATAACAATTTTACATGAACCAAACTTTTGAACCGCGGTACAACTTTTGAAAAGGTTGTTAAAGTGCAAAAAATTAATTAATTTTCAATAAATTACAGTATAAAGTGCAAATATATCGCGGTGTAACAATTTTAAGAAAAGAATCGCAATGTAAAACTATATGTTAGCTTTTTGAATTTGTGAATCGCGGTACAAAACTATGCTAACTTTTGAATTTGTGAATCGCAGTGCAAAGATTTCTGAATCGCGGTACAACTTTTGAAAAGGTTGTTAAATTGCAAAAAATTAATTAATTTTCAATAAATTACAGTATAAAATGCAAATATATCGCGGTGCAACAATTTTAAGAAAAGAATCGCGGTGCAAAACTATGCTAGCTTTTTGAATTTGTGAATCGCGGTATAAAACTATGCTAACTTTTGAATTTGTGAATCCCTGTGTAAAGATTTCTGAATCGCGATTTGGAAAGGTTGTTAAAGTGCAAAAAAATAATTTTACAGTATAAAGTGCAAATATATCGCGATGCAACAATTTTACATGAATCAAACTTTTTGAACCGCGGTGCAAAAATAATACAATGAAATTTATGAATCGCGGTACAAAAGCATAAATAACCAGTTTACTTCATCCACCTTATTCTTCAATCTCCTCCGTCGTAAGCCTTCTTCTTCCTCCTTCTTCTTCGCCTTCGTCTCAATTGAAAAATCCTTCAACCCAGCACGATCTATTATAGTTTCGTATTTCATGAATCAAAAATCCTCGTTTGGTTGCGCACAATCGTGATTTTCGAGTCCAAAGTGTGTTGCCAGAGCTTTTGAAGAAGAAGATGACATTTTTGAACAATATTTTTAAAAAAGGTCTTTTGCGGTTGAAAAAAAAACTATGAACTTTTGGGGTTAAAAACTTTAAAAAATGGACCGGTTAAAATTTTTCCCTTATATCTTCTCTTACTCCCACAATTCATAAAAGAGTGTATTCATATTAAAAATATTTGATTATTCTATAATAAATATTATGAGAATGGGATTCATTACTTAAAGTGAAAATCAAATTGAGGGGAAAAAATGGTAAACGTAACTTCTAAAAAAAAAAGTTGACACTTTTTTTATTACGACCTAAAAGTAAAACTGAGCTCTTCTTCTTAGAAACGAGGGGTATAGAAAAAAGTTTAAAAGTTAAAGGGTAAATTTGAAAAAAGATAAGGTATTTGAAGAAGAGTTAGTTAATTGTTGAGACTTTAAAATATGAGTAGATCTCATGTGAGATTGTCTTACGGATCCTAATTCGTACATTAACATAGGGTGATAATCGGGTCTGTCCCTTTCGATCGATTTTCAATTGCTAAAGGATGTGATATTTATTTTTAACAACTAAAGGTCAATTTTATGATAAAGAACGAGTATACCTTTAATGAAATTCGATTAGGCACGCACTGCATCGCAATTCTAAGTCAATACATCACAATTTCAATTTTTGCATTGGAAACCCAATATTTGCATCAAAAATCCAATTTTTGCATTGTAAATCCAATTTAAGCATTAAAATTTTCTGCATCGCACATCTGGTACATGCATCATGAAATCCAATTTGTGCATCTGAATTTCTTTTGTATTCAAATATTAAACTAATGCATCGTGAGACTTTTTTATTACTCCACTCCATTTTCAAACTATTGTTCTCTTTGACCCGACACACCGTTTAAAAAAACGTAATTGACTGTATTATAAATATTGGTGAAATGTGTGATTTTCTTTAATACCTTTGAGCATGTAGTCATAATTAAAGTAGGTAGAAAAAGTAATAGTAAAGTGGTAAAAGTGTTTTCCTAAAAATGAAAGTTATGAAATAGGACAATTATTTTAGAACAGACATAAAAAAAAAAAGGACGATGATTTGAAAACGAAAGGAGTACGACCTAAAAGTAAAAAATGCAGCTCGTTTTTTAGAAATGAGGGAAATATAGAAAAAATATAAAGTTAAAGGGGTAAATTTGAAAAAAAAAAAGATAAGATATTAATTGTTGAGACTTGAAAATAGAAGTAGATCTCGTGTTACAAATACTGATTCGTACACCAACATACAAGGATTTGAGCTCACTCTCTCACAACTCAACCCACTAATACAACGTCAGTCGAATAAGAGATTCATCTTACAAAAAATATCTAACGTTTTTTCCTAAGTTCCAACCTAAAAATAGAAAGATAAATTAAGCGAACATGCATTGAAAAACTAAAACACCACTTATTTTGAAACAAAAAAAAGTATAAAGTTAAGGGATTAAGTTCATACTCTCTCCGTTTCGAACAAAAAATCCTTGTTTGAAAATCATTTTTTTAAGAAAATATCATTTTTAATAACTCATTAGTAATAAAATAACACTTTTATGTCTTAATTTTTAAAAAATGACTTTTTAAATAAAACATCTCAAAATGAAATAATAGACTTTTTACCCAGAACGAAAAGAGTAGTTCATAGTGATTGGATGTGGCGTGTTGAGTGTAAATTTTTTTATATTTAAACCCTAAATGTTTCTTGTACCCTCATATGTTGACCATTGCTTACATTTGAAAAAATGAGCTACAATAAGAAAAAAGCCAGGCCAACAATTACTCATCTTATTCAAATAGTAGAGAGAGAGAGAGATGAAATTTAAGAAACAAACATGGAATCACAAGCTATAAGTATAACATTAGGGGCAATGTCTCACCCATTCCTCACTATCAAGAATAATTCCTCACCTCATCAGAACAAAAATAAATAAATAAATAATTATGATAATTAGAAAGCAACTTGCAACAAGGCATAAGAAGGACGATACTAACACACAAAAAATCACCTCATATCTACTAAGATTATTGCGCAATGTACAAAAACTAAAACGTTCTTTACATGAAAGAAGATGAACTATTTCCCTTGAGCTTTTGCTATAGAAAGATCTCCCTACCCCTCTTGCAAGGCGTGGGCCCAGTGTTCGTAAACATTCAGAAAGAGAAAGAGAGAGATGGGGGGGGGCTGTACAGTGTGCTATACAAAGAAAGAGAGTAAGATGGTGTAGTCTTCAATCTGATCCCAGGTTGGAAGGGCATCTTCATTATCCAAACAAATTCTGGGATTACATATGAAATCTCTCAAGAAAACAGAGGACAGCTCTTCACTGCAATCATTTCTTTCCCATTATGAAAATTGATCTGGCTTTCCATTTGAACTGGATGTGATAGAAGCAGGAGGTTTTCCCTGGTTAGATGGTGGTGGTGGTGGAGCCGTCAGGGCATAAGTATGCCTAGACGAGGAGTTCTCAATTAGACCAGCGACTCCAGCAGCTGCGATTTGAGCGTTTGATGGAAGGAAAAGATCATGCTTCTGGTCTTTATAAGCAGCCCATACCTACAATCAGAAATTGACATCAAGTGATGGTTCATATTGGATTCGGATAGGAAAAGGTCATAATCCATTTCAGCAAGGACTCTATTAGATCTAATAACCTGCTGGATCACGGGAATGACAATTCTTATCTTTAGCTGTTGACTAAGAGACATCCTCTCTGATAATCAAGACCAATCAGATTCACCCTAGTTGGCGGTTAAACAAAGGGGCAACTATCTATCCAATTATTTGTGTTACTTAATCCTCTAAAACTTGGCTCTATCTACTCATTGGTTGGAAGCTCCAGCTTTCACCATTGAGCCACCTAATCTCCCATAATGTGCTAACTTTAATGCAGATTTAGTTTAGCAGGAAAAAGACGCTCATATACATTACAGATTTACAGCAGAGGTCCATTTAGACAAGTGATTATTTTGAGAGCATACAATTGTTGGTATATTCAGGTCCAAAAATCAGGGAAGAGTCCAAATTACTAATCAACTCTCCCAACAGCCACCAAGTTACCAAGGACTTGCCATCAGGAAAAATAGTCTGCAATTTGGTTAGAGCCCATTACTAGTGTATAAATATAAACTAAGCATGTGGGATGGGGGTGTTTTATCCATGAAACAACTAAATTATGGATACAATCTTAATGACTCTAGAAATGAACTAGTTTATTCTAGATCAGGAGGAAAATAAATTACTGAAATAAGGCAATGTGCCCTAGAAAGGAGATGCTCCTCGTTTCATGTCTAGCCTTGAGAACAAGGTAAGAAATCTTATAAGAGTTGCTTTAATAGTGATGGTCAACAGTCATCAGAAAGTTGGGCTTTGCCTTGTACTATTCCAAAACATCAGATGACAGGAATTACTGATACCAATTTACTGAAGGAATTTTTAATTTTGTTAAGTTTTGACAATCCTCCAAGCCTTCCCAATACATCTTCAACTCCACCTGTCACCCATGCTAGGCAACCACAACAGATGAGTCGATTAGACAACCAACAGAAAATGGCATATTCTGTTTGGTTTCTAAATCTATTGATTGATGCTGAGAAGAAACTCGCAAAAAGATGGCTGAAGAACCTAGGAATATTCAACTCTAGTCATAGTATTAATGCAAGGCAACCACAATACCATCTATCTTTTTCTTTTCATTCAGTTTTTCGACTTCTGATTTGAGGATTACCCGGAAAAAAAAAAAAAGAGGTAGAAAAACTGTTTAGGGTCTCAAATACATTGATGTAAACAAAAAGTAAAGACCAATCAACACATTAGATCATAACCAACGGACAGTGAAAGCATACGTCAGGAGTTGCACTTACTTCAGAAGCATTTAGTATGTCAAGCACTTTAGAACAATGAGCCCCTTCTGTCGCAAATGCATGCAAAACCTAGAGCAAGAAAAAACGTCAAATGTTTTGAAATTATGTGCAAGAAAAAAAATGATTAAATATATCACCCAAAAAGCAAGCACATGGTATGTTCGTCCCTTAGAAAATTATAAATAACCTAAAACAAAAAAGCTAGAACAAGCTTATTGGTGAATTAAAATGCCCATTATGGTAGAGAACATCAAGAGATTGTAAACTTAATGTTGTGTCAAAATGGAAGTTTGTCAAGCTACATTGCACCCATGTGAGAACTGAGAAGACGGTCAATCAAAGGAGGACAAATGAAAATGACGAATGGTTGATCCTTTAATAGATGCTGATGTTTACTGATTATATGAGATGAGAGGATCTTAATATAATGGTATAGTATATCCAAATCAATGAAGGGCCTGCACCTCAAAAAACTTATGATCAGAAACGAAAGACATGTATAAAGGGCTTTCACTGCTGATGTCCTAAATGAAATACACTAACCTCAACTGCAAGCACTCGGCCAATGGATGCTTCAGATTCATTCCACTTCATCTGTGAGCAAAGTCCACTCCTTCCCACAGCCCGCCAATCAAGAAGACCAAGCAGTACTTCAACAAGACCAACCCTACAATTATCCACGATTTAGAGCATTTAAGCACATCTCCTTACAAATGCAATTTCAAGTCATCCAACTGATTACATATAATATCCAGATGATGATGAGAGACTGCTCTCCACTACCTGTTATTATTTCCCAACAACGCAAACACACTAAAACTAAAAGAGTCTGCCCTTTTAGACAAAATTTTCCATTAGGGGTCGTTTGGTAGGGAAGTTGAATACACTAATTAGTACTGAAAAATGTAGATTATCTTATCCATCGTTATTTTATCTCACTACTAGAGGTATCCAACGTTTGGTAGACCACAGATAAGATTAATTTATCTCGCTAGTTATCTTGTTATGTGGTATCCAATACTAATTTCAGTATTACATTACTTTTTCAAAAATACCCTTAGATTGAGTTATGATAAAATATGATTGTGATTTATCTTACTTATTGTGTTTTTCTAATTCCCTTACCGTTCTGTTCAAAAATTTATGAGTGAAAACTTGGGATCACGCAATTTTTATTCAGATTTTTTCTTGCAATATCAATATTTTTCATCTATAGAAGTATTAATTCCATAATTTTACTTGAAAGAGGTTATAAATAATTAAAAGATGACACAAACTCAAATTTTGAAACCGACTTTAGCTTACTAAAAAGATCACACAAAAGAGTCTATTTTTGATAATGTGTGTTTTTCTTCATTGTTTTCACAAACACAAAGAGTAGTATCGAGGATGAAAGCGATAAATAATAGATTTCATGTTGTGCCCTAAACCAAGTCCAATTAGTTAATTATTTATTAATTTATTAATTTTTATTATTATTAAATAAAGTTAGTTGATCGTATCCATAATAGGATTAGCATTAGACGGATAGCCTAGTTGGATGCTACAATTTATATTTATTAAATACTTCATCCGTTTCAGGCAAAGAGTTCACTATATAATTTTGGGATGTTTCACTTTAAGAGTGAACTTTCCAAAATCATATCTACAATCATCATAACATTTCGACATTACCCTATTAACATATTGATTATGCTCAAGTATTATGGACTCTTTGGATGGAACGAAGGGAGTATGTTGATATGGAAATTTTCTAATAATAAAGATAGAAAACTTCAGCCAAAATATCCTGTGTGCACCCCTCCCCTCTCTTCTTTCTTTATTGACAGCAGTAGCCCACAAAACATCAAGCAATCAAACAATTTCTTGCGTATGGAAGCAAGTAGCAACCGGTGCTGCCTTTTTGTTTAAAGAAAGTAACTAGATTGCTTTCTTTCCAGCCTCGTCAATTATTTATTTTCAAGCCTACATTTCATTCATTAGTGCATAGTAGGGAGGGTAATATGGGAACAAGAAAATAGTCTCATTTTTCCTAATCCAAGATAAAATAATAACAGGAGAGATGAGGTATTATTTATTCCCAGAAAAGGGGGTTATCCGAGTATACTGATAATTTTATCCGACACACAAAAGTCCTACCAAACATCGTACAAGGATAAAATAGTGTTATCCGCCTATTTATCGGCTACCAAACAACCCCTTAATATATATAAGCAGAAACATAATACTCACCTAAGACCTTGTGCTACAAGTGCATCCCTTGCACGATTTCCAGCAACTACCACGCGTTTTAGTGTCTCAAGAGCTAGTATGCTTCCACCTTGCCATCCAATAGCCTTCATCAAAAGTGGAACGACCTGGAGACAAAACCATGAGTGAACAGGTTGAAGCAAGTATGACAAACTAGAAGTCTAGAAGCAATACAGTTAGCAAAGACTTCGCCAGGCGTAAACATCCATGGCCCAAACCCGTCCTCTCCACTCAAACAAAAGAAGACGAAAACAAAGGAAATGATGCAACTGTTAATAATTCAGACAGCACTTCTGATTTTTAAACTAGCAGGAGGAAGGCAATTTCAGAAATAAAAGGCAGTCAAGTGCACGAGCCTTTGAAACTCTAGGGTCCGGGATGGGTCTAATTAACACAGCACTACCCCCTGCCAGAAAAAAGGTTGTTTCCCATGTTTGAGCAACTATCTGTTGCACCATGCCTCAATTTTAAGAGGAAGTTTCCGTAAAGAATGAAAAGATATAATTTTGTAGCATCCTTGAGATCTGGGAACCATCCAATGGTATCAGACCTTACACATTATATTTGAATGTATTACAATGTCCAAGCCTCTATAGGTAAACAGCGCTATACAGTCTACCTTTGATTGGAAAATCTCGTTCTCATGGAATTAAGCAAATCTACAACCCAAGTGAAGAAATGACCTACTAAGCAAATCTACAACCCAAGTGAAGAAATGGAGAGAAAGCTTGATAGGACTTTTTTTCAAGCTGGATGGAAGAAGAGCTTTGAAGTTGAAAGAGTGCAGGAGAAGAAAAGGGTTGAGTTTAGAGTGGTGGAGAGACACAAAGGAAGACCGCATGAGATTGTTGTGTCTGACTTTGAATTCAAGTGGTTGTGTGATTGGCTGGGAAGATTTTCATCGCCCTGTGATGTCTGGTGGAAGATGCTGCAGAAGAAATGGCGGGATGTCATAGTGGCAAAGGAACGGAATACAGCAGGAAGTTTTATTAAGTTTATAGTAAGAGGAACGGGGAAGTCGGGAATGATCTGCATCCCGGAAAATGATCCCAATTCAGGTTGGGATTGGGTGGTAGACAAGCTTCACAGGTTCGCCGGAGTTCGAGAGGGCAGGGAGAGGCATACCCCTATTTTCTCTGAGGGAAGGCCAGAAGAAAGTAAAGGCAAAAAGGAGTTTTTTGCTTCCTCGCATAGAGAGAAGATGGAGAGCAAAGGCCATTTCAAATCTTACAAGGAGGCTGCGAAGATTCCGCCATGGCCTGACCAAGTCACTTGTAAAGGTAAGGATCGGGAGGAGAAGGATGTGGACTTTCAGGTGGATGAGGACTCTTGTAGAGGAGCTTTGGAGTTTATGGAAAGGTGTTTGGTGGGGAGAGTCGAATGGAAGAATAGTCCTAGTTTGGATAGGTCGGAAATTCAAAGCTGGGTGGATCGTAAATGGAAGATAGCAGGGGGAGTTCGGGTGGTGGAGAAGGGCGGGAAGTCTTTCTTCTTCATCTTTCCGTCTAAAAGGAAGCCGGGCGTATTTTAAAGGAGAAGAACTGGAGGATCAATCAGTATGATTTATTTCTGGAGTGCTGGTATCCAGAAAGGTAGGAGACCTAGAGAAGTCTGGGTTAGGGCGGTGGGTCTACCTCTGCATCTATGGGGAAAACAAGTTTTTCGAGCCATTGGGAATTCCTGTGGAGGGTTTGTGCGAGTTGATGAAGAAATGGAGCAGCGTTCGAATTTGCGGTGGACAAGAATTCTGGTTCATTTTTACAAAGAAATCCAGGGTTTGGTCAGAATTGGGATCAATGGCAAAATTTTTGAAGTTCCGTTATGGGTGGAGACGACGGCTTTCTGGAAAGCGTGGAGGAATGTAGGGGGTTACAGTGACCCTCATGGTGGCTCAGGCGATAGGGAATTTGGGGGAGAAGGAGCAGGTGTACTCACGTGTCTACAAAGAAAGTGAGAAGAGAAGGTTTCGTTTATATGCGTACGAAGGAAAAAGAGTGCAGGCGATCTGTCAAGGGCACATGGGTGCCCAAGGTTCCGGAATTCAAATTTAAGGAAAAGGAAAACGAAGTCGTTTTTGAAAGTGGGGAAGAGAGAAGGAAAGTGGGCTCACATTCGAGGTTTGTGAGGAGCCCACAGAAACTGGTCCAAGTTGTAGCAAGAGATCCAGTGGTTTGAACTGGGCGGAGCAGTGTACGCTTAATGAACATGCGCCGGACATACAAATAGGCGGAGTGGGTACGGTGAGTGGGCCGTTTCAGTCAACAATTCTTAAAGAAACGGGAGTCAATCTTTTTGGAACAGTGGACAGGAGTAATCCAGATACGTCGAAACATCGAGACGTCGTAGACGAAGTTTTGTCGACGATGATCGTGGAAGAGGCTGGTCAGGGAAGGAGCCCCCTCTGTGTTCCAACTTCGGATGTTAGAGGAGGATGTAGCGAGGTTGGGCGCGAGGTCAAAAGGGGTGAAGGACAGGTTACGGGTATCTCGGTTGAGATGGAGAGAGAACCTGCGGATTCAAGAGGCGCTGAAGAATGTCCAGTCAGGGTAGTTTCTCGGATGGCTTTTTCGGAAGACTTGAAGGTTTCAAAGGAAATTACGACTATGGAAGGGTTGCTAGAAGGACAGGAGGTACCAATCCAGTGCACACCGATATCTGTGGTCAGACCCGAGTCTCTCCCTGATGAAGGAAAGATGTTGTGTGATGAAGAGATTAAGGATTTATCCCTTTGGGCAAGAAGAAGGTTGAAAGATATTGGGAGAGTACTTGGAGTGTCCGGTGAAGATTATGAAAATAAAATCTTGGAGCTACTGCTTGACGTTGAAAGGGGGCGTAAATCAGCAGCAAAGATCATTACTTCTAGCAAGTCAAAAACTCGCATAAGCTGTAACAGGGAATTAAAAAATTTGAGGTGCAACTTAAATGCGGACCAATTTGAACAGGAGGGGAGAACGAGACCGAACAATAATTTACAAATTTTTATTATGCATACTCGGATTATTTCTTGGAACATGAGGGGAATTAATGAAGTATCAAAGAGATTAGTGGTTAACGCAGCTCTTAAAAGGTGGCAACCGCATCTGATTCATTTGCAGGAAACGAAAATGGAGAGAATTGATCACAGGGTAGTTTCGGAGGTAGAAGGTGGTAGATGGACCAAATGGAAACATCTAGGGGCAGTGGGGACAGCTGGAGGAATTCTAGTGATGTGGGATAGCAGAATCTTTACTAAGTTGGCAAGTTCAATTGGAGTCCATTCTATCTCACTGGTTTTTGAAGGAGCTGAAACTGGTTTGAAATGGATTTTCTCGGGGGTTTATGGACTTTGCGAGGATTTGGAGCGAAGAGGGTTGTGGGACGAACTTAGTGCTGTTTATCAGGTGTGGAATCTGCCGTGGTGTATAGGGGGTGATTTCAATGCGGTTAGATTTCCTCATGAACGTTCGGGGGGGCAGGACTCTTTCACAGGCTATGGTAGAGTTCAATTATTTTATCAATAACATGGAGTTATTGGATCTTCCTCTAGAAGGAGGTAATTTCACTTGGTCTAGAAATGGTGGTTGGAAGTCTTGTTCGCAGATTGATAGATTCCTGGTGTCTCCAAGCTGGTCAGAGCAGTTCGAAGCAATGTCGCAGTCTTGTTTGCCTAGAATTGTATCTGATCATGTTCCTGTTCGTTTGGAATGTGGGGGGCTGCTTAAGGGGAAGTCCCCGTTTCGCTTTGAGGCTATGTGGCTGGAATTCCCGGGTTTCATGGAGTGGTTCAAAGAGAAATGGCAATCCTATGTGGTAGTTGGGGATCCCTGCTTCAGCATGGCTAGGAAGTTGAAGCTTCTCAAAGCAGATCTTAAGGAATGGAACAAAGTAACGTTTGGCAACCTGAAGTCGAATTTGAATAAGTTGTTAGAAGAGGTTAGAGAGTTGGATGAGAAAGGAGTGGATGGTCTTAATGCGGTAGATTTTTCTCGAAGGGTAAATCTGAAAATAGAAATCCAGAGGTTGATGCGTAGTGAGGAAATTAGTTGGCGTCAAAAATCAAGGATACAATGGTTGAGGGAGGGGGATAATAACACCAGGTTTTTTCATCAGATGGCGAAAGCGCATAAGAACTTCAATCAGATCAGGAAGGTTATTATTAATGAGGAGGTGCTCGAGGATAATGTTATGATTAGAAATGGAATAGCAGGCTTTTACCGAGACTTATACACAGAAAACAGCGACAGCGTTTTAAAGCTGGAAAGGATCCCTTTCAAGTCGATCAATGCAGAAGATAAGGATATCCTAGAAGCTCCTTTTTCAGAAGAAGAGGTCAGTGCAGCAGTCCTAGGATTAAAAGGGGATAAAGCTCCGGGTCCGGATGGATTTCCAAGTATATTTTTTCAGCGTTGTTGGGAGACTATAAAAGATGATTTAATGGCTGTTTTCCACTTCTTTCATGCCCAACGGAGATTTGAGAAAAGTTTGAATGCAACATTTACAATGCTGATTCCAAAACGTAGTGGGGCAGAAAATATCAAAGATTTTAGGCCAATCAGCTTGGTTGGAGGAGCGTACAAAATTATTGCAAAGGTATTATCAGTTTGGTTGAAATTAGTCCTGGGGAAGATCATTTCTGAAAATCAGCATGCGTTCATGGGAGGGCATCAGATCACTGAAGCTGCGTTGATTGCTAATGAGGTGTTAGATGCTAGATTAAGAAGCGGGAAACCAGTACTTGAAAAGGCTTATGACCATGTTAATTGGGCATTCCTGGATTACTTGCTGACTAGGATGGGCTTCGGAAGTCGATGGAGAGAGTGGATTTTCTTCTGCATATCTTCGGTTAAATTCTCGGTTCTAGTTAATGGTGAACCCGCTGAATTTTTCTCGAGTTCGAGAGGGTTACGACAGGGAGATCCATTATCTCCTTTCCTCTTTATCATAGTCATGGAGGCCCTGAGTGAGATGATGGATATTTCAGTAGCCAAAAATCTGATCCGGGGATTCGAAGTGGGTACAGGAAGTGATCAGGAGCTGCAGATCTCAAACTTGTTATTTGCTGATAATACCCTTGTGTTCTGCGAGGCTGACCACTCTCAGCTGGGGTTCCTTCGCCTAATGTTACTTTTTTTCGAGGTGGCTTCAGGGCTAAAGATCAATATCCATAAGAGTGAGGTGTTTCCGGTAGGGGAAGTGACTAATCTAGATCATCTGGCAGGTTTTTTTGGATGCAGAGTAGGTAAGTTTCCGACATCATATTCAGGTCTCCCTCTCGGGGCTAGTTCAAGGAGCAAGAACATTTGGATTCCGATTATAGAAAGATTTGATTGTAGGCTGGCTGGATGGAAAAAGCAATACTTGTCAAAAGGTGGAAGATTGACTCTCATTAAGAGTACTCTATCTAACCTGCCCACATATTTTATGACAGTCTTTGGAATGCCGGCATCTGTGGTTTCAAGACTGGAGAAATTGAAGAGAGATTTTCTTTGGGAAGGTAATGCGGAAGAAATACCATTTGGTTAAGTGGGAGACGGTTTGCTCCAGCATGAAAGTGGGAGGTTTAGGAATCAAAAATCTAAAGAGTTTCAATAACGCTCTATGGAAGAAGGTGATAGTGGGCAAATATGGGCAAGGTGTGAACAAGTGGAATCCGAACGTGGTGCATATGACTTATGGGGTTAATGTGTGGAAAGGAATTAGGAAAAGATGGGAAATGCTGAAGCGGTGGATTTCTTATGAAATCGGTGATGGTGAGTCGATTTGGTTTTGGAAGGACAGATGGTGCGGTGATATGGAATTGTGTAGAGCCTTTCCATTGCTCTTCAACATTTCAGGAAATGAAAATGTCTCTGCCAAACAGGTTTTGCAGGTGGAAGGCGAAGGTATCACTTGGAATCCTTCTTTTAGAAGGAATCCTCCAGACTGGGAGATGGACTCCTTAGTGCAGTTTTTTTAGTTCCTGTACAGTCAGAAGATCAGTGGAAGAGGGGAGGATAAAGCAGTGTGGGAGGGGGAGAAGAACAAGACTTTTATGGTCCGATCCTTTTATGAGAAGATGATGTATAAAGTTGGCTCTTTTCCGTGGAGGAATGTATGGAAAACCAAGGCGCCAGCCAAAGTGAGCTTTTTTATGTGGGAAGCTGTTAACGAAGCCCTCCTTGCACGACAATTTGCGAAAGAGAAAAATATTTTTTGTGAATAGATGCTTTCTGTGTAAGAAGGATGAGGAGAATGTTAATCATCTCCTGCTGCACTGTTCTGTAGCTAGGAAGCTCTGGGATTATGTGTTTAATCTGTTCAAAGTCTCTTGGGTTATGCCAAGATTAGTGAAGCATTTGATGGAAAACTGGTCTTTGTATAAGAGGAAAAAGATAAAACTATTTTTGGAGTGTGGCCCCTTTGGCAGTGTGCTGGTCCTTATGGAAGGAAAGAAATGGAAGATGTTTTGAAAATGAAGAGAGGACGATGAAATTAAGAAGCTGTGTCTGAAGACTATGTTCTTTTGGTGTCATGAGCTTATTGCGCAAGGGGGTAATCCTTTTGCAGATTTTGCAGAGAACATCTATTGCAGAGTAATCTTTTTGTATATTTCCTGTGTACATAGGCAGTGTCTCCTTTTGGCGCATATTTATACAAACGTTTACTTATCAAAAAAATAATAATAACAGATCCATGGGAAATGTCAAACAAATAAATCCCCATATAGAGAACTAGTTCAAACGAATCAGGTTGAAATTCGAACATATGGCAAAGACAACAATACCAAGAACTTGAAACATACTTCCACCATATTCTTTATTATATATGCATAAGAACAAACCTGGGGTGTTCCTACACTAGTTGCTGCCATGGCTTCTGCACATATTGTACTAGCCGCGAGTTGATGCAGGATACGTAAACAACTAAGTCGCACACGCTCTTGTAGAGTTGGTGAACTAGGCTGCGCTAAATTCTCCCCATTCTCATATGTCGTATCAGCATAGTCTCCAGGTTTAATATCCTCCGAAGACATTGTTTCCCGCCTTCCTTCGTAGGCTACAGCAGACACAAGTTTGGGCACATATCCAAGATATCCAACATGATCTGCAAGTGCAGGGTGCACACGCAACAGAGACACCAAAGCAGCAGAGAGAAGCAGTGGGAGTTCAGGGTCAACTGCTTGTGTGTCATGATGTGTAGCAGCAATAGACGAAAGATACTGATCTAATAGCCCTTCCAAAAATCTCTTTGGATTTCTGAGAGGAAATTTGGGATCCTTCAAGAATAGCCTAACATAGATTCCTCCAACCTAAAATGAAAATGGAATCAGTAACAATATAGCCCATTCTCGAATAAAATGACTTCGCAGTCACAAGAGATACCTGTGGCTCATCTCTCATTTGCTGTTGGCCAGATGTCTGCTCAGGTACATCCCAATCAATTACACGACCTTTCATCTGTTCACGGTATAGATCTGATGCCATTGTTGCAACTTGTGCAGATAAGGAAGCAGCCATTGCAGGTGTCCATACAAGTTCTGGAGTTTCTGTTGTTTGTTCAAAGGCACTTACAACTGCTTCACCAGGACCATCCCTAATAACAGACACTAGCCCATCTGGCAAAAACCTTGCCAATGTAATAGCCACTCTAGGCCCATGCATTGGCTGTGCAACAAGCTTCCCAAGTAAAGAGGCAGCCGACGCCCTTTGAGGTAGGGGGATTTCTACTGCAAATAAAATGTCTCAATAAAACACAAACTTTTTACATGGATGAGAGGGTTAAATAAGAGACTTTACCTTGCAAAGGTAGGAGAAGTTCAAGAATGTACACCACTCCACCGTGCTTGGCAGCTGCCCAAGCAAGTTCTGCTGTGCCTGCCAAGGCATAAAGAACATGGAGTGCGCCTTCACGACAATTTGGGGCAGCATGAAGCATTTGTAATAAAAGAAGAAGACTAGATCCATCTGCAACCATGGCCTCCAGGCAAGGAGCATGTGTAGTCAAGCGTGATAGCACACTTAAACAAAGCTGAGGGATTTTGCTTTCTGATGGGACAGGAACAGAAAAACACTCGAAAAGAGGTAATAACTTTTCTTTAGAAGAAAGCACGGATGCCAAATTTGGATTTTTTGTCAGCAAGTTCTGGAATCCACAAAAGGATAATGTCAGAGTTATCAATATCACTTGTATAACCTAAAATGGTAAAAGAAAGAACATATTTAGTGCATACCAGGAGAGAAGTCAATCCAGATTGAAGGTTCTTAACCAATCCCAAATTCTCCTTGCCCGTCAATTTCCCATCAGTGGATAAAGAATCATCCTGTGTTTGCTGTTCAGTATATGATTTGTCAGTCAAATCACTTTGATGCTCTGATGTCCCAATGGATGTGCCACTTGTCGGAGAATCAGTTTCTGCAGTATGTTGATTGTGTACTAGGTATGATATAAAATCAACAAGAGAAACACAAAACATTTCAGGTTCACTGATCTCAAAGTCCGGTTGATCATTATAGACCCTCAGATACACATTGCCAATATAGAGCTCTTTCGATAGTGCTTCATACAGAAAGGCATGTGACTCTTTCAAGTCATACGAGCCATCCGGACCTTGGCTTGCACGCTGCTGGTCTACAAACTTCAACAGTTCTGATCGAGTTGAAGAATTCCAAATAATCTGAAGCCAAAAACAAACATGCCACTCAGGAAGCCATATCCAAATTATGTCTTGTAAAAATGCTGATGTGATAGTCACCTTACAAAGACTACAAAAGCCATAACATATTAAGCAGCAATTTTGAGCATCCATTTTAACTAACATCAAATCCAACATTATAAACACCATGCAAGGACAGCCCCAGTAAAACCATCATAGTCCAGAGGATCGAGTTAAACAACAATATAAAAATACAATTAAGGCCCCAGATTATTCTTTTACCATTATGCAAAATACTAGAGCTTCTAGTTTGTGACAACAGAAGGCTAGGCTACAGGAAATACAATAACGCCACCATCATAATCCTTAAAATCACCTCGAGTAGATATGAAGTATTTCACATTTTAGACCAACTTTGGCAGTGTTAACAATATATTAAGAAAATATTTCATGCCAATCAAAATGACTACTCAAAAAACTGCTAGTAAACTACACCGCCCTGACATAGGGAAGTGCCTCTACGACACAGAATAAGCCTCCATCCAAGAAAAGTCTTACTAGCAAAGATAATTCTCTCATCAAATAAAGAAGGATACGAGCAGGATAAAAAAGCATTTACCTCCGGTGACTCCAAATTCGAGTTCAATGTGGTTAGGAGGTCTTTTGGTAGTTCATCTTTCAGCATACTTGCAAGTTTAGGAGTTAGCAAAACTTTGAGTGCATCAGCTGCACCCTGGTTATGAGGTGTTGGATTGTCACCAGCAGCCATACCACTAAGCCTCGATAATGCCTGAGAGGCCCTCACAGCGTGCAAATTTTTAGCAGCTTGCACACTAACACCAACACCATGCGCTTCCATCACATCAGATTCCTCTGCAGTTGAGTCATATTGCAGCAACAATGGCAATAGGTACCTAACACAGACCAATAAAATTAAACTTATAGCGGAGTCCTTAGAATTATCTAGGAATGAAAACTGGCAGGCTTTAACACCACTTTACCTCTAGATCTTATAAAATGGAGGAGTGATAATCTAAACATAGCAAATGCCTCAAGTATACAATAAGGTATATGCCGCCAAATATACAAGCTAACCATTTAATCCAAAGCTATAAATGGGAAAACAATTTTGTCACTATCAGAAAGACATCTGAGCCAAAATATATAACTTATTCTTGCTAACAAAAATCTCTTTATCGATCCATTCACTATAAAACAAACAAGATGGCCCTAAATTATAATGCATGAATGACTGAATGATATTAAACGCAAGTACAATCAGAAAGTATCTAATTGGGCACAGTCATTGGTAGGTGCTGGGTTAATGCATATATATAAAGATAGTTCTGTATTGTGTACTAAGTGCGTAAAAAAATTGTTGAGGGAGGATAAGGAAGATGTCCTATTCCTTGCAAAGGTGATGCAGAAAAGAAAAGCCCCATCAAGTAATAGCTCTGTAACAAGGTAGTCATGGTCATTTCACTAATTGCTATTGCTCTTTGATTTCCATATGCATTTACAAAACTGAATCATTCACTAGGATATCCTGAAAGGGAGTATTAATGCAGCACATCCCCTTTAGCAACCAAAACCCTATGGCATATTACACGTACTTCCTTAAGGACAATAAGAAAAACAGCAAAACAAAATAATTGTACTCGATCAAAGTAAACAAAGATCTCCCAAAGAAGTACCAATTACATAAAAATATAGGATGATTGTGCAGCAACAATATCAGTAGGAGCTCTTTCCAAGAATGGTGTGAGCATGCTTGAGGTGAGGAAAGCATGCAGAAGGTGAATAGAATGCAAAGAAGCTAAGTAACAGATCAAAAAATCTATAGTGAACAAAGCTGAATGCATATTAACAGTGAAAAGGTAGAAACAGTGATAAGCTTGATATACATAGTTGGGGCATGTCTAGGAGCTTAAGCTTTTAGATGAGTAGCTAACTTAACATGACATTAGAATTCTTCTTTGTCAAGGTCTTGGATTCAAGTAGTCCCCTTTGTATTTGTTAACCTCAGGATTATGAGGGCACATGTTTGCACCCCTGTTTGGTTTCTGATGCCCCTACTCTCCAAGTGTGAGCAGGACACACTTGAGGGGGAATGTTAAGCTTGACATACATAGTTGGGGTATTCTCCAACAGCTCAAGCTTGAATGAGTTGGCAACTTAACAAACAAAAATGGGCCGACTTACCATAAGACCCCAGCTCTCAACAAGGTATCTTGTAATTCAGAGGAGACAGAAAGTTGAGCGATAGTCTGAAGAGCAGCATCAACAGCAGCTGGTACAAGCTCAAGTTCAGTACAATGCACGATGTCCTCAATTAGTCCAGAATATTCTAGCATCTCAACTCTGGCACTCTCAAACTGAGTCAGACCAGAAAAAGTTCTCATCACGTTTGTAACAATGATGGTGGATGGTTCACTTGCAGGAGTAGTTGGTTGAACCACGCACATGCATCTGGCAACAAGAGTTGCAAGAAGCTGTATTCCACCATCTCTCACAAGCTCTTCCCCATTCAGTGAAGATGATGCACACCTAAACAGGTAAGATGACATCAAAATGAGACAGCTTATTGAATCAGAAGTCAAATACAAACAAAGATTTTACCAAGAAAGACAACGCTAGAGGTCTTACGTCAGCCAAATGAGCTCAGAAGCTGCAACAAGTAGAGGTGCACGGTCAAGTGATAGAAAATTGTTATCATCCTTGTCCACTGTGGCAGCATTCAACAGCATGGGATAGCCAGCATATTTAAATGGCTCCAAGACATCTCCGTATCGTCTATACAAGATGCATTGTCCCTTCAATAAAAGCAGCAACCTCCAATTTTGGGGGCCTTGTAATCCTTGCATTGTAGCCTATGCAGAATAACATTAGGAGGAATATTCAGTAAAAGCTGCAAAATGAGATTGACAGTTGATACTAAAGCATTTAGACACAAACTAATGTAACCCCTATCACATATATCAAGTCCCAAAGAAGCAGGTCCAATCATCTAAGTACAGTAAGATAATCACAAGTAAATTTGAATCCATTTCAATGAACTAGAGCCTTGATCATTTTAATATTTATAACAATTAAGGGGAGTTAGCAGATTTCTAAGAACTCTGAAAGTCTACATCACGAATATGGTATCAAAACTAGTACCCAGAAGGAAAACAAGTAAAATTTAGAAAAAGAATCAAAATTTACTCCACGTGTGACCAATTACTTGGAGCATTATGGGCACCATCTTCAATGTATCCTAACAATTTTATTTTTAATAAAGTCTATTCATACTATTCCACAATAAAGAAAGGGAAAAAATGTATCTTAAACAATGGAATTGTCACAGTTCATTCAAAGACACCAACCCCCACACCCACCCATTTCTCCTACAAAAATGGAAGCAAAAATAGTGATAGCATACAGTTATTCTAAAAGATTGCAAAATCAATTGACTATCTATGCAGGGCCATTCGGCAGAGAAATAATTATTGGCCAAAGAATATCACTTCCATTTTGCAGTCAGCAGGTATCCTCACAGGTTCTGACTTCTCCATACTCAACAAGTATGTACTATGAGAAATAAATAAATAGAACTTACTGAAATTTAACCCATTACACATTTACAATCGAGGCACTGTAAGGGCATACATTATCTTACCAAGGAAGCCAAGTATTCTGTGAGACCTCCCTACATGAAAAATTTCAATGCCTTCACTAGAAACCCAGACCTACCACTAGTCAACCATTTTATCATATTCTGGTTAATATTACCCCAGACATTTACTTTTCAACTGCTAAAGTGTATAGGATGAAATGCAACACTCTAGGGAAATTTCCAATTGTCATAAACAAACATAGTTTTACAAACTAGGTACATAGGCCAGTGAATACCTGCAAGCGCTCATATGCTTTCTGCACGGCAAGAAACTTCTCCCTCCCCTGAGGATTTTTGTCAGGGTGATATTTCATTGCAAGTTTCCTATATTGTCGCTTGAGCTTTTCTTCATCAATGTTCTCGATCTGCTTTGATATGCTATAATTGTCGTCAGCCATCTCAGGGGAGTATTTTTTGCTGGGGTCATCTCTCGATACATCTTCCAAAGAGATCTCTAGTATTTTGCAGGCTTCTTCCTCAGAAAGATCCATAGGTCTCCGTGTCAACTCCTCACGCCACATCACGAGCAATGACTGTAAGAACTCAACATGTTCTACTATAGGCCAATTCGGGAATCGAATCTCATCACATAAGTTTCGTAGGTAATAGCGGTGACACCACATTTCATCTCTCAGCTCTGGATATGTCACTGGTGGCATAGGAGCATAATCATATAACGAATGGCAATGCTGGGATAGTTTTTGAGGAAAATCACCAAGGTGCTGCAGAACCTGGATAACAAAATAGTATTAAATCATAGCAGCTTGATACTTCCAATCTCTTTAGTATCAAATCAAACAGAACAGAAAAATTATCTAAAATTGAAAGCATATGTATAGTGTCAAAGTCTGCAGTAAAATTTAAACTACCTGCCGGATAAGATTTTCTGCTCGCATTTTGTGAGTCCATATAATCTCAGGAGTATCAGAATCAGATACCATTGCGGCAGAAAATGCAGCCGGACCACTACGCTCCAGTACATACAGCAAAGACTCGGGTAGAAGACCACCCAGTACACTTTGTTTTGCCAAAGGCAGTGAAGAGGAAACTGCAGCTTCTTCACCACCATGAAAAGCCTGGTGCACATGAGTCACTGAGAAGAGCTGGGCAACTGAAAGGAGATTAGATCCAGGATATGCCAGGGCAAAATAAAAGGCGCCTGTACTATATAGCCTTATCATTGCCTTGGGATTTCTGGTAACAACGGCTTTTAGCAAAGCAGCAGCAACCTCGACGATGGTTGGTTCCCCAGAGAGCATGGCCTAAATTAACACAATTTCTATTAAATAATTATTTAGAAAGCTACCAAACATTCTTTTTTTTGAGTTAGTCACAATTCTAATCATGCACAAATGCTCATTCTAGAATAATTCAAATTTTATGACATATAAATGATGAGCAACAGTTGGAATGGTCCACCTCAAATAAAATATGATACATCTGCACCAGAATATGATGATTCAGACGCATCTCCCTCACTGTAATCACATTTCTTAATTTGGTGGTATGATGCCAAAAAAAGATGAGGTAAGAATTTAGAATTCATTTTAATAAGTAACTGTAGAAAAACAGCAAGAAGACAAAGCCCATGTAAACTATATAAAGGAAGAGGTGACCCAAAAAGTCATCTTCCCAGTGATAAGAACAACAGTTTTTCATACTCAACTCAACCTTCATCGTGATTACTTGGGGGTTGGCTACACGCATGAGCTGTACAATTTTTTTATCGATGCAGAAAAATATTATAGTAATAGTAATAATTGTCCGAGTGAATTCTAAGATATAGAAACCATTAGCAATTAAATTTGTGTATTCTTTTTTGGAGAATGGAAGCCTTAACCTACCTTCTTTATTGAAGATCCACAACATGAACTCATAGAGGTTTAATACAAATTTGTAGCGGACCATAAAAACCCAACAGCCCTCCTCCCCCAATAAACTTTTATGAAAAATTGGCTATTGATAATGCTCCTATACGATCATCTTAAAAAGAAGCTGGCAACAAAAAAATTGGGAAGGTCCAACAGAGGAGCGTATGTTTCATCTTGTCACTTGGGTTCCAACTTGAGAGAAGGAGGTTTAGGGATAAACGAACCTCACATTGTTTAATGTTGGTCTATTGGCAAGGGATTTAGAGATTCATGGTAGAAAGGAATACACTTTGGAGAAAAGTGGTGGTGGGGAAGTATGGGGAAGGTGAGCATTTTTGGTTCCCTAATGTGGTTTCTACACCCTATGGGTTGAGTGTTTGGAAAGGAATACGAAAGGATTGGGACCTATTTGTTACGCTTGATATACATTGTTGAGCCCCTATCTAACAACTTAAGTTTTTAGATAAGTTGGTAACTTAACATGGTATCAGAGCTCTAGTTTGGCAATGGCAAGGTCGTGGGTTCGAGTCATCCCACTTGCATTTGTTATCCGGAATATTGTGAGTGCATGTTGTCACTCTGTTTGGTTTGTGATTCCCTTGTGAGGTATGTTTGTGTATCTCTCCACGTGTGGACAGGTTACACGTGAGGGGGAGTGTTAAGCATGATATACATTGTTGAGCCCCTATGCAAGAGCTTAAGCTTTTAGATGAGTACGTAACTTAACACTATTCAAGTAGAATATTCTCTTTGAAATAGAGAACGACTCCTGAGTCAAAATTTGGAAAGACAAGTCATGTGACAACATAGAATTGTAAAGAGCTTTCCCAATCACTTTAGCGTTGCCGCTGATAAGGAGGATTTGCTTGGCTCTATTTTGCATTATAAAGAATGTACAGTCACCTGGAGTCCCATCTTTTTAGAAGGCATCTTCAAGACTGGGAGTTCTTGCTGTGTCTTTTGAGAAGCTTTATTCGCAGCAGATTTTCGGTGACACAGAAGACAGTTCTTTGGAAGGGGGCAAAAAGCAGAAACTTTTCGACTGCTTTTTCTTGGAAAGCCATTTGGAAATCAAAGGCCCTGCTAAGAGTGGTGTTTTCCGTTTGGAGGCCACTAATGAACCTATCCTCACAGGTGATAACCTGCACTTTCGCAAAAAGATTTATGTAAATTGGTGCTTTATGTGTAAGGGAGATGGGGAGAGTGTGACTCATCTTTCACTGCACTCCTGGTGATGAGGGAATTGTGGAATTTCCTGCTCAATTTGTTCCATCTATCGTGAGTCATGCCACGCTCAGTGAAGGAGCTCTTTCTTTGTTGATCTCTTTATAAACGAAGGAGGAGGAGTCGCATTTGGGATGCCACCCTCTGGGAAACTGTTGAGTAATATTTTATAAAAACGAGGAGAAGTCTATCTCTAGATTGAAGGCGTCCTTGCTTCACACGTTTCTTTTTGGTGTACAGTCTTTTTTTTTTTGGTGTACAGAGTCTTCAGTTGAGTTTGTGGATAGCTTTGTTGTTAGCTAGGTTCTTTTGATTGAGTATACTTCAAGTACATACGGACAGCATCACATGTTTTGGCACCTTTGGTTATATGTTATCTCTTTACTTATCTTCCCCCCACCCCTCCAAGCAAAAAAAAAAAAAAAAAAAAAAGATATAACTTTCCTCCTTGGGGACTAGAACATGCAAAATAAATAAAATATCAGTATGATTAAGACTAAGATAATTCCTTATTGATCCCTAGCAAATGCCCAAGGAATAAAATAGCGAAAACTGATGCTTCTAAATGGTGACTTCTCAAACTATCTAATCCCATTAAGAATAAAGAAGAATTAGTTAGATTTACAACAGGGAATAACTCAAACAAATACTTCCACAAAATGTTATCCACACTAAAGTGCATTTTTAAAATTTCAAGAACTTTTATACCAAATATCATTTTTAACAGTTAGTTTTGTTCATTATCACTGCTGAAAATTATGCAGTAATAATATTAATTATCCGAGTGAATTTTAAGACGTAGCACCAAGAGCAACTAAAGTTATGTAATCTTTAGAGAATAGAAGCATATACCTAGCTTCAGTAGCACAGATCCACAGTATGAACTTAGAGGTGAGTCAGGCAAAATTGTAGCAATAAACGAAACCCATCAACACACAACTTCATGACACGACCAACAATAGAGTATTAATATAGCCATTAAGGCATCAGTAATCCGAATATCACCTGTGCAATATGAGGAAGGCAACGCGGGCTTGACAATATCCGTTTTACCCTAGGAGTAGGGGTAACAATCTCTCCAGCATCATCTATATCTGAATGTGCAGATACCATACTATGTAATATGGACAATGCTGCCTCACCTACCTGGATGCAGAAAGCACCTATTAGAGCTTATTACAAGGAAATTTATTATGAGAAAAAAAGAACAAGCATGTTGTATGATGACCTAATAAACATGGGGGAAGAAGCTCATATACCAAGCTAAAGGTACCAATACAGAAACTAAATTTGTATCAAAACAAAAGTTTATAGTTTTGGGTAGCTGAATTCAAACAAGTGTACATCGAGCAGTCTTGGAGAAGAAAGAAAGTAAATTAAAATAAAAGAAAAGGTTTTTACACATTTAGACCAAGCCCGTGCATGGTATATTGGTAATGGAGGACTCAAAATGACTAATTGGGGAGAACTGGACATAGATACAATGAGAAGCAATTCTAAAACCAAGAACCATTTCCAAAGTTTTTTTTTTTTTGATAAATAAAGTATATTAATATAAAAGCGTCTAAATAGGAGACGCATCCTTGTACACAGGACATATACAAGAAACCAACAATTATATGCCGACTAAACTATCTGTAATATTAACAAAAGATTCCCCCTCGGAAGGATTCAACTTTAAGCACCACAAACCAATAGACTGCAAAACATTTCTCATGAGTCGGTCTACATCAGCTTCTATATTGTCAAAAACCTTTATGTTCCTCTCTAACCAAATATTCCACCAGATCGCGAGAGGAGCTGTAAGCCAACACTTGTTTTTCCTTCCGCGCTTGTACACAGACCAACATTGCAAGAGCTGAATTGCCGACCTCGGCATGACCCACGAGATCCCAGCCGAACTGAAAACAATCTGCCATAGCTCCTTTGCTACCGGACAATGATGGAGAAGGTGATTCGCCGTCTCTTCCTCTCGTTTACACATATAACACCTATTCACGACAATCCTCCCACGAGCTCTCAAATTACCCCCATCAAAATGGCCTCCCTCTCGGTTTCCCAGGCGAAGAAAGCCACCTTCCTTGGAGCCATTGTCCCCCAAATCTCCTTCCACAGAAAATTGGAACTAACCCTTCCATCTAGGCAGGAATAAAATGATCTCACTGAAAAGCTTCTGCACTTTGACTCTGCCCAAACAACTTCTATCTTCCAATACCTTACTTCTTTTGAAACCATATAACAACTCAAACATCTGGCTAATATCTTCAAACTCCCAATCTTGCAACTCCCTCCTGAACATGGGACTCCACGAGTCTATATCATTGTGATTTGCCACAATCGAGCTCACCAACTCGTCCTGATCAATAGCAAGATCAAACAGTCTAGGAAATTGAGCCTGTAATTTTGCATCTCCACACCAAATATCTTTCCAAAATCTCACCTTATCTCCCTTGCCAACCTCAAATTCAATATGACACTTGAAAGAGGCCCACCTCCTCATAATCCCTTTCCAAATACCCACCCCATGAGAGCAAGAAACTGCCCTAGGGTACCATAAATGATTCCCTCTCCAAACTTGTCTACCACTATCCTCCTCCACAGCGCTATCGCTCTCCACCATATATCTCCACTGCCATTTCCCCAACAAGGCCCAATTGAAAGTCCTTAAATTTTTAATTCCCAAGCGTCCGCTTCTAACTCCGGAGTAGACTGTATTCCAATTCACTAAGTGAAACTTCCGCTCCTCTGACCCACCATGCCAAAGAAAGTCCCTTTCTAACTTTCCAGTCACCTAGCCACCGAATTAGGAACCACCAACAAGGATAGCAAGTAGGTGGGAAGATTGGATAAAGCACAATAAATCAAAGTCAAACGGCCACCCTTCGACAGTAGTTGCCTCTTCCAACCAGCCAACTTTCTTTCAAACCTTTCAATCAAAGTATTCCAAGAAGAGACACTTTTAAAGTGTGCCCCCAATGGAAGACCCAAATATGTTGTTGGCAAACAAGCACA
This sequence comes from Codonopsis lanceolata, assembly GCA_013146195.2. Classification (NCBI taxonomy): domain Eukaryota; kingdom Viridiplantae; phylum Streptophyta; class Magnoliopsida; order Asterales; family Campanulaceae; genus Codonopsis; species Codonopsis lanceolata. Next base: position 30,746,421 of record CM028384.1, on the reverse strand, counting down.
CTTGCACCCAAAAAAAGAGACTATCTGCCCTATATCCCCCACCTCCCCTACCGGGATGATCTCACACTTAGAAATATTATTTTTCAACCCGGACACATCGCTTGAAAGAATATCAGCACCAAACGAAGATAGCCCTAGTTGAGACCTCTTAGCTTCACAACAAACCAAAGAGCCATCTGCAAACAATAAGTGTGACGGCAAAACATACAAATGGGCCACCCAACTTTCCCACTTTTTACAATTCAGCCACGGAAAGTTTGAAATATCTATTTTGGCCATCCAACTTTTGTTATGATGCAAGCGAGCCCATTTTCTAATGGACGTTAGACAAGGACGTTAAGTTAAGGGGCAAAATAGGAAAACCTGTGTTTGGATGTTAACTTAGGTTAAAATACATGCTTTGCCCTCGTCTTCATCTTCTCCATAAATATCCCAAATCCAAAAATCTCAAATTCAAGAAAATTTACAAAGCCAAATTCAAGAAACCATGAAGAACACAGATGCATCACACAAACACAAACCATATCTGGATTGCTCCATCGTTTCCAACTCTCTCTCTCACACACACACACTCACTCATACACACAGGCACAAACCCATATCAGGATTGCTCATTCTCATCTCCAGTTCGCTTCCCCTCAAATCAGTACTAAGAATATTGAAATCAATGCTCATTTTTTTGGCGACCATCCACCATAAATCAACTCAGCAAAGACTATGGACCATCAATTTCCCTCATCAATTTAGCTTTAAAATAAAGCAAATCAACAGCAAATTAATATTTCGACGCAGTAGACATTAACAACTTTAAATCAAATTGAGAAGAGTACATCTTTCCTCTCAATCATTTATCCATTTCCTCTTTCGACTGCATCTTGATTATGCAATTGGGTTGTTCGAAATTGGAAGATCGTATTTGAAATGCACAATGGGGGTTTCCAATTTCAAGCCCTAGGCTTGGATTTGTAGAGATTTCACGAAGAGTGAAGATCGAAGTTGTAGATGGCGGAGGAGGACGGCACTGGAGCTGGATTTCGAGCCCTAGGCTTGGATTAGCAAAGATTTCACGAAGAGTGAAGATTGGAGTTGTAGATGGCGAGGAGGACGACACTGGAGCTGGGTGGGCGTTGACCGAAGATGAAGGGCTCTAGCACAATGCGAGCCGAGTAGCGAGCACCGACGAGGACGTGGTCGAGCAAGTTCTAATGAGAACGCATGGCACATCTAGACTGGAGTTGATGAGCGGGGAAAGAAGGAGGACGATGTAGGAGCGGAGGTGGCAGCCGGCGATGATGGAAGATGGCGGGGCTGGAATTCTGCCGCTGTAGAAGAGAGAACCGGATAAGGTAGCTTGTTCTCATGGCAGATTTGGACTCGAATTGTGGAGCGGGCAGGGAGAGAGGACGAAGCTGGAGCTTAGGTGGCAACCGGCGATGATGGAAGATGGCGGGGCTAGAATTCTAGCGCTGTAGAAGAGAAAACCGAAGAGGGGAGCTTGAATGTGAGGGAGTGCGAAGGAAGACGAAGTGGGGGAGCCGGTAGCCTTTTTAGTTTTCTTTTTTATTACACTTTGACCCCTACTCTTTGTACAAATGGCATATGTGATTATTTTTTTCAGCTAGACCTCTTTGGGTTTCTAAAATCACACAAAAAAATGTATTTAGAAAGGTAAAATAGATATTTGACATAACTTAACAGTTAAATTTAACGTCCATCCAAAAAATGGGCACGCTTGCATCATAACAAAAGTTGGATGGCCAAAATAGATATTTCAAACTTTCGGTGACCGAATTGCAAAAAGTGGAAAAGTTGGGTGGCCCAATTGTGTGTTTTGCCTAAGTGCAAAATATTCAACTCTAGATGTCCCTCTCTTCCTACTCCAAACCCTGAAATGAAACCACCCTCCACTGCGTTATCATTATCAATAAGGCGACTCAATCCCTCCATGATCAAGATGAACAAGAAAGGGGAGAGAGGATCCCCCTGCCGAAGTCCCCTCGAACTCGGAAAGAAATCAGCCGATTCTCCGGTCATCAAAACTGAGAATCTAACTGTAAAGATGCAAAAGAAAATCCACCTCCTCCATTTCTCTCCAAACCCCATCCTGGAAAGAATATACAATAGAAACTTCCACTTAACATGGCCGTAAGCCTTCTCGATATCTAATTTGCACAACAGACCCGGAATCCCACTCCTCAGCCTAGCATCCACCACCTCATTAGCTATAAGGGCTGCATCCATAATCTGTCTTTTCCCCCACAGGCCCACAAAGGCATGCTAAGAATATGAAACCACCTTGCCAATAACCCTCTTGAGCCAAGACGCAAGCACCTTCGCTAAAATCTTATATCCCCCAACAAGATCGATGGCCCTAAAATCCTTCAACTCTTATGCACCCTTCTTTTTCGGAATAAGGGCAATGAAAGAAACATTAAGAGGAAAAAGAAAAATTATTTTTGAAGTGTGGTTCCCTTGGCAATGTTCCATATGGAGGGAAAGAAATGGAAGATGTTTTGATAACATAGGGAGGACGACGGAAGAGATTAAAAGGCTAATCCTGCAAACTATGTTCTTTTGGTGCCACGAGTCAGTTGCGCAAGGGGTTAACCCTTTTGTAGATTTTGTGGAGAATATCTCTAATGCAGTGTAATATATTTGTATATTTCTGGTGTCCATAGGCAGCGTCTCCTTTTGACGCATATTTATACAACTTTTACATATCAAAAAAAAAACGTTGTATGGGGAAGGCCCTCTTCTATATCTGGGTCGTTGAGTCTCCATCTCCACTCTCTCTTGCTTACTCACAATAATTGCCCTTTCATTATTGAGGAACCAATGCAGAAACTCCTCACACAGCCTGAAATCTCCACACCTGTGAACCCCCCTTGGAAGTCATCGTTCATCCCCCTACCCATGCTTGTCTCGACATCGCTGGAAACTGCCCTCTCGCAATAAGACGAGTTAACGCCCAAGTGTGAAAAATCTTTAACTATCTCTGGGTGTTGACTTCGGCTCATCGACTTGCCTCTCGAAACCGACCTGTTAATCTGGTTAACTACTAGAGAAGAAAAACTAGACTGGAAAGGCCCAAAAACTTTCCATCCTGTATAGCCTGCCTCTTCTTGACCCAGCCCAAAAGCTCTCCTTGATCCTTCTCCACTTAGTGGCCCAAAAGGCCCAGAACTCTGGTTCTCATCTGGCCCAACCTCCTGGCCCAAAGAGTACGAGACTCCACCCTGAGAGACGTCATACCCACTATCAACCCTAAGATTTGAATTTGAAAATTTCGCAACCCACGTGCCCCTGCTCTGATTGCGATCTTTCTGCGCACCTGCTGTTCAGCCCTTGCGTCTGCTATTCATTTTCTTTGGAGGCACGTGATGAGCACTGTTTCTCCTTGTCTCTTCCCGAAAGCCTTCCCTTCCCCCACCTCCTCCTCGACCTAGCTTTGTCCACTGGAGGCGCCGCCTCTGTTTCAGGCCAAATTGGAACGGCAAAAACGCGATTACTCTCGCCTATCCAGACTTTCGCCGGAACATTACCTTGATAACGCACCAAAATCCTACCCCACCTCAAATCCTCTCTCTTCTTGGTGACTTCGTCTATGTCCAGATAACCTCCACAAAAATCCCCAATCTGGCGGAAAACCGCCTCCCCCCAAAAATGTAGCAGTAAACCTCTCACCCTTATCCAGACCTCTCTAGGCACTCTACCTTCTTTTTCACAGAAAGTCGCCGGATTCCACCTCTCCAGGGACAGAATGTCTTGATTAAACCTCCATTCCTTCTCTGACAAGAACCTTTTTTAATAAGTAAAAGTTGTATAAATATGCGTCAAAAGGAGACGCTGCCTATGTACACCAGAAATATACAAAAATATTACATTGCATTATAGATATTCTCCACAAAATCTACAAAAGGGTTAACCCCTTGCGCAACTGACTCGTGGCACCAAAAGAACATAGTTTACACGATCAGCCTTTTAATGTCTTCCGTCGTCCTCTCTATGTTATCAAAACATCTTCCATTTCTTTCCATCCATATGGACCAGCACACTGCCAAGGGAACCACACTCCAAAAATAATTTTTATTTTTCCTCTTATACAGAGACCAGCTTTCCATCAAATTCTTTACTGATCTCAACATAACCCAAATGACCTTGAATAGAGTGAACGCATAATTCCAGATCTTCCTAGTAACTGAACAATGCAGCAAGAGATGATTAACATTCTCCTCATCCTCCTTACACATAAAGCATCTGTTCACATAAATTTTATTTCTCTTTCGCAAGTTGTCGCCGGTAAGAAGGGCTTCATTCACAGCTTCCCACATAAAATAGCTCACTCTGGCTGGAGCCTTTGATTTCCAAACATTCCTCCAAGGGAAAGAACCATCTTTGTTCATCAACTTCTCATTGAAGGATCGGACCATAAAAGTCTTATTCTTCTCCCCTTCCCACACTGCTTTATCCTCCCCTCTTCCGCTGAGCTTCTGGCTATACAGGAATTCAAAAGTTGCACTAAAGAATCCATCTCCCAGTCTTGAGGGTTCCTTCTAAAAGACATATTCCAAATGATACCTTCACCTTTCCCCTGCATAACCTCTTCAACCAACACATTTTCATTTCCTGAAATATTGAATAACAAAGGAAAAGCTCGACATAATTCCATATCCCCACACCACCTGTCCTTCCAAAACCAAATTGTCTCACCATTCCCAATCTCAAAAGAAATCCATCTCTTCAGCATCCCCCATCTTTTCCTGATTCCTTTCCAAACATTTACCCCATAAGTCATTTTAACCTCGTTGGGATTCCACTTGGTTACTCCTTGCCCATATTTGCCCACTATCACCTTCTTCCATAACGTATTTTCCTCGTTTACATATTTCCACAACCATTTCCCCATGGGAGCATTATTAAAGCTCTTAAGATTTTTGATTCCTCGACCACCCATTTTAATGCTGGTGCACACCAACTTCCACTTAACCAGATGATTTTTCATTTCTACTGCATTTCCTTCCCAAAGGAAATCTCTCTCCAACTTCTCCAGTCTTGCAACTACAGATGCCGGCATGCCAAAAACTGTCATATAGTACGTGGGCAGGTTAGATAGAGTACTCTTAATGAGAGTAAGTCTTCCACCTTTCAACAAATATTGCTTTTTCCATCCTGCCAGCCTCCGTTCAAATCTTTCTATAATCGGATTCCATGAGTTCTTACTTCTTGAACTAGCCCCGAGAGGAAGACCTAAGTAAGATGTCGGAAACTTACCCGCTTTGCACTGAAAAAATTCTTCCAGGACTTCAAAATTAGTCACTTCCCCAACCGGATACACCTCACACCTGTGTATGTTGATCTTTAGACCTGATGCCACCTCGAAAAAGAGTAATATCAGACAAAGGTACCCCAACTGTGAGTGATCTGCCTCACAGAATACAAGGGTATCGTCCGCAAAAAGCAAGTGAGAGGTCTGCACCTCCTGATCTCTTCCTGTACCCACACCAAATCCCCGGATCAGATTCTTTTCTACCGCAATATCCATCATTCTACTCAAGGCCTCCATAACTCTGATGAAGAGAAAGGGGGATAACGGGTCCCCTTGGCAAGAACCTGTTTGCTAACTCCTTTGACAGAAACTCAAACAAGAAGGAAATTCCGTTCATATCGACCACTCACACTCCTCCAGCCGCTTTCCATTTCACGTCTACCCATGCCTGCAAATCAGACTTCGAAGGAATGGGGCTCTTCGACTCTTGCATCTCACCCACCAAACATCTGTCTAAAAAATCAATGGCATCCGAACACGAACCTTCCTCTATAGCAAAATCCACCCTGACCCCTTTGGGAGCTTCTTCGTTTTCGCAGAAAAATCTGGCCGCGGTGGAACTTTTGTCATCTCTACATAGGACCTCTTTGTCCTCTGAGATTCCCCTAAATCGGCCTGAACAAATCTCTTCAATTTCTCAGCTGCTTCCACCCATCCAAAACCTTCTACCACCTCCGGAATACAAATCGATTCAGTCCTTCCTATTTTCCTTATCTCAAGACGAATAAACTTCCCCGATCTATTCTCGTCCTTGATCACCATCACTTCTCTCCCAATTGCTTGCAGTTTCTTCCAGAAGATACCTGGAGTATGAGAAGCCTCCTTCAACCAGTGACATACCCATACTAACTCCCCCAAGAAAAGAACTGCTTCATTCACCCTCCCTCTACTTCTTTCGATCCACAGGAACTCCAGAACTCCTGAGCACCTCCTTCGAAGGACTTCCGACCAGCTTGAAAAAATGTCCAATCTAATTCTGGGACCCACATCTTTCTTTAACCGAGCAAGCATCTACTTCCCAAAGTTATAGATCTCAAAAGGGTTTGAAAAGTTAGGGACTAGGACCCCAAACAGTAAAACCTACATCTTACCTATAGCAAATTCCATATATACCCATACTTAGCAGTGGGAATATGCATAGTCTGCAAAATTTAACTGAAATCTAACTAATACAAGACATTGTAAAAGAGCCCTTAACTTTTTGATAACTCTCAACACATTCCGCTCAATATTTCTCATACAACAGCAGTCTTATAGACAACTTCAAATCATAAGTTGAATAAAATCCTGAACAAATAGTAAACATGATCTAAAAACAGCAAAACTTAAACAACTAACTGCAAAAGCAATCTACCAGAGTTTCAGTTCTGTGCAGAAGTAAATCAGGCTAGAATCAACTGCAATGCACTTTTTTTAAAGTATGGCCCCTTAGTATGGGGATTGGAACCAAGGACGCCTCGAGTGCCCTTGCCATCTCTCCCACCCCTTGGGGCTAACTGCAATGCACTGCCAATACCTCTTTATTGTTCAACTATGTACAATGTACAATCTCTTTACCTGTGGAGGAGTGAGGACAGGAACCCGCACAGACAGTGCCCAGCGAAGCTCACGAATATCTCGCAACCGCTTCCAGTCTATCATTCCAGAAGCCCAACACTTCGTTGTCCAATCTATAGCTTTCTTTGACCAGAACCTCCTAATAGCATCTTTCTCCAGTGGTCCAACTTGGGCACCATCCTTGTCGATAAACATCCATTCCTTCAGTGGTTCCATGAAAGCAGAAGCAGCTATTAAGTTCGATTGCAAAGGGATAACAGTTCTTTCTGAAGCTTCATGAACCATCGTCATTAAATCAACAGCCAGCACGCACCCCCCAACCAGAACACAAGACTCTACATTTGACAGAACCTTCATTAAAACCTGCACAAACAGTGAAGTAACACCAATAATGTTAGATCAGCAGAACATATTTACCAGGACTATGACTACATCTTCTCCCGGCTAAGGGTTATCTTGTCCATATGACAGTGGGGTCGTGATGTTTATCAAATATGGACCACTTGACCCGGTTTCTTTTCTTTTATGGCCTTTGACCAAAAAAAATGGTTAACTTAAAGAGAGGATCTTCAGGTCTTTGTACTTTTGGTGTCATGGGTCAACTTTGTCTGTTAATATTTCTTTTGTAGAGTTTTTGGATAGTTTATCTTTTAGACATTTTCCCTCATAGTTTCGAAATATTCCTAGTAAAGGCACCTAGCATATCACCAATTTTTTTTGTTTGTGTGGAGGCGGGAGGGCGGGGGGTGGGGAGGAATATTAATTATACCTTAAGAAGAAGAAGAAGCCGGTGCCTCAATGCTCTGTCGTCAGTTCTATCCAGGAGAACTGTAATGTGTGCTGTGCCTTCAAAAGGGCCTATCGTGTTATAATGTTGCTCATAAACAATTGACATTGCCCTTGCACAGAGTTCTCTAACTGAGGAGCCTCCCCCACCACCAAAACCATCTAACCTTCCCATATCACACCAATCATCAGAGGCTCCCATTTCATCTGGGACAGCACCATCTACAGTCAGTCCCGTGTCTGCATCACATAAGAATCGATGGTACAAAGCCCTAAAGAAAGCAACTGGATCTCGCAGCGGAAAGTCCTCAGCCCTACCGCTGCTACCACTCTCAAGCAGCAAACGAAGATAATATTGGCCCACACAAACTTCTTTAGATAGACTAGAATATCTAACAGAAAACTCAGTGTAGTTCCAAGATATCTGAGGCACACTATCTTGTCCAGTTATCTCTGCAGTAGTAACACCAGGAACAATATCTTCTGTGCGGCCCTTCTCAACATCTAGTTTATGAACCTCTGCCTGCAAGGCTTCTCTTAATTCCTGCCTAGTACGTTCATTCCAGATCAAGTCAGCACGGTTGTGATCAAGGCTAAAAGCTCGCCAAAATTCAGCCCAATTCAAGAGTAACCTTCCAGATCCCACAGGTGTATTCTCTATCACAATTTGTGCAGGAGCAGGAAGATCTGTGTTCTGGACACCAACTGCATTGGCATCAGAATCAACTGAATTGCGAACATTTGGTTCAACTGGCTGAAAACCATTAGGAGATGAGGCATCAAGAGAAGCAACTTCTGCTGAATGATCAGTTTGTGGAATCCTTGTAGTGGACAATTCACTAGGTGCATTTTCAGCAGTGTAAACTGCTGAGGACTGAGCTGCTGACAACTGTCCTGAACTTGGATCTAATGCAGATTTTTGATGATCACCTGACCCCCTTAAAGTACCCACACCTGTCTGCCTTGATGGATCCCCAACTTCAAAAATATTAGCAGAAGGTGACATATTTCGAGGTGATGTTACTCCATTTCCAGTTTGATTCTTCCTCTGCTGAAGCAAGCGTCTCCTTCTACTGCTCATGAAAGATCCTTCTTGATTAGACAGATCTTCAGGCAGACCTTCGTCACTACGTGTGTGTAAATAAGCCACCAGACCTGGAGGCAGTACTCTAGATAACAAGTCAAGAGCGGGTTGATAAGAATCTGCCCAGAGAGCCACAAGCTGTCGGCTAACTTCACGCCGTTCACCAGCAGGGAGGAAAAACGCATTCAACAAATGTCTAGGCAAGGCACCATCACGCAATGCAGCATCACGCATGGACTCTGCCGCAATTGCATCTTCCTCTGCAATTGTACGCATAATAACAGCCACCGTTTCTCTTACACTTGCTGCAGGATGTCCAAACAACGCGAAGAGCCGGCGCTTCAAACCAGCTACTAGGCGTAATAAGTCAACAAAGACAGAATATTGAGTTGTTTCACCCTGTGGTTCACATATCATTGCCTCCAGAACCTCCACAACCGACATCGATAATAATGGTGAAACAGACATTGGTTTCAATCTGTTAACCAGGATAATGAGATTACTCTGATGAGCAAACAACACAGACTTGGTATGCATGTATGTTGCATGTCGCTCACCTTTTGTATCCGTCAATAAATATGTATCCCCAGGACCACCACCAATTAGCACTGCAATTAGGCCTGATGCTTCAGCTGCTACTCCCTCAGAACCATTTCTAAGTAAACCCATTATTCTTCCAACAGCGGCAGGAAAAGACATCACATGCGAGGCGGCAGATCTCGAAGACAACAATCTGCGCAAACATGCTATGAATCCCGTAACTGTTGCAGCTGCTTTCGGAGAAGGGGGTGGGAGGGGAGGGGACTCTGGAGGTAAATTTGGAGCAGCTGGGAGCATTGTAATCAAGGCCATCAAAGTTACTTCAGGTACTTCAACGTTAGGAGGCATTCCACCATATGAAATACAAGCATTAAACTCTCTTATTCTACGCCACAGCTTAGCTCTTGATCCAGGAATGGAGCCTCCTTCAGCGACAGCATCTTTGGCAGCTGCTGCCAAGTGTTTCAAATGCATGGTGGCACTATCCATGTCAGTGCTAGAGCGTTGCTGCCCAGCAGGAAGCTGCAAATGAACTCTGCCACAAGGTGGATCTATTGGATGACCAGGCATCGTAAGCCTTGGTAGTACAGGCACTGAACACTGACCCTGTATACAATAAAGGCAATTAACCATAAGTAACAAGACTACAAGGTATTAGTTACTTCCTAAAAAAGTTCAATGAAACTCAAAGAGGAGCCTTATCCAAGGGGTGCAACAAAAGGAGTACATATGAGTTTACACACACACATATAGACATGTCCAAACTTAAAAGCAAAAAAGACAACTAATATCCTACAGAGAGCAAACTACCTACTTCTGTTTGTAACATGTCTCGAACAGCAGCAAGTAAGCTATCTCGAGAGGTACTAGCATATACCTGAAACCAAAACGACGTAAAATTAACACCCAAAAAGAATAATAAATTTTGTAAATGTAAAAATGCTCACATGTACAGGGCAGCCATCGTTGAATTCAATAGCAAACATCTGGGGCTCCTCAGCAAATCGAACAAGGGCACTAACAGTAGATAAAGGACGGACAATGACAGCCTGCAAAAATTCCAAAAACAATTTGGACTTATTGTCAAGATCCAAATAGGATATACTGCACCAAGGAAGTATTCCCAAGAAAATTTCAAAAAATGAAAAGATCCACTCTAAGTCTGGTTGATTAGATGTGAAATGAATACTTCAAAAGTTCATGCAACTTGTTAAGTAACCAACTCATCTAAAAGCTTAAGCTGTTAGATTGGGGCTCAACAATGTATATCAAACTTAATACTCCCCCTCACGTGTGACCCGTCCACACATGGAGAGATACACAAATATTCCTCACCAGGGGCAACACAAACCAAACAGAGTGACAACTTCCAGTCATGCACTCACAATATTCCAGGTAACAAATGCAAGCGGGATGACTCGAACCCAAGACCTTGCCAAACCAGAGCTCTTACCATGTTAAGTAACCAAACCAACTCATCTGAAAGTTTAAGTTGTTAAATAGGGGCTTAACAGTGTATATCAAGCTTAACACAACAACATTCGTTCATAATTTTCACAGTAAAAGTATTCTCCCATAAAATATTTTTGGTGATAATGAATAAAATCTCTGGCATTACACTGAGTTAGTTTCTTCACATAATTTATGTGAAAGCCACACTATATCCGGAACTATCCACGCTAATCAGAGGCATGGAAAAGTATTTGAGAAATCTAGGCAGTTTAGGCTCAACCATTAATCACCTACATGCTTTATTTTCTCCCCAAAGACAGAACAGTACAAGATAAAATAAAAACCATGAAACAAAGAACAGCATAACAACTTTTACGCTGAGCGAGGAAAGAGATCAAGAATAGCATCTATAGATAAATAAATGTATCCTAAATCTGAGAAGTAATGTAGCAAGAGACCATATCAACTCATAATAGTGCATGAAGCAAATACCAACCTACCGTGGGTCCACACAATAGCCCCCAAACTGCAGAAGCTAGAGCTTCATGTTAAGCTTAATATAGAAGAGTTGACATAGATGGAGAGATCCATAGAAGAGTTGTAATGAAGTCCTAAAGCTTGCCCTTCAAATACAAGAGAGGCCAAAATAAATCAAGCCCCCACATCTACTTTAAAATATATATAGACAAAAGTCCATGGAAACCATGAATGAAACAAACTCCACCTATCCACCCAAGAATAAACAAATAAAGAAGAAAAAAAGGTTACCTCAGGGTTACTTTTTTTTAAAAGGATGAAAGTAACAAAGCAAACGCCTTGTAACTTAATTGGCCTGCTCGTCCAAAAAATGCTTATTAGCATTTACTCAAAGATCTTTACACATCTTCGCCATACAACACTGTAACTCTTTAAGAAATGAACTTCTAGTCTTTTACCAAAGATCTTGCCATCAAATTCCTACTACAGGATATGGGAACAAAAAATCAAGACCCCAAACACATGAATTGTTAATCCAAATAAATGTGCTGCTCATACATCTTCTGCAAGACGGAAGCACTGGAAAGTGCAGCTACTAAGGACATTCACTAGACTAGTGATCATGCAGAAGCAAGCTTCATGACAAAAATCAATCACAAGAGTGAGATTGCTTTGACAAGTTCTCAGATCCGCGCCTAAACTTCCCAAAGTCCAACCAAGAAAATTGGCATGCACCTACTGTAACCCCAAACCCCACCCCCGGCGCCTGGCCCTGCATGTGGGTAGTGAAAATAAAAATGCACAGAATTACCATCACATCCACCAAGAAATCCGATGTCTCCCCTCTGTATGATGAAAGACATTTCCTCTATGAGTTAATAAACATGAGCAGAAAGGCCATGGGCTACTTAGATCACTCAATTCAGCCTTCTTACCAATTCTTGGGGTTGGCTACATGAATCCTCTTTCACCATTTGGTTCGATCTAATGCAAGGTCATCGCAAAAGCCACGCTCCTTCATATCCTTCTTTATTATGGTTGTTCCATGCTAGTTTTTGTCTGCCCCTACCTCAAGCAGGCTGTTGATATTAATACTATCAGGCTTCCTAACCAATGCACTTAGTTCTTTACATTGTATGTGTCCAAACAATCTTAATAGAAAAATACTATTAGATAACTGGAAAGCCTATAGAATACACTATTATCAACTAAGGTCATTCAGGTCCCAGCTATGGAAGAACCAATAGCACCTTGCCACCTTCAAAGAACTTCTGCTTTGAACAAACACTACACTAAATCCTGAATCACTTTCTTCTCTAAAAAGTCCAAAAGCCATCACTAATTTCAGACCTTTGATACAAACACCGGACAAAGTTTATCCTCTGTTCCTCCTGTTTACGCAATGGACGTTACACAAGGATAAATCTAACCATATCTTCCTTCTTAGCTCATATTCTTCAAATGACTCAAATGCTTACAAGAATGAGTTGCAGTTGGGTGACTCCTCTTTATGAGGGTTGCAGTGACCAGGTCAAGGAAACTATGTGCGAATAGTGTAGGTCTTTACGAAGTAGGAGAGACATGTACAGGGACTTTGTTGGTGACTGATAAGAGAAGACAGTAAGTGGTGAGTGCAATCCGGTGAACCGCTAAGTAACTATAATGATCTGAAGGGGGCAAGGCATCTCGTTTGGCAATCCAAGGAAAAAGTTTGTACTATGATCACCTTTCTTAAGCCAAAGAACTAGACGCTTCTGCACCAAGCAAGTTTTCACGATCAAAACAATACTCTCTGCAGCTAATTTCAACTCATCTTTCTTCCCCAGGCGTTTTCTAGACGTTGTGTCATTATCCTTCATAATTTATGCCCTAATTTCCACAAATTTTCGAGGCATGGATCCTCCAAGAATTCAGTAGAAATTATACAGAATGGTACGTACAAAACAGATATCTTTGAACCTTTCATAAATGACACACTGGGCAGTGATTTTTTAAATGTTCTGAAGAGTTCCTTCCTTGAAATCAAACTTATTTAGCTACCCCTCCGTCCCAAAATAAGTGTCCCCTATTGACTTTACACGGGCTTTAAGAAAGCAGTTGACTTTATGTAATTTTCCTATAATTCCCCCAGCCTCTCCCTTAGTGGTGTCAAATCAATGGGGCCCTCTTCTTTTTTCTAAAAATGGCAAGGGGGCACTTATTTTGAGACGTTCCAAAATGGAAGAAGGGAAACTTATTTTGGGACAGAGGGAGTATATTATATATATTGATGCCCTTGGGAGCCATCAGTATATCTTAATAACCCTTTCATGCCCTTTCTGGCTTAAATGAGGGTTAGAGTTAGTATATGGGAAGTATAAGCTTGATTTTATGAAATGGACTCTCTAAATGGAACAACATAAAAGGGGAAAAGAACCTCTCTAAATGGGCCAGACAGGTTAGTGATCTACAATCTAGTGGAACTCCTTTAACTTTAAGCAATATGAAGCAGTGATACTCCAAATTGATGACATGCCAGTATCATATACTTCTAGGATTTATTTTTTTTTATAAGTAATCATATACTACTCTGATATTAAATCAAGACAGATAAATCCCATGCTTCTTATTAAAATTTTGAAATATGACTGTGATATGAAAGGATTATGGCAGACGTGACACTTAACATTTTGCGCACAAGGTTACTTGGGCCAAAGAATATCTAAATAGAATAAGTTGTTCGAGTGTGATGTGCCAAAACAAAACTCTAATCAATGCTGATCCTGGTAATCATGTTCTCTCTTTTCCTTCCCACTTATTTCCCGACTCTTTCTTGAATTTTATGATATATTAGTAACAATAATAGAACAATGTGATATCCTTGCCGTTTCAATATCCTTCCACTTAGACTACATTTGGTAGATGCTATTAGCGCCCTGGATGAGATTAATAATACAAACACTCTATAAGCAAGGTGTTTGATAGAAATTAAGGCTTGGATTATTAAGACAGCTACCTGATTAATTCCTTTCTATCCTCATTATTGATCCTGCGGAAAGGCTGGTATTCATAAGGTCCGTTAAGAGGGTTGGGGAATAAATTTTTTGGACAAAAATTCCCTCTCTAGTCTCTATCTAGTTCATCCATTGACACCCCCTACATCTTTGTCGTAGCCGTCAAAAAGTCTCCAAAGCCATTTCCCCATCGGCAATGAGTTTGCACCCTCCATTGGCGCCATCGTCAAACTACTCTAAAGCCATCGCCGATCGTCGGATTCAAGATCTCTATTTAGTGTTCTTCCCACCGTTGATTTTTTCAATTTGAATTAAGCTGTTGGAAATTGCTTGAACGTGGAACAAAATTTTGGTGAAACTGGAAGAATTTTAATGCATGTGAGATGATGTTGACCTTATTCGTTTGTTATGTAATTTGGCATTGACTGTTACACACAAAAGATGTCGCACTGGCTTTGGAGGTTCATCATAGTGATATAATCAAAATATCATCTTGTTTTTAATGGCAACAACTAGTTTGCCTTCGGTGTAATTTTTGTTTCAATCCTTCTAGAAATTAAATCATTCTATTGTTAGTTTTTAGGCAATTTTTCATATTTTAGATGATTTTATTTTTTATTTCTTGTAATTTTTTGTTCTTCTATTCTTTAATGAAATCAAGATAGCAAACCCAAGGGGTGGGAGAGATGGCAAGGTTACTCAAGCAATGACCTTGAGGTCCTTGGTTCCAATCCCCATACCAACAAGGGGTCACACTTACCTATCATAAAAAAAGATAGCTTGTTGAGGCCACATCTATAGATTGTTATCCAGAAAATATTTGGAATGTAAGAATTATTTTTATATTTTTGGTACTTTATCAAATAATCCCAAGTTATAAATGAATTAACCAAACTGTGGATTGGATTCGGAGCAAGATTGTTGTGTTTTATACTGTTCCTACCAAACATAATACTCCCTCCATTCCTTGATAATTGTCTTCCTTTTCTTTTTTGTCCGTTTCAAAATAATTGTCCCCTTTCAAAACTTTCTATTTTAGGAAAACACGTTTACCACTTTACCCTTACTTTTTCTACCTACTTTAATTATGATCACATGCAATACAGTCAATTACGTTTTCCTAAACAACGTGCCGGGTCAAAGAGGATGAATATTTAGGAACGGAGGGAGTATTAGCTTTTTGGCTGGATAATTATGACCTTATTGTTACTCCGAGTAATAACCCCTTCTTAGTTGCTAATCCCTCCCCAGCTACCAAATGAGCCCAATGTATTACCATAGTTTAAAGTGTCGTACTCATATCACCAATAGACATGCTTAAAAGCTAGTGCCTATAACAACAAAAATCATTGGCTTACTTCGTAGTTTGCAGGGCGCCTTTCAACAAGTGAGAACTTTGTTAAAATAAGTTGACGAGATACAGCATCACCCTGTTCACCAAGACCTCCTTTTGGTCCAACTACCAAACTCAATCCTGGAGCATTGAGTGTCCCATGAGCAGCAGACCTCAACCTTGTAACGGACCAATCCCCACAGGGCGTTTCTTCAGCCCCTACAGCCTCTTTGGCTGCATTTTACATTGGATCATAGTCAAAAGTTTGCGCACACATGCCAATACATATATACATGTACACATACACACAGACACACATATATATAGACATACGCACACACCAACATACGAAGAAGTTCATAAGTTACCCCTTCGCTTTATATACTCAGAAACAGAGAGTGATTGAGAACTGTCAACAGCTAGTGATACGCCAACCGTAGACTTCGCAGTTTTAATCTGGACAAAAATGTTTAACAATGTCAACTCAATACATGATAATTTCCAGTTCAGAAACACGATAAAAGAACGGTATGTATACAAATGAGTGGCACTACGGGGAGAGGGAAGGCATCAAAAATAAATGAATGTTGACTTGCAATCATCGAAAGAAGTCTGCCTTACCAAATTTGATATGATAGCCGCACTAGATGTCCCTGAACCAGCCTGAAAAGCTTTGGATTTTCTTCCATATAAAGCACACAGAACAAAACCTCCATGATCAGCATTTTTCTTCCCATATGCATCAGAAAGAAGAAGAATAGCAGGAAAATTCATGTCTCTGAAATCCAAACACCAACGAAGGTCTCCAGATTTTGAGTCGATAAGTTCAACTCCAACATATGTAATTTTCAATTTCTGCAAAATCCAATCATCGCAGGTTATTAAGTTTTTTGTAAATTTCTTTTTCGATTAAGTAAAGATAAATCGCAGGTTATTAAGTTATGATTTAGCCATGCCAAAGAGGAGCCTAGTTTTCAAGCCCATACTTCCTGCCTAAGAGAGAGCGGGGCAGTGAAACCAATACTTCAGACATACAAGAATCATCAATCAGCATCATGACACCATTACTCAGCAATCATTATTTCATCAAATTAACATAGTATATAATTTAAGTTAATAAAATCCAAAAGTCCCTAAACTGTTTATGGATCCTTTGTATTTCTTCACTTTCCACTCAAGATCAAGTGTCTCCTTTAATTGTTAACCAGGAAAGAAACATCATTGTTTTGATTTTTCAACCCTAAGTTATATAATTTTTCACACACTACCCCAAGTAGCATTGCACTGACTTACCATTCAGTAACTTGGTTATTGACAATTACTACTCGCTCCATCTCTAAATGGATGTTACCTTTTGTCAAACATGAATTATCCTGCCATGTTTTCCATAAATAATTAAGACATGTAAAGAATGCCAATTTAAACAAGAATGACATTCATAAAGGCATATAAAAAGCTCAAAATTGTGAATCAGCACATGTTTGAAGAAAACCGCAAGATAATTCATCTTACACAAAAGGTAACATCCATTTAGGGATGACAGTAGAACGCGCATACATTGGTCGAAAAGACTAGATAGCTGAAGTAATGGCTCCTAGAACAAAACCTATAATTGGATTAAATAAATCAGACAGAATGGTATCCAGAAACAAAACTACCTAGACCAACAATTTCATAATGAACACAAATACAGAACAATTGTAACTTTCCATACTGAAACAATCTCATTTTTCACTATTTTCCTAAACCCAGATACAAATAAGAAACTGTTTTAATAAAACTTAAGTCAAATGATCGACATCGCCTTCAGCATGGATCAGCGAATTCTTTCAGACTCAAATCGAAGATAGTCTATATCTAATAAGAGTAAATTTCACTCCATCCAAAAGCCAAGAAAAGCATGATTAATGTCTACCCTTTGATGTTCTTTAGCTTGGTAGCTAAAATACTTGCAAAATAAAGGGAAAACGGGAGTGGGGGGGGACTGAAAAGGGTACATAGAACATGTTAGTGCAGTATATACTCGAACCCCAACTACTTCATCAATCTATATACTAGTTCTTTTTTTTTATAGGTAAGTGTGACCCCTTGTTGGTATGAGTATTGGAACCAAGGACCTCAAGGGCTTTGCCTGAGTGTCCTTGCCATCTCTCCCACCCCTTGCCTATATACTAGTTCATACCATTTGAAAATGAACACAATAAACTTACTGGCATTACGAGCTCCCACCAGTACCAATTAATTGGCATCATTTATTCGAGACACAAATACTTTATCTATATCAGTACATTAGCAGTAAATGGTTGGATTTGATGATTTAATAAAGCAAATAATCTACTGATCACATAATTAGTTCATAGCTATTTTAAGCAGAACCCAAGTAAACTTAACAGCTACCAGCACTGCCACTACTAAACATCATCAACACATAATAAAATGATCATATCAGCTCCAGTAAGAAAAGTAGTGAACTTACGAAAGGAACCCACTCAGAAGTCCTTCGCCGGAGATGAAGTACCTGGAACTCCGCAATCGGGCCAATCCTACTCCACCTAATCCTATGCAACTCAGTCAATATACTCGCCCTAAACTTTGATGAAAACTTCATCCCTTTAAACTTGCCACGCCCATCAGTCCTCAAATTAACATTAAACTCATTAGAATTATCATCCCTCCCCATGATCGGAGCTGCCCCTTCGAAATCACCGGCAACATCGTAAGAATTAGTAACCGCCAACGTCGAGGGATCCAAAGTAATGATCGTGTGATTCGATATACACATTATTCTCTTGTACCGTCCGCGCCACGAGTGTTTAACAACCATGTACCGGGCCAAATACTCGGGCTCTTCGATCGAATGCGGTGGCGGAGCTGCAGCAGCAGTAGTGGAGGATGATGAGGTGGACTCAGGTGGGGGGTGATCGACGGTGCGGCGGTTGACGAAATCCATTTGAGGGAGGTAGTGGAGAGAGTAAGGTTGGGGAGGACTAGGCGTAAGAAATGACCATAGTCCCGAACCAGCCGGCGTCGCCGACGGTCTTTGTCGGGACTGATTCGCACCCAGTGCTTCCGATTGTTAACCGAGGGGAATCAACCCTTATATTATGATCAAAACCCTAATTCTCATAAGAAAAATTTTCCGAATTCGC
Source organism: Codonopsis lanceolata (assembly GCA_013146195.2). Lineage (NCBI taxonomy): Eukaryota > Viridiplantae > Streptophyta > Magnoliopsida > Asterales > Campanulaceae > Codonopsis > Codonopsis lanceolata. The sequence goes on along the minus strand of CM028384.1, from coordinate 30,727,724 downwards.
ATCCAAACACAAACCTGTTTCGTCAAGTTAAAATCAACTTCATCCGAAAAATAAGCTGTAGAATGAATTAATCCCTTCCGATTTTTGACGAACAAACTAAGAATCGAATCAATGAAACCAAATTGTTGAGCTCAATTTTGCGATTGGAGAGTTGTAATTTGATTTGATTAAAGGGAAATGGAGCTATGAACACGGGGTGGGGGCTGGCTGTGTAAAGCCGTTTGCATCAAATGACAGCTTTGTTTTGTTTTAATACACAGCAAATAGTTTCATTTTGGCACTAAACCAAACTGAGTTGGTAGTCACCTGACTGTGACCTACGATGTTTCACTGCTGAAGTTTGAGTGGGTTGATTAGTCTGTGTAGCCCGATCCCGATCCCGACCACGACCACGACCACGACCATGACTACGATCATCACGATCACGATCACGATCACGACCCGAGTTGAGATCTCTTGTAACAATATCCTTCCATCATCTTTAAGAAATATTACGACATTTTTCGTTTATTTCTTTCAAAATTATTTCATAACAAGTCTAATTCATAAACATTTTTTTAGATTTGATGCAAGTTAATCATCTTCAACTCCTATTAAAGGGGGTGAGTTAGTCGAGGTATTGCTCAGTTGCTACCTTTGGGTTAAACCAACAAAAATAAGGGGATTCTTTTATTTTATTATTGTAACATTTTTAACCTTTAATTAAATAATTGAGAGATATTTTGATATTATCATGAGCTTTCCCATATAGACCATAAATTTAATAATAAATTATTTTTGAATGGGTCTTGCTTGTGAAAATTTAGTATATAGTAGTAGTATAGTGCTATAATTGAATGACCAAATAAAATTAAAAATATATTATTATCATCACGTGATACTTCTTTAAAAGATATATAGTTATTTTGCGAGGATATTATGTTTAGTTATGGTGCTTTGTGTTCAAAGATTATTTACTTTGTCGACAAAATTAAAGCACATGTATAATTGTTATCTTAACATCTTGTCATGTTTAGCAATGTTCTACTGTATTTTACAACAAATTATTATGTCTAAGGACGAATGCATAAAATCATTGTTGTCTCAAAATCTTGTCATATTGTTAGGAACATTCATTTTGGGGGTTTCTTCACAAAGGGTCGGTTCAAAGATGGTGGTTACAAAAATAACCACACTTATGGGAAAATATCTTATATAATCATATTTGAATTAAAATGTCTATTATACACTCATGTCTTAATTAACCTATATATATATATATATATATATATATATATATATATAATGACAAATGTGTCTAAAAAAGAAATTTTCTGCCAAAAACATGTTATCGAAAATGAAAACTTATATTTATTAACAATAAGTAGATAATATGCATTGGGAATATAAACATTGGAAACACAAATCCATTACTCTTTTTTAAAATGACAATTTATTAGTTATTTAATTGTTGTCTTGAAAACATACAATTTTTTTTTTGTTAATTATTAATTGTTGTCTTAAAAAATATCATTTTTATACATTTAATTAATTTCTTTTCCTTGGTAGTGCAACATTCCTCTCTATTTTTTTCTTCCAACCCAAGCCCCCTTCTACAAAAAAAATCAATTCAAATCACAACGCTGCATTACATACCTCAATTTAGCTTTGCTTCACAACTATCTCCACTAATCTCCACAACCGTCGCCTCTCTCTCACTATATTGACTCTGAGAATGGCTAGCTTCCCCTAATCTTTATGGAAGAGGCAAAATCTTCATTTCTCCTTCATGTCTTCACTTCTTTTTAAAAAAATTCTAATTATCATTATTATCACTTTAATTTTTATTGTTATCATTATTTAACTCAGACTACTAGACCAATGGGTCAAGCCATAAAAGAGTTTATTGTTCATTCCATTGCTGAAACCCAACTTTGGGCTAAAGCGCAAACAAACAAAGTACTATTGTGACACAACTCAAAATTTCTCATATAACTAAAAATAGACCCAAATATATATTAAGGTCAACCCAAAATAAAATACAACATTAATTGATATAATTAATATTTTTTATTTAAATTTGGGGTATATTACAATATAGGCCATGTGAAAATAATAGTATTATTGTGTGCTTTATTTAATGTTTACTTTTCTTTTTTAATTCAATAGTCTTAATTATGTTTGAGGTTCTGTTAAAAATGTGTCAATCTGACTTAAATTCCTCATTTATCGGATATCACAAATGATATGATATTATACTATTTTTAAAATAAATTTTAATATTTTTTTGTATTTATATACTTACAATAATAAATTTCTATTATTTCTATTATTCTTTTGTCATTTACATAAAACATCAATTTCTATTTTATTTTTTTGTCATTTACAGGCCCAAGTATTTTGTCAAGTGTTTGTTTTATAAATCATGAAAATGGTTCAAATCATTTTGTTTATATTATTAAGTTGTATACGTCTTATTCATACCATTTTTTCTATTGATTATATTAATTATTTAGTAAATAATCTCACCTTATGTAATTTTTGCCCTAAGCTATGATTATTAACAACTAAAAATTTAAAATTTAAGATAATTATATTTTTAATGCTTGCAAATCATGAAGAATACGTTATACAAAAATTAATACTTATTTTATTGGTTTTTATCCTAAAAATTTCATTGACTCCATCAAATGTTACGTTGCCTTTCAAGTTCCATAGAAGGAAATTTACATTGTATCGTAAGCAATAACAATTAACAACAGTCAATGTCAATCACTATTGCTTATAAGACTCTTATTGAAGAAGTCAATGGAAGTCATGGACAACTATATTCCGTAGTTTCAAAGGTAAAAACTCATTTTGGAGAAATGTGATATAGATGACAAGCGAACAAATAAAACAACAAATATTGTGTAAAAGAATTTTTTTTCAGAATCTACAATGGTTAGTCTTACAATTATATATTTATATTTAAATAGTTTCCCTTAATTCATTCTTTTAATATTATTTTTATTCTTCATTTTGCTTTTGCATAATTTAGTTGAAAAAAATATATGTCGTGCGTTTAACGCACGGGTGAAAAAACTAGTTGAGTAATAGAACTCACAAGACCTTATGTTGAATGTCTTAAATACCCCATCATCCAATTCAACAACAACAGCTTTGCAACAGTCACGGCATTTTCCCAATTTCCTCATTTTCTCTCCCTGGGGGCTAAAATTGTATTGTGTCTTTACGAATCTCGTTTCTCCCTCAAATTCCCTCTACTTTGGTTCTCCAGAACGTGCATAAGGGGCCTTCTTTGGATTCAGGTTCGTCTTTCGGCTGCCTTTTCTTCAAATTCCCTACATTATAATAAAACTCATAGAGGGTCGAATAATGGTAGTGCATTGTGCTCCACAAGTTTTTCTGCAAATTTATTGAATGATGGGTTGATTACGAGACGATAGAGAGTCGAATAATGGTAGTGCATTATGATTGGTCTCTTAATTGACATCAAGTAACCATACTGACTGTACTGTATTGTGTTTGGTTGATTAATTGACCTTAAGGGGTCGATTAATTGATTGTATTGCATTGTGTTTGGTCGACTAATTGAACTCAAGTGGCCGACCTTAAGGGGTCAATTAATCGATTATAAACAGTGTTGTGCAATCGGCCACTTAATTTGACCTTTAAGTGATCTAAAAGGACCAATTAAGATACTTTAATTGATCTCAACTAATTTTAACCATAATTCAAAATTGCTCATCAATCAAACAACTCAATCTACCAACAAGTGTTCAATTGAGTTGAATAATCAACCATTTGCAAGTGTATTCGACACTTTGAAAATATGAATCTGATAAACAAACTTAATATTTTTCATTGTTTTTATTTATGAAGGATAAAATATAGAATTGTTGGTGATGACACGTAATTTGAAGAATAAAATAATGGAGTTGGTGGTGATAAAATGCAACCGGAAGGAGGCGATCATAATGTGAGTGATTCTTCAGATAGGTTGGAGGTAATTTGAGAATCTTTATCCTATAATGAGAATGATTTTTCTACACCGCCGATATTTAAGTTTAGCCTAGGCGACCAATATTAAGACAGCCGAGAAGGAAATTACTTCACAAGTGAGCATTTAAAAAAAATTTCGGTTGGAAGTACATCGCGAGTATTACTTGTAGTTATTGATTTGAAGGTTGGCCAAGTGTTCAATAACAAAGAAGAGCTTCATAAAGTTGTGCACTTACTTGGATTGAACAACAACTTTCAGTTCCAACAAAAAAATCGAACAAGACTATGTACACAATAGTTTGTGCTAATGATAATTGCAAATGGCGTTTGTTTGCAACAAAGTACTCCAAAAGTGATTATTTTTAAATTCGAAAATATACTGCCGAACATACTTGCCCCCTAAATATATACATGGCTAATCATAGACAAGAAACGGCGTGTATTATTGGAATACATATCTCGCCAAGGCTCGAGGACCGTAACACTATGTATAGACCAGTTGACATCATTGTAGACGTTCCCTGATCATTGGGTGTAGATCTAAGTTATCAAAAGGCAAGGAGGTGTAGAGAATCTGCCTTATGACATCTTAGAGGTTAAGCCAAGGATAATTACATTAAGTTGTCTGAATTTGCCCATAACTTGAAATTGGCTAATCCATAAATAGTCTTTACTTTATAGCTTGATAGTGAAAACCGCTTCAACTATTTTTTTTTTTTGGCTTACGAAGCTTGCATTTTTGGATTCCACTCTGCAATACGTCTAGTAGTTGTTGTGGATAGAACATTCTTAACCGAATGATATAAGATCGTTGATTATTGCTACTTGCCAAGATGGAAATATGCAGATATATCCTCTTGCATGGGCTATTGTTGATTATGAGAATGATGCATCATGCAATTTGTTTTTTACAAAGTTGAAAGAAATAACAGGTGACTAGAAGGACTTGTTCTGATATTTGACCAACATAAGAGTCTTATTAGGGTTGTCCATGTTGTTTTTCAAAATGCACGTCATACGTATTGTAACTATCATATAAAAGACAACTTAAGGACTGTTACTCGAAAGGTAGACACGATCTCACTTTTTAAGAGAGTGGCATAGGAATATATCAAAGAAGAGTTTCGCACGCATATGTCTGAAATTGAGAAAACTGACGATAAGGGTTGGAAATATCTTAGCAAAACAAATTTTGAAACTTGAGTCAAGTCACATCCCAGAGGAGACCATTAAAATATCATGACTTCAAACAATGCAGTCTCTCAACTCAGTTTTTAGGAAAGCCCGACAGAGTCCTATGTTTTCGTTGCTTGAGTTTATTGGGAAAAAAGTTGCAGGTGTGGTTTTGTGAAAGATGGGAAGCAACACAAAGTTGTACAACCATTTTAACCCCACCATTTTCATGAGCTTATAACCATATCTCAAAACATAATTGTTGTATAAAGAAATAGTTAAAATGCAAGTAATTAAATAAAGTAATAACATCGATAAAGAAATAGTTAAAATGTTTAAGAAAAGAGTCTTATATATGCCTCCCTTTTTTCAACCAAGATTTAAACAAGGTCATATTCAAACGATCAGGTGCCAGGAATAAGTCAGGTCTCGTGCCATCTACGAATGTTCTATCAAATGGTATACCATTAACTATGAGGTCGTCAACTACACTGGATTAAGTCGTGAAGGGAGCTCTTACTTGGGCCAATGGTTTTTTTCATTCTCACATTTCCCGTACCCAATATATTTGCATAATCCATCTCTTTTCTTGTCCTTTCCCTTTTATATACAAGTTGTAATTCAGCTTTATCATCAGTAGTATTCCTCGTATGCTTCGTCTCTTTCTCTGTGGTCTCCCCCATAGCAGTATTCATCACCATTGCTTTGGTTTGGTCCGCAACAGTATCCCCCGTATGATCCGTCTGCTTTGTCTCTTTCTCAGTGGTCTCCATCATCGTCTCCTGGTAACGTGGTGTCATCGTCGTATCCTGGTGAGGTGGTGTCATTATTGTCGTATTCTGGTAAGGTGGTGTTTGCCAATGGTGGGATGGTGTTTGCTCCATTTTTGCCTCAAATAATTCATTGATCTTCTAGCTCATCTTAATCATATGATCATTAATCTTCCAGATTTGAATGTTATGATCATCAATCTTCCAGTTGATTTCAAGGAAGTTATCATTGAGTTTTTGATGCATAGAAGTCACAACATCCAAGATTACCCTCATCAAATCATTAGCAGGGGCAACTCTAGAGGCATCTCCTTGACGAGGTGGTGGTATTGACGAAGATACTTCTACTTCGACTTTAGGCTGATCATAATGTGGGGATCAACGTTGAGCTGCAAATTCATATTGTTCCTCGAGATTATATGTGTATATTGTGCACCAAGTCCCCACAAACCTATGAACATAACGCAGACGAGATTCGTTATCATTTGGAACCAAAGGAACAAGAGCAACATCCTGCTAATTCAAAAACAATAAAAACCTTGTTTAAAAAAAATACACAATAAAATGAATCTTTCATTATCGAGGTAGAAATAATTTGTGGGATTTTACACCCGCGGCACAGACTGTTCGGGTTTTGGACAAAGGTATATTGAGTTTTGGGACTGAGCGACCACTCAGTGGTTAGGACTGAACGACCGCTTGATAAAAGAAACTTCGAGCCGTGCTACTGGATTTTACACAGTCGCCGAGTGCTTTGGGCTGAGCGACCGCTTGGTCCCGCTTTTGGCAATTTCCTGATTTGTCTGTTTTTTGTTATTTTAAGGATTTTAGGGTTTTTATTGTATCCCTATAACGTTTTCAAGGTGAACTCTTGCTAGTCTTCCGCTGTGCACAACACACATTGTAGGAACTTATGTCCCTATCTTTTCTAGCTAATAAAGATCTCTAAATCCAAGAAAGTCCCAAAATGACTCAAATACCCAAACCTAAACAAAGTTATATGTAAGAAACATGTGATGAAAGTAATTTATTGTCATTTGATGTATAATTGAATTCAATTGTTTACGTGTATTACTAATGGGAAGCCATAGAACTAGAGGTGTCAAAACGGGCATACGGGGTGGGTTTGCCAGCGGGCATAGAAAGCCCGCTATAAAACGGACCGGGGCGGGGGGTTTGCCCGCTAACATGATGACCCCTGAAAACCGTGGGCCCAACCTGTGTTGGGCCGCGTGCAAAACGGCCAGCCCGCAAAATTTGACTTATATTTTAATTTTACATAGCACATGCCATACATAACGGAACAAAACTAAATCGAAATGAATTAGAGGATCCTGAAAATAGAGCTCAAACAAAAGTACAAAACATAAATAAAACTCGAACAGTTAACCTCAAAATGAACCCACTTCATACCTCAACCAGTAAACCTAGAAAAAATAAATAAGAAAATTCATTTTAAAAAGTAAATTTATGTAAAGTGTAGTACATAACTAGAGCTAAATAATTCAAAATGAACCCAGATCTTTCAACCATCAACAGGAACCTTTGTACCAGGAAGTCAAAACACCGATGGAATCATCTAATCAAGTTCTTAGGAGGCAAATCTCAGTCAAGAAGAACGTGTTGGGAGAGATGGATGGCTTGGTGCACTAAAGTTGTGATAGAGCGATACATGTGGTTGTGAGACCGTGACTCTGTGTATCTGTCTCAGTTTTGTGAGTGAGTGTCAGTGCCATCGTGTCGGACTGTGTGAGAGCGAGAGAGAGACACAGACCAGATGGACAGACTGAGAGTGGGACAGTAGAACTTTGTAGAAGAATTGAAGAAACTAGAATGAGTGGGAGTGCGACTATGTGAGACACAGAGCCGCAGTCGGTTCGACAAAGGGAAGAGGAAGACATATTGAGATTTGAGACTCTTAGAGTTTTAGCCTCCTAGGTTAACTTATACATGACTTACAGACTTAGTCTTCTTATCTTCTATTATGGGCATGGGCCGCTTGTTCAAATGGTGGGTAACTCGTCCCCGCCCTGCCCTGATCCGCAAAAGCTCGTAAGGCCCGTATTTAAATGGACATGCATGTCTTTGGTCCAACTCGCCTCTTTTAGGTTTGACAGTTCTACATAAAACGTATTAGTTTTATGGGTAAAATTATGGTCGGACCCTTTTTTAAAGTTTGTAACCTCAAAAGTCTACATTTCTTTTTTATAAGCCGCAAAAGACCAATTTTTAAAATATTGTTCTAAAAATGCCATCGTCACCTTCAACAACTCTAACAAACACATTAGATTCAAAAATCACCATTGTTGCGTAACGAAACGGGGATCGACCTGCCAGTCAGTTCGTGGGGGTTCGAGGACAACACCCTCGAAAGGTAAACAGTTTTTTTGATTTATGAAATACGAAACTGTAATGGATTTATGCTAGGTTGAGATTTTCCAGTAAAGACGAAGGCAGAGGAGGAGGAGGAAGAAAAAGGCTTACGATGGAGGAGATGGAAGAAGAAGGTGAAGGACGTGGTCTGGCTTTTTATGATTTTATATTGTGGTGCAAAACTATTGGATAAATGTATCGCGTTGCAAACATTGATGTATCGCGATGCAAAAATAGACTAGACAATTAAACTGATGAATCGCGGTACAAAATTAATGCAATAAAATTGATACATAGCGGTTCAATAATCAATGCACCTAATTAAACTGATAAATCGCGGTTCAAATATTGATGTATTGCGGTCCAAAATAGACTAGACAATTAAACTGATGAATCGCGGTGCAAATATCTATTATACAATAGAGCTCATACTCGCACGCTCGCAATTGACTAAAGCTAATCAGGGGCTGAGATCAATTCATTTTCTGAGATCCTTCGGTCCTAATTTCTTCCGGAGTTCACACGTGTGAACTACAGTTCAGCATCCCCTTCAATTCCCTCTACGGCTCTACGTGCATACCCTCTCCCCAATCCTTTTCTCTCTCTTCCTCTGCGCCCTCTCCCCCTCTCCCATATTCTTACCTCGGAGAACTCGCCTTACCATCTCTATCCTCACCTCTGGTTTCGTCTTCTTTACCGCTGGGGCTTCGGTTTATGATGCTGTTTGCCGCCGATTCGCTCGCCGAAATCGAGTCCAGGGCAGTCATGTTTGATCGAGGTTGTTCCTGCCACCGCCGAAATCGAGAAACCTTGCCGGATCGGTTCTTTGGGTCGCGCACAACATCTATCTATCGCTCTATCCTTTTCGACTTGGTGAGTGATTGCTTTCTTCTGTGTTTGATGCCAATGTGAATGTTGATGGGCAGACTGTCAATTTGGGTCTTTGGGACACCGCTGGTTTTATGTTCCCCCAGGTTTACATCAGGTATGATGAATGCATGCCTGCCAATTTCAGTTTGTTAGTGTGCATGTGATTATTTTTGTGAATTTATCAAAAAACTAATCAAAGTTGAATAATAGACAGTGTTGTTTGCGGTATTAGGTTGAGGAATCAGTTTATTGTCTTTTAAGGTAGAGCAAAGGTAGAGTAGTGAAGTGAAAACCTGTGCAGTATAACAAACAGTATGTAATCTGTATTTTTTTTTGGTCTAAGCCATTACATGAGTGGGTATCGGCTTTTATAGCCTCTTTATTTTTTGGTTGAATTTTTATTGGAGTGTGATGTTATATTAGCGTTCTTCAATTAAGTATTAATCCAATTATATATTGATCTGGGTTGGTGGTGGAATTAAATGAAATAGGTATGCGTAGGTGATAGCAATATAGAGCACATCAAAAGTGGACGATGAGCGGTGGCTGGCTTATTGGATCTTATATTCATTTCTCACTCTTATGGAAATGCTTATTCTGCCTCTCCTTGAATGGTTCCTACTTCCCACCTTCCTTTGTTATTACTTGATCTACGTCTTGGTATTGGTTCTAATTTTGTTTTTAGTGCGGGATTGAAGCGAGTTTTATGGTTTTAATTTTTTCCTTTTCTATTTTCCATTGGTTTTAGGGATTAAATTAAATGGGAAAAAAGATCAAGAACAAGGCCGCCGAAATCGATCCTTAAAATCCGTAAGCTTTCTCTCTTTTTGTCACTCTTTTAATTGTTCTATCTATGTGTTTCTTTTGATTAATTGTTCTTTCAATTGAGTGATTGTCAATATGTGAGCTTTTTAAGTCTGTTCCGTTATTATGAGAGAATTTTTTTTTCGGTTTTTGTTTTTGAGTGATTGCGTTTCAATCTGTATTTGCAAGAATATTTTTGTTGATATAAAATTGGTGATCAAGGGATGGTAAATAATGTTAGTCTTGTGATCTTGCTCAACTTCTACTTCCTCCGATCATATTCTTCCTCCGGCAAATGTGATCCCTTTCTCTTCCTTTTTCCTTTCCCTCTTTATCTACATCTATGTATCTATACCTTTTCTTTTTCTTCTCCGTGTATATAACCTCTCCCTCTCCTCTTCGACCACTGCACCCTTTTACTTTTCTTCTCAATGGTAAGTTATTTACTTTCTGTAATTTGTTACTTTCAGTTTTGGGTTTTTTAATTGTTCTATTGTTCTACTGGTTTTGTATTTGATTTTTCTAGGAAGAGTACAAAATTGCTACTTGAAGAAGAAGCAGGGTCTCTTAATTTGCTCTTTGGGTCTATCCAACCCACACCTCTCCGACCCCGCGACTACATCAACGGTAAGTTATTTACTTTCTGTATTTTGTTTCTTTCATTTTTGGTTTCAATTAATTTTTTAAAGCTTTATGTATTTGGATCGAGCCTCCATTCATTACGTCGGAATCGAGCCCTAACCCCTCAACTCCACCAGAATCGAAGCTTCTGTCGCCACCCCCGCTTTCCGCCGGAAATTGTAAGCTCTCTCTTATTTTCGTTTTCTCATTCAATATCTTTTGATTTAGGTTTTACTATCTTTGGAAACACATATACATCGATTCTTCCTGGAAATCTGTGTTTGGTTTGTTGCCTTTGAAATATGTATTTTGTGTCTGTTAATACAATTCCCTTACTCCTTGACAGTTTTCCTCCAAGACAGTTTTGGTCTGTCTTATTTGGTTTATATGAATTACTGATTAGGCCGTTTTTTAGCATGCATTTTGTTGAAAGAATAACAAAGTTTTGTCCAAGACCACATATCAGTAATGAATCAGTAATGCAACTAAATCATCTCACTTGGATGTTATAATTATAATTGACAAATGAAGGGCTGCTTCCTGTACAATATATATTGCAATATGTGATTTCAAAAAAATTAAGAAAAAAAAAAGATGATTGTTTTGGTATGTACATGAGCCTGATTTGCCTTAGGCAAACATGGACAACATCAATAATGGGTAAGGTTTAACACATATACATCGATTCTTCCTGAAAATCTGTGTTTGGTTTGCTGCCTTTGAAATATGTATTTTGTGTCTGTTAATACGATTCCCTTACTCCTTGACAGTTTTCCTCCAAGACAGTTTTGGTCTGTCTTATTTGGTTTATATGAATTACTGATTAGGCAGTTTTTTAGCATGCATTTTGTTGAAAGATGGTGAAAAGGTTGTTTTTAGTTAATTTCTTCCTATGTGTGCAGTGAGTCCCAAGTCTCACTATTTTTCACACACAATTCCACAGTTGCGTATGTTAGTTTAGTGTATGTAAGTGGACCTTTTCTGAACACGTGCGTATGTTAGTTTAGTGTATGTTTCGAGTTTCGACACTGAAGGGGTATGATGTTAGTAATGTTGTAAATGGACCTGTACAAATTGATTTGGGTTTGGATTTGAGTTTTTTTTGGTGGCAGGGCACAGTGATCAGTCCGTGAGAGAGATGTGAGAGAGCAGGGTAGGGTATTGATTGTTGGGTGGGGAGAAAAAGGGGACAGAGGAAGGTGGAGGCTTGGACGGTTTCCTGATGTGAAATGAAGTTCATTCCTGGTGTGTTCTTAGCTTTTTTTTTCTTTCTTTATGATGGGTGAGAACTGAGAACAGATTTTCTGATGGGTATTAATGGGGAGGTTGCAGAAGGGGTATTTCATTAAGAATCACATCTCCCATCATATAAGAACTTAGGGTACAAGGGTTAACGCAAGTTTGATCTTGCTTTCTGCAAAGCTTGCGGTAAAGTACCTCAAGTGTGTCTATTGAGCATTTACCATTTAAACTTTCCAGCATTCAATTGATATTTATAAGATCAATTAAATGTTGGAAAATGGCCATGTTTCATGTACATTGTGATTGACATATGAAGATTTTGTCAGCTCCAATCAACATTCGTTAATTGTCTACAACAATATAGGGACCTTGATTTTAGCTATGGATACTGCAATTTTAAATAATGTGACTCAAGTTTCCTTTCACTTATTTTGTACTTATCAGGTTCAATTAAATAAGAAATTTGTCTTCAGATCCTGTAATCGTTAAGCTTTACGAAATTTGTTGCAGGGATCCCAAAACTACAACATTATGTAAAGGATCTATTAGGTGATGGGATTTTCATAGTTGGAGTCAAGTGGCACGAACAGAGAAATATATCAAGCCATGAATTCTTGACAAGGGTGTGAGGGACTTCACCGGTGTGATCTTCAGGAAAAAGTGGTAAAACCTTTGCATTTAGCCATACACTAATTCATAATCATGGCACGTGTAGGATCTATTAATGAAATCAACTTTGGTTTTGATTTTCAAAGTTGCTTTTGGAATTGAACTTGACCGCATGAGCTACTCAAGTGAAGAAGGCATCAAACTCAATAATTCTTTTGATGATTCAAGTGCATTTACACTAAACGATACATTGATGTATTATGAAAGATCAAGAAAACTTTTAGTTTATTGGGCTGAAGTAGATTGTTGTCAATAGTATTCAAGTGACAGATAAATTTATGTATAAGCGATCTCTAGCAGAGACTCAATGACCGGATAAGTTTCAAGATTACTTTTGTTAAGTTTTTTATTTTTATTTTTGGTTTAGTGATCTTTTGATAAGTTACTCACCTCAAAACGTATATCTTTGAGATCGAATATATATTTAGTCTGTTATCTAATTAGCTTCATGAGCAGTTTGTACATGATCAATGTATTGAAATTCTTTTAGGCGGCATATTAATCTCATGCATTAGTTTGTGAATAATGTTGGATGGTGACTAGGATAAACCCACACTTTTGTTTTAGTGTCTAATAGGTCTTCATTTATTGAAACGAAATTGAACAAAAGCGATGGGCCTATGTCTCACCAGAGATTACATAGAAAAGATGAGGTTAACTAATTTTTCGGTTTACTAATGTTAAATGAGTTACGCCAATTTATGTGTTACATAGGCTTTTAAACTTTTTATTTGCTTATTGCGAAAGGAAGCTAATTCACTCGGGCCTTTGAAGAACTCCCAAGTAAATGAGAGAGGATTCTTTTGGAATTTGTTACAGTGTGCATTTTTATTTGTTCAACGATTTGGTTGTCGGATTCGCGGACGGTGGCGGCGACAGCGGTAATTGGAAGGGGAGATGGAGTGGGAATGGAGGAGGTTTAGGAGCTTGAAGGAGTTGGTTCCCATGTCGATGGCGGCGAAGAGGTTGTTCTTCTCGGCGTTCTTCTCTCCTATGGACTGTTCGACTAACCTATCTTAAGCTTCTTCTTTTTTTTGGGTTATTGCACGAAAAAATGTATACTGATTCGAATCTGATGACTTTGACACCTTTCATGGAAATAATTTTTGCATATTTTTTTATTAGTTGTAGGAATGCCTCTGATATTCAATTCACCACATGCTCTCGAGTTTCAAATTATTTTCTCGGTCCAATTTTATAGTAAGCTAAAATTCATATTCAGTAGTAGTTTTAATGAAGGTGTTGAGGTAACATTTGGTTTTGTGCTGATGTTTACGCTACATACATTTACTGATCAACGTTCTTCTCTAATTTGTTGTGCACTGTTTAATCTAGGTAATTGACAAGCCCATGTACTTTAGTACAATTAAAAACAAAATGGAGGATGGTTCAGGATATAAATGTGTCCGTGAGATATGTGCTGATGTATGATTGATTTTTAAGAATGCAATGGTTCTGGATTTTTAAGAAGTGGTTACAACTTTTGCCCAAAGTTGATGAAGAGGTAAACCTTTGCAATTGTAAACTAGAAGGACTTTAACATCTGACTTACTTTAACAGTGAATAGTATTGATACTCGGTCAAGTAGATTTGGTTTATTATATATATATATATATATATATATATATATATACTTCCTCCTTTCCACCCAAAGAGTCTCAATTTGTAAGAGATATATATTTATTAAGACATATATATACTTATAAAAAAAAAGGATATATTAATGCCATTAATAAAATTTAGCAAGACACCGCCCTGTTTCCTTAAAAAAATTGCAAAAGAAAGTTTTAATTTTTTTCTCTACTGTTGAATAATCATATTGTTTTAATTGATTACCGAGAGGTTTTCATTTTCAATTTGTTATTTTAGACTTTTTTTGAAATATAATTAAAACATATATTTATTTATTTAATTATTAACACTCTCTAATACTGGCATCCTCCCCTCCTCGCGCCGTGCCATCGGCACGGGCATGAGTACTAGTCTATATTATAAAATAGCTCAGGTCTAACTGATGGTCCTGATCGAATTGTGATAAATACAATTGACGATCCAGATTGATTCATAAGTGTATGAGTTACAAATGAACCCCTCGATCAGTTATAAGTTATATTTGAATTACCCTTCTACAATTACATATAAAACTTTAGTTGTGGGTTTTGTTTGAATTACCCCGTCAGTTATGAGTTTTGTTTATCCCGACCATTCATTGAATTGATATAATAAATAATATATTTTGCTTTTTGGGCCAGAAGACAACTCAATCAAACCTCACTACGGAACACAAACCCCATTATAAAAAAAAATAATAAATAATATATTTTGATTTTGCTTTTGCTTTTGCTTTTGCTTTTGTTTTTGTTTTTGCTTTTGTTTTTGCTTTTTCTTTTACTTTTGCTTTTGCTTTTGCTTTTTGGTAGTGCTATTGCTTTTACTTCTTCCCCTTTCAATAATTAAGCATTTGAAAAATCTTGATCCAAACGGAAGTAACACGTTTAGTTAGATCCTATCAACACAAGAAAATAATTTAAGGTGTCATTTGGAGTCATGTTTGGTATCCAATATGTAGTCGAAACTAATAACGCGGGTTACTTTGATAAAGTTATTATCCTCACACTGTTAACCCAATCGAATATCAAATCAAACGCACATCATTAAAAGTTAATAGAATAATTTATTTGATACTTATTTGATTTGAAACAAAAAATATTCTTTCAACAATGACACATAATCCAATATTTTTGCATACCCTACCATCTTTATCTTCAACAATTTTACATACCCCACCATCTTTAACAAATAATAATAATATTGCAGAAATTATTAAATTCGAAATAATTATTTATTTAGTATTACAATAATATTTTTTAATTCAAAAAATATTATTTATAATAATATTAAATTTTACATAACTACAATAATTCAATTTTTTTATAATATAATAATATTTAATTCAAAATATAATTTATTTATTATAATTTGAATAATATCTATTATACAATAGAGCTCATACTCGCACGCTCGCAATTGACTAAAGCTAATCAGGGGTTGAGATCAATTCATTTACCGAGATCCTGTGGTCCTCATTTCTTCCGGAGTTCACATGTGCGAGGGGGCAATTAAGACCTTTTCTTCCTCTGCGTCTGTATTCCTCTCCCCAACTCTTTTCCGAGTCTTCCGGCGCGACAGTTCAACCTTCTATCAACCTCTGCGGTGTTTGTTTTCTCATCCATCAACCTCTTTGCGGTGTTTGTTTTCTCATCCAACAATGGGTTTCCCAACTACAAAACCCTCCTTTGTGCCCTTCCCCGTCGCCCTTATTCACTTCGTTTATCGCCCAGTTCACCCCCCTCGACCACGCCCTCGCCCCTCTCCGCCCGACACTTCTTCCTCTCCGCCTCCTTTTTTGTGCAGGAAAGTCCTCTCAAAGGTTGTTCCTGCCATCACCGAAATCTGGGTGAGTTTCAAATTTTGGAAATCTGGAATTTTACTTTTTGTATGGAATTTTACTTTTTGTATGGAATTTTACGGGCATATTTTTTGGTAATTTCTACAGAGGTTAAGGTCCTATGCTTTAGAGGTTAGACCGAGTATCGGGTTAAGGTCCTTAACCCAAGTGTCAGAGCATTGCGGTAACCCGGTCGGCCCGAAATTGTGTCGCCGCCAGCCTCCCTTATTGCCTTCTCAAAGAACGGGTTAGTGAGTGTATCAATATTTCGTGTAATAGGCTTTTCCCAATTAAGCTATAACTTACGATCGCATTGTTGATTTACCTCCTTCGATAACAACACCAAAAGAATTTTGAATCCTCTTGAATTGTGAAGGAAAACTTACGTTTGCTTGAAGTGAATTGATGTATGAATGATTGTTGTTGTTGGATCAAACAAGACAAAAAGAATGTTACCAATAACACAAAAATTATTCATACACGTATCGGTCACACACAAGAAATTGTCAAGGCAAATCTTTGTTGCCTATCCAAAATCCAACTTAAGCAACTACTCCCTCCCTCTATATAAGCTATAACGTACGATCGCATTGTTCATTTGGCCTATGATCTAGATGTAACACTAGGTAAACAAACTTTCCAACCTAAAAAAAAAATGATTTACCTCCTTCAGATAAAAAAAAATGATTTACCTGCATAAGTTTCGTTTATTCTGTTTACTTCTATATTTTTGCACCATCGACTATTTAGTATTGGGGTAAATGTTTACAAATTTAAGAAAGTCGTTTTTTCATAAAACTTAAAACTCATGCATTTTTTGTTATTATTCTGTTCAACCAATATGCGCATAAAAATTATTCTGTTAATTTTTTCAATTTCGACTCTTTTATAAAAATGATTTACCTCCTTGAGATAACAACACCAAAAGCTGAATTGTGAAGGAAAACTTACGTTTCCTGAAGAGCCAAAACCTTCATGTAGGCGCCGCTAAGTGCTAACATAGCCATTAGCCACGACATCACGTCCTTCCAATAATGGCATATAAGAATTACAGAAATATCTTGGTTCTATATAAGAACAAAGCTAGAATTACCATCTAGGTGGGGGTTCAGCAGACTCGAAATCAAATGGGGATTTTCCTCATCTTTTTTTAAAGTAAACTTGAAAATTAAGCTCATCTTTAAGCAAAATGATAATACCTCCAACTTAGCCAAATTCACTTTGCCATTTAACCGTATATGAGAACAAGTACATCGGTGATTAGTCTTGATTTTAATTCTTCCAAGTTTCGTTTTTAATTCTATTTACAACCTCTTAGCTTAATTGCACAAAACCGACGGACTTTAATTTAGACACGTCCACTTTGGTAAATGGCGTTGGATGGTCTGCATAAGTTTTTCCCGAAAATCCAAAAATTATTCTGTTTACTTCTATATTTTTGCAGCCATCGACTATTTAATATTGGGGGTAAATGTTTACAAATTTAAGAAAGTTGTTTTTTCTCATAAAACTTAAAACTCATGCATTTTTTGTTATTCTGTTCAACCAATATGCGCATAGTTGGCTTTTTATTTATTTCCTTTGCCCTGTATACCGATGTTCTTGAAATGTGATTTAAAGGTTCATCAAACTAGGAGTTCATCTTGGTGGTGATTTTAAAGTGAAGGCATTCGGTCCCTCTCAAAGGTATGATTCTGTTTCAATTTTTGTTATTCTCGTTTATAGATTTTTTTTATGAGTAATCTTTACACATTTAAGAATGCTCATGTATGAAAATGCTTCATTCCGAAATTTATCAGTTTATCGCTTTACAGATACTTGAGAAGTAAAGCAGAATCAATCCTGCAAAGAACCCGCCTGGACCCAAGGTATATATTCATGACTCGATTTCTTTTCTTTTCTCCCATTTGTCTACATCTTTAAAGAGTAGAGCATTGTTCAAAATTTCTGAATGTTCTTTCCCACTTAAGTAAAAAATTTGGATTGGTGTAGTAAAAAATTTGATTGGTAGCCGCTAGTTCGTCTTGACAGCTTTTTTCGCGAATTCCTCGACGACGAGAATGATGATTAGGAGCAATCCCTTTATTGCACTGTCACTATTTTCATCCTTAAAGTACCTAACGATCAAAGTCCCATAGCTTACTTCATCAACAATATAAGCTCGCTTATGAGCCCATTTAAGTAACTCATAGGCCTCATCAAGCTTCCTCTCTTTACATAAAATGTACAAGATGGTATTGAAGGTTACAGATCCATCGTAAGCCTTTGTCATCCATTCCACTCAACAATTTTAATGCTTTGCTTAATTCACCAACTTTACAAGATCCATGTATCAATGTGTTGTAAGTAAAACAAGTTGGAAAAATTCCACTTGCTTCCATACTTCGTAGAGAATCACTTGCTTCCTTCATCATACCTTCCTTACAATACCACTTAATCAGTATATTGTAAGTGACGACATTCCTTTTCACTCCTTTTGCACTCATTTCCTTGAGTAGCTCAAATGCCTCTACACTTCGGTTGCACTCAAGACAACCATTGATCAACGTACTATATGTAACCAAATACCTAACAAAATAAATCTAAAGAAATATAGGGACCTTGATTTTAGCTATGGATACTGCAATTTTAAATAATGAGACTCAAGTTTCCTTTCACTTATTTTGTACTTATCAGGTTCAATTAAATAAGAAATTTGTCTTCGATCCTGTAATCGTTAAGCTTTACGAAATTTGTTGCAGGGATCCCATAACTACAACATTATGTAAAGGATCTATTAGGTGATGGGATTTTCATAGTTGGAGTCAAGTGGCACGAACAGAGAAATATATCAAGCCATGAATTCTTGACAAGGGTGCTGAGGGACTTCACCAGTGTGATCTTCAGGAAAAAGTGGTAAAACATGTTGCATTTAGCCATACACTAATTCATAATCATGGCACGTGTAGGATCTATTAATGAAATCAACTTTGGTTTTGATTTTCAAAGTTGCTTTTGGAATTGAACTTGACTGCATGAGCTACTCAAGTGAAGAAGGCATCAAACTCAATAATTCTTTTGATGATTCAAGTCCATTTACACTAAACTGATACATTGATGTATTATGAAAGATCAAGAAAACTTTTAGTTTATTGAACTGAAGTAGATTGTTGTCAATAGTATTCAAGTGACAGATAAATTTATGTATAAGCCGATCTCTAGCAAGACTCAATGACCGGATAAGTTTCAAGATTACTTTTGTTAAGTTTTTTATTTTTATTTTTGGTTTAGTGATCTTTTGATAAGTTACTCACCTCAAAACGTATATCTTTGAGATCGAATATATATTTAGTCGTTATCTAATTAGCTTCATGAACAGTTTGTACATGATCAATGTATTGAAATTCTTTTAGGCCGGCATATTAATCTCATGCATTAGTTTGTGAATAATTTTGGATGGTGACTAGGATAAACCCACACTTTTGTTTTAGTGTCTAATAGGTCTTCATTTATTGAAACAAAATTGAACAAAACGATGGGCCTATGTCTCACCAGATTACATAGAAAAGATGAGGTTAACTAATTTTTCGGTTTACTAATGTTAAATGAGTTCGCCAATTTATGTGTTACATAGGCTTTTAAACTTTTTATTTGCTTATTGCGAGAAAGGAAGCTAATTCAGCTCGGGCCTTTGAAGAACTCCCAAATGAGAGAGGATTCTTTTGGAATTTGTTACAAGTGTGCATTTTTATTTGTTCAGCGATTTGGTTGTCGGATTCGCGGACGGCTGAGGCGGCGACCAGGCGGTAATTGGAAGGGGAGATGGAGTGGGAATGGAGGAGGTTTAGGAGCTTGAAGGAGTTGGTTCCCATGTCGATGGCGGCGAAGAGGTTGTTCTTCTCGGCGTTCTTCTCTCCTATGGACTGCTCGACTAACCTATCTTAAGCTTCTTCTTTTTTTGGGTTATTGCACGAAAAAATGTATACGATTATGACTTTGACACCTTTCATGGAAATAATTTTTGTATATTTTTTTATTAGTTGTAGGAATGCCTCGATATTCAATTCACCACATGCTCTCGAAGTTTCAAATTATTTTCTCGGTCCAATTTTATAGTAAGCTAAAATTCATATTCGAGAGTAGTTTTAATGAAGGTGTTGAGGTAACATTTGGTTTTGTGTTGATGTTTACGCTACATACATTTACAAATAACGTTCTTCTCTAATTTGTTGTGCATTTGTTTAATCTAGGTAATTGACAAGCCCATGTGTACTTTAGTACAATTAAAAACAAAATGGAGGCCAAGGATGGTTCAGATATAAATGTGTCCGTGAGATATGTGCCGATGTAAGATTGATTTTTAAGAATGCAATGGTTCAGATTTTAAGAAGTGGTTACAACTTTTGCCCAAAGTTGATGAAGAGGTAAAACTTTGCAATTGTAAACTAGAAGGACTTTAACATCTGACTTACTTTAACAGTGAATAGTATTGATACTCGGTCAAGTAGATTTGGTTTATTATATATATATATATATATATATATATATATATATATATATATATATATATATATATATATATACTTCCTCCTTTCCACCCAAAGAGTCTCAATTTGTAAGAGATATATACTTATTAAGACATATATACTTATAAAAAAAAAAGGAAAAAAATGGATATATTAATGCCATTAATAAAATTTAGCAAGACACCGCCCTGTTTCCTTAAAAAAATTGCAAAAGAAAGTTTTAATTTTTTTCTCTACCGTTGAATAATCATATTGTTTTAATTGATTACCGAGAGGTTTTCATTTTCAATTTGTTATTTTAGACTTTTTTTGAAATATGATTAAAACATATATTTATTTATTTAATTATTAACACTCTCTAATCTCGCATCCTCCTCGCGCCTACATCGGCATGAGTACTAGTTTATATTATAAAAGAGCTCAGGGTCTAACTGGCAGCCGAATTGTGCTAAACACAACTGACGGTCCAGATTGATTCGTAAGTATGTGAGTTAAAATGAACTCCTCAATTATGAGTTATGTTTGAATTACCCCTCTACAATTACATATAAAACTTATAGTTGTGGGTTTTGTTTGAATTACCCTGTCAACTATGGATTTTGTTTATCGCGACCATTCATTGAATTGATCTCATACTGACATTGTGCCTATGGCACGGGCACATATGCTAGTTATTGCAATAAAATTGATACACCGCGATTCATCTTTATAGCGCGCCTCATGCTCATTAAGGGTGTCGTAGTCTTTTTGCCTCCAAAAGTGTCATTTTCTGGTTTGAAAAAAAAAACACGGTACTGAAGCAAAAAAAAAAAAAAACTTTGAAAAGTGTACTGGCCCGCAATTTTTCCTAGTTTTAACACCATTTTTGTTCGAAAGCCTTTTCAGCGCATTTAAAAGGTTGGGATTGGACATTCTTCTCCATGGATACATATTAAACAACTCCAAGTTATCCATAATATTAAAAAAAAACTAGTGTCAATTGAAGTACTCTTTTCCTTAGCTCTCGACAAAGACTTGTAGATGACAACGAGCCCTAATTTATGTCTGTCCATCTCAAAATTTGCATTTGAAAAAGGTTCATTTAATTCTCTCGGCCTCACATCATTTTTCTATCCCTCAAAGTATTCTTTAAACAATATTTTTGTTGTAAGGATGTCCTTAGTATAATCACTCTCATCACCGGAATATAAACCAGTAATGAGGGTGTTATCTGAGAGCCCCAAACTCACTTCTCGACCCCCGATACAATTTTGATCCGACGACTCAATCCTTAGCATAACTAAAACATGTAGTAGTGCGTTGGAGGGGTTCATATTCTCCTTTATCACGTACAACCTTCCAAATTAAGAATCCAAAAACATTTTATTGTTTTCTTCATCTAATTTTTTATAAACTTCATCTATAACTTCTGATTTACTTGTGCATGACACTTTAGCAAAGTATCTTTCTAATGGAGGAGTAATAAATGTCATATTCTATGTAATAGAAATGTAAATTGTAAACATTAATTACACCAATTATGTTTCAAACAGATAGCAACCAAAAAAATATAGAATTCATGTTTGCAAACCAAATAGATTCACATAAACTATAAACTATTAAAATAAATTGGAATGCAAATTGTAAACATGAAAGACACATAAAAAACAATAAACATAAACGCCAATTGTGTTTCTAGAGATACATTTCATGTTTCAATTAATCAAACAAATTTGAACTACAATTCCACAATCAAATACAACACAACATAATCACATAAACTACTAATATTAAAATTTTGAAATAGAAAACAAGAATAGAGGACCAAAATATCTTGAAGAATTAGTCAAGTATGTGAGGGTCATATAAACCACTCATAAACCTTGAAAATGTGAGGTCGAGTAACTAACCACAAACAATGTGCAAATTAGGTCGAGTGTGTACAAATTACCTTTGCAAGTCAAGTAACTTTAAACCCTAAGGAAAAAATGTATTACCTGAAGAACAAACGAATTACCTTGATGATTCGAATGTTGAGGAAAGTCAAAGCAAGGACATAAGAAACCAAGGAATAATAAGTCGGTTATGAGCTACTTAAGGGGTTGTTTTGATTTTTCCCCTAAATCCTGACAAGTGAATGTGAAAGATTGACTAAGGTCACGTATTCACCTTTTATTCGAGTGATCTGCCTTGTACGTATTATCCCAAGGGAACTCGACCACATCAGTTATGAGTCTGAATATATTGGTCGAGTAGGGTCAGCTACTCGACCCATGTATGTTCAAGTGAGCATATCGGTCGGTTATTGGTCAAGTATGGTCAATTACTTGACCCATGTATGTTCAAGTGAACATATGGGTCGGTTATTGGTCGAGTGGGGTCACTTGCTCAACATATATGTCGTTGTGGGTAGGAATGAGGGTCGAGTAACTGACCACGTACGCTTTAAAAAGGGTAGTTTTGATAGTTTTTATCTCCCGTTCTTTTGACCCAGTCAAAAGCCATAATAAAAGATAAATGCATGGGTACTCTGCCATACTTGACCATTTCTTCTTCATTTAACTTTGATTTGTTTGTATCCATTACTTAGTCTTTGAAGAGTGCTTACAAGCAACTTTGTAAGTAGCTTGTATGGTACAAAATCAAAGGCAACTATCTTATAACTTAAAAATAACTAGTCAGGACAGTGATAATTTTCATTAGTAGACTTATGTTTTGAAGCAAAGTTTGCCTACGCCTCGTCTAAAAAAGGGTGTTGATAAAGAGATTTGAAGTATGCTGTCAACTATCATACTTAGACTGGATAAAAAGATTTTTAAGAGATTTTATATCCTTATCCTTGGGGGTGGAAATTTGAGCAAGACACGAGTAACCGACACAAAATTATATGGTCTAGGCTAAGGATTATCGAGTTCGCTAATATCGGGCCAATACGATAAGGTATGATAGAAATGATAGTGGACCGCCAATAAGCGCGTAAAGCACGATAGCTAAAAAATATGTTTTAAATTAAATTTTTAAATTTTAATAGGGTTTGTTAACTGTTGTTCACTTTATTTAAACTATTTTCGTGATTCTTCCCTAGTTTATATATCATTTGCACATTTGTGACTTTTAACATGACTATTTGTATTGATAATTTATCAGGATATATATTTAAAAAATAAAAATCATATGCTTTATTAGGCTTAAACAAGCTTAACGTGTCAAATGGGCTTAATGGCTCTAGATAAATAAATCTAAAAATATTACTTATTGTGCACATTGTGTCGTGTCGTGTTTTTTGTATTTTTAATGTTCTGTGTTAGTGTTGGGGCTTATCATGTCATGTTGTTATCGTGCTCGCCCGTAGCAACTCGGCACCACCGATTTGCCACCTCTACTTATCATAGTTGTCAAAGGCGAGCGCCTTTGGCGCCTTAGGCGAGGCGAGTCGAGCCATTGGCGCCTCAAAGGAGTTGGGCGAGTCGATGGGCGACTCAAGAAGCTGGGCGTACGCCTTTGGCGACTTTTTTTGAGACGAGAGGTGCCAAAAAGTCGATTAAGTCGCTCGTTAGTTTTTTTTTATAACTTTTTAATTGGGAAACGACGTAGTTTTAGGTGTAGTATAAATATATTATAAAACCTAAAATACACAAAAAGACTCCATTTGTTCACGTGCAAAATCAGGTCGACATCGATCGATACGAGCCCTAGACATTGATACGTAGCTTTCTGACTTTACTGTGGCCTTCGACTTCATCTTTGGACTTCAATTAGGGTTCCAATTGAAAGGAGGGTTTCGTCTTCAAGGGTTTCAACTGTGGCCATTGATCTTTCTTGACTCTGTTCCAAGTAAACTCTATTTTTTCTCTCAGTTCACTCTGTTCGTCTTCTACTATGTTCCAAGTTTTTTTTTTTTGCTTCTTTAACTCTGTTTGACTGTGTTACTGTGTAGAGTTTGTTCTTTTAAAAAAAGTTGAGAGGAGACTTAATATGTTATCTTTTAAAAAATTACTTGTTCTGCTATATTCTTTTTCCTTTCATTAAAAAAATTACTTATTTTGTTATTTGAAACACTTTCATTAAAAAAATTACCTGTTATGTTTTGTTTTGTTTTGTTTCCTTTCATTAAAAAAACTAGTGTTTGTACCCGTGCGAAAAACAAACGGCATATATGTTTTTACTCTGTTATGATCTGTAAGATTGTAAATTCTATTTCCTTTCATTAACGATTTTTTTTTTTGAATTATGTTCTCAAATTCTCTATGTTCTATAATCTATACTTTCGTTACTCAATTTTTTGTCTATTTCATTTTCCTTAGAAATGTCAACCCCCTCAAGTAGTAGTGGTCGAAAGGATCCAACTTGGAAATACGTGAAATTGGAAGATCCCAAAAATACGAATTGCACTACTTGTATTTTTTGTGATAAAAAATACTCTAAAGGTATTTGTAGGGCGAAACAACATATTGTTGGAGGATTTAAAAATGTAAACGATTGTGATCAAGTGTCAACAGAGGTGAAGGATGGAATAACCAATTTCATGGGGGTGAAAAAAAGAACGAAAGAGTAAGCAATTCTAGAGAGAGAATTACGTGCTCGAAATGATAATGAACGTCATGAAATTGGGGATGAAAATGAAAGTGAAGAGGTTGAGTCGAGGGTAGCAAAGTCACACAATAAAGGGCTGATGGATTTATTTCCCAATTGCAAAAAATATTAAACAACAAAAATGTCAAAATGAGGAGGCGTTGAAAGAGTTGAGGACTCGAGCATGTTCGGCCATTAATAGATGGATGTATGATGTCGGGATTGCTTTTAATGCTGTGAAGTATGATAGTTTTGACGAGATGATCGATGCAATTGCAAAACATGGTCCAGGGATCGAAGGCCCAGGTTACCATGAGGTGAGAGTTCATTTTCTCAAGAAAGAGGTCGATGAGCTTAACAAATCTATGGAAGACCACAAAAAGGAATGGATTCAACATGGTTGTTCCATTATGTTGGATGGATTGAAAGACAAGAGAGAACGAACATTGGTGAATTTCCTTGTCAATTGTCCCAAAGAAAGTATGTTTGTGGAGTCGATTGATGCTTCTGATTATGCCAAGACTGGGGAGAAGATGTGTGAACTAGTTAGTAATTTTGTGGAGAAAATTGGGTCTGAAAATGTGGTTAAAGTTATTACAGATAATGCTTCGAATATGACGTTGGCGGGTAAGAATCACTTGAATGTTTTTTCTTCAACTGAATATTGAAGTATTGATACTCTTCACTCTTGTAGTCTTGCTAAAAGTGATCATTATTTCCTTTCTTTCATAGGGTCGATGTTAGAGGCAAAATATCCTTATTTATATTGGACTCCATCTGCTGCCCATTACTTGGACTTGATTTTGGAAGATTTGTTTGAAATACCAAGTTTTAAGTCATTCTTTAAAAAGGCTATCAAGTTGAACAGCTACATCTATAGTCACCCCGGAGTAGTGAATATGATGAGGAAATTCACTAAGCTTGAGCTTGTAAGACGTAACAACTCGGTTTGCCACAACTTTCCTTACTCTTTCAAGGATTAAATTAGTAAAGAAAAGCTTGAGGGCAATGTTCACCTCAGATGCGTGGAATACCAGCAAATGGGAAAATGAGTAAAAGGGTAAACGTGCAAGAAGGATTGTTATGGATTTTAGATTTTGGACGGGAGCAACCAATGATATGAAGGTTGTCGGTCCTCTTGTCAAGGTTCTTCAACTTGCTGATGGTGAGAAGAAACCTGCAATGGGATATCTCTGCGAGGCTATGGATAGAGCAAATGAGTTGATTGCAAAAAATTTGATAACATTGAAGAGAGATATAATTATTATTATCGAATCATTGATCGGAGGTGGGAGGATCAACTTTACCAGCCTTTACACGCAGCAGGTTACTATTTGAACCCTAAATTTTACTACACAAGTTGAGACATCGAGAATGATATGGATGTTACAGAAGGGCTCCTCAAATGTATTGATAGATTAGTACCTGAGGCTGACATACAAGATAAAATCAATGCGGAGTAGAGTGCTTATATGGATGCAGATCGCCATTTTGGGATGCCAATGACTGTAAGACAAGGAGATAAAATGTCACCAGATACTTTAACTATAATTACACTTTGATAATTTTATATATTTAATGTGAAATAATGACTAATGAGAATAAATACTTTCAATAGCTGAGTGGTGAAGGTCTTATGGTAAAGGGGCTCCAAATTTACAAAAAATTGCGATCAAGGTTCTTAGCCTCATTTGTAGGGCATCCAGATGCGAGAGAAATTGGAGTTTTTTTGGGCACATAAGTACTAAATAGTAATTAGTAACTAGTTAATACTAGAAACAGTTATTGTATTTGTGCTTAATCAATAATATTTAAATCGACATTGACAGGTTCATAGCAAGAAAAAGAATAGATTAACTCAAGTTCGATTAAATGATTTGGTTTTCGTGAAGTATAATAGAGCCTTGAGACGAAGATACAATTGATCTTATCTCCTTCCATGATATTAATGATGACAATGAGTGGTTTGTCGGTGAAGATGATGACATGTTTGATGATGGTCTTAATTGGGAGCAAATTAGTAGAGTTTGTGGGGCTAATGATCCTCTTTATTACACGAGATATGGGTTCGGTCCTGGCGGACAAATCGGATATGCCGGTGGAGGTTGAGATTGTGGTCTAGGTGGCGGTCGAATTTCTGTGCCAATTGTTGGATTTTGAGGTGCTAGTAGTTCAAGGCAATGTACGGGGACCACGCAAGTTGGAGCACATAATACCCCAAGGACCATTCATCTTATAGATGAAGATGATGAAAGTGGTGAAAATGAGGATGAAGAATTCGAGACGAGTGATACTCCCGTAAATGTAGATGATGAGGATGATGATAAGCCTCAATATGACGAGGATTTTTAGCTTGTTCTTAGTTGTTACTTATTACATTCCATGACTTTAGTTCTCTTTTGATTTCCATGGCTTTATTTTCATTTGCTTTGATAACTATTTATTTTCTTGTTTGAATTTTTAGTTAAGTTCATCTAATGCATTGGAATTTCAACTATGAATGAAAATTGTGTTATTGATATTATGTTAGAACTTAGTTTCATGTATTATGCTCACTTATAACATGTTTTGTTGATATTTGTTAAGTTATATACTTATATGTATTTTTCCTTAGTATTTTTTCCGTGAGCGCCTTTTTAACACCTTTTTAGCACCTCGCGTCTCGCCTCAAATTTGGACCTATCACCTTTTTTGCGCCTCTTGACTTTGACAACTATGCTACTTATCGATGTTTGACTTCAAAAAGCTTTGCATATGTATTCACATGGGTCTACAAAAACATTTCCTCTTATGGGTAATGATTCATAAAGGACATGTTCAACAACAAAAGGTTGCCAATGTCACTATAAGTAAAACTAACAGTGTAAATAATTTGTAAATAGCTTAAATAATTCACGTTGAAGACACTCAAAGAAGTTCTTCCGATGAAATTCAACTCCACTGTCTTTTCCATCTAGTCCATCCTTTTACCATTACCTGATTCAAATTGTAGTAACATTTAGAGATCTAAATCTAATGTGAATTTGGAGCATAAGAAAATGAAGAGCATAATGGAATGGATTAATTTGGTGAATGCCCTTTCTTGCCACCCTTAAGGAATGATCATTCCACTACATTTATGAATGATCACCTTCGTGAGTTTTTAACCACAACTAACTGTGATAACGAGATAAACCAACATGAATGGTCATTTCATAGCCTTATATTATTATTATCATCTAGTTTTCATCTCAATTCATGATCTGTATGCCTGAATTCTCTCTTTCATTTACAAAATAAAATAAAATCATCTTTTATCATGGTATATACAAATCACTATCATTAACTAGTCGGTACAAAGTTAAGAAAATATTATAATTTAACTTATAACTTTTGAATATGAAAATAGAAAAAATTATAGGAACGGATAACCTTAGATGTAGTTTTGTTCAAGGCATTTCTCAATGTTATCTGTAAAATATATTGCCTTTTATTAAATTGATCGAGTCCAATACTTAGTTTTAATTAAAGACCCTTAATTTGTACATAAGGAGTTTTCACACTATAATAGACATTGTCTTCTTGTATGACTTAGGTTTTGCTAATTAAGTTTTTACAAAGTATTATGTTTTGCATCATCGAAAAGATATTAACTGCAACCTTTGTCGCAAAACAAAGTTACATATTTCACCCTTTCAAGAGTTGTCGATTTAGAAAGATCAAGAATGTTATAGATGTTTACGTGAAAAATAAGGAAACCACAAAAATCAATCTTTTAAAGATATCTTCACAAATCACATTGATTGTTGAAGTTTTCAAAATGTCGCCAATAATTTCTTGATACAGATACGAGAGAGAATTATTATAAATGGAAAGATAAACGAATGAAGGGTGTCGAGTTTGATACTTCATGGCTTAGAATGGTTGTTTTAAGGCCACATAATGGGAGTATGAGTAGTGGGCATGAGAGGGCACGAGTTGGGAATATGTTACCAAGAAGGCAGGCGGGTTGTGGGTTGTTTGGTTGGTTAACTTGGCATGGCCCAACAAAAAAGTTCAAGGTATCTTGGGGGTGTGTTAACATCTTCAAAAAAAAGGGCACGGGTTGGACATTAAACCCCAAAGGGGAAGACATGTATTGGCTCACCTATGTGGGTACATTGTGGATTAAAATGGCTGCATGGGGGTTACTTGATGAGTGAATAATGCAAAGGGAATAGGTTGTCCAAAGAGACCACAAGCAAGTAAAGGAGACACATGGAGTGGGGACGGTTTTGGGGTGTACAACCAGAAGGGTAGCCACGATTGAAGACCCACATTGGGCTATTGGGAGTTATGGCACGACAAGGGTGAGCAAATGGAACCGAAGCAATCTAGGCCCTTACAAAAAGGGCACGCTTGGGCTGATGGAATTAGGGTTATGCATGGAAAAGGCTTTCACCACAAGCCACGACAAGAAGGCAAGGAACAAGGGGGCAGCCACTTATAGTATCAAAGGAACAAAGAGGATCCTTAAGTTAGAAGGAATCTCGTTTTTGTTTAGTTAAGGTTTTTTACTTTGCTTGTAATAAAGTTCTTTAAGGACTATAATTAGGTTTATTGCTTTCCTAGTATAATTAGGATTTACTTTATGTTTCCTAGAAGAATAGAGTTTTACTTTCTATTATAAATATGGCTTTATTTCTTGTAATTTCTAGATTATGAATTATGAGAAAAGT
Source organism: Codonopsis lanceolata (assembly GCA_013146195.2). Taxonomy (NCBI): domain Eukaryota; kingdom Viridiplantae; phylum Streptophyta; class Magnoliopsida; order Asterales; family Campanulaceae; genus Codonopsis; species Codonopsis lanceolata. The sequence goes on along the minus strand of CM028384.1, from coordinate 30,698,017 downwards.
TATTAAAAACGAACAAAGTTTTGTTCAATTCTTTCGCGTGTTTTCTTTCTTAAATCTTAGGAAGGCTTCACAAATATTTCTTTACGTTAGGAGAGTGAATCCTAATCAGTGAGCCTATCATACTTACCCATTCCGCCAATCTTTCAAGCCATTCAAGTTGTTTCCACCAACTTGAGTCCAAGGGCTGAATTTTACGTATCATTTCTCCTTTTGGCTAAGACATCCCTTTGGCAGCCTTCTAAGGACAAATTGAAGTTTGTCATTTTCAGCTAACGTGTTCATGCACTTAATGTGTTTCCGCTAGCCAACAAACACTTTGTTTGACAACCATGACTCAACAACTATCTGCATTAAATGCACCTTATTTGAAGATCAAAGTTGAAGATTTCACCTTTTCTAACGGCTCCAACTGCTCTATTTATAAATAGATCTCTCTTGAAGCACATTGAAAAAGGTTGGCCAAGGCATTAAAGCTTAAAATCTAGATTTAGAATGAAGCATTCAAATTCATTCAAACATTATATTTATATGATGCCAAACACTTAGCTTTAGCACTTTACAAATCATTGATAGGTCTCCCAAGTCAGACTTATCGAGAGCTTCATTGATTGTACACACAAGCACGTAAATGAAATCAATATTTGTTTGAAAGATATCACCTCTCACAAACACTGGTGAAAGTTGTTTATAGGCTTACATCGTAATTTGGTCACCTAATTTTCATGCTTTTTGCAATAAGCTAACTAAACCAATTTAGTCATTGTACTTGGCTATAAATCACACATTCATCACTCTATCCAATTTTTTAGATGAAAAGCTTAATACATTTGTAAAAACCCAAAAATATCCTTACCTACGTTATGTGTTAATAACGTAATTTTCTCACATTCATCCTTAGATGTAAGCTTGAAGCAACATGTCTTAGTCAAGGAGTTTACGAAATACAATTGAAGCAGCTTCATAGCAAATCGAAGCAACTTCATAAAATATCGACCATTTCTCACCACCACAACCAAATGCCACCATCACCTAATTTCTCACCAAATTATCATTCACACATTCCCACCGTCAATACTATCTCTCTCCTATTACCCTGCAACTACCGGAGTTCTTGATTGGCGCAATTAAAGGGTCATTGGCAAACTTACGTATAAGATCTGGGTTTATGTTGCTTCTAATCCAATGGCCAAAGAAGAAAAAATAGATCTAAGTTGGAGGGTTGAGAAGAAAATTGAGACAAAGGGAATTTAGATCTGGGTCAATTGATGACCGAGCATTTTGGGGGATGTTTAGAATGAGCAGAGAGAGAGAGAGAGAGAGAGAGAGAAAGAGAAAGAGATGTCCTCTATATCAAGAGTACCTTCTTCTTGTACCTACTAAGTCTCTTTCCAGCCATACAAATGAGTTCTTAAAGAAATGACATGTTTCTTCGTCATGGGATGCCATGAGTCTGTCTAGAGTCACCCATGTTTGGTCTCTTTGTTCTTTCTCCATTTTCTTCACTTGGTGCACGGTTTGGTTGGTAGTGGGTAGGAGGGTGCATGGTTAGGTAGATGGGAGAGAGAAAGAGGTCATGTATTGTGTGATCAAAAGATAACAATGATAGCATGAGTACAATTAATTTAAACGATACTTCTGAATCACAATCAATTAACTTAAAAAGAGAGTCCGGATCCTCTATTCCGTCATGCCTGCCACCACCACCACCACATCCAGCATTTGGTTATAATTATTTGAAAAGAACGATATGAGCATGTCTTCGAGCTTCAATGATGAGAACCTTACGGGCTACAATATTATGTAAAATTGTTGGAGGAGCTAGCTATGAAGATTGATTTATTTGTTTCCTACCTATGTTTTTTTTAACCTTCAAATTAGTCTAGGAGTGCAAGTTTGAATCGTCAGAATTGCAAAAATTGGGCGGTTTGATTTAGTTTTGAGCAGGGATGGTTCGGGTTTTGGTTTGTGAAATTTATAAACCATTCGGTTGCTTCGGCTTGCGGTTTTGTCAGCTAAACTAAATTGAACTGAATTGACGTATTAAATTGTTAATATATACTCCCTCCGTCCCTAAATAATTGTCCAGGTTGACCCGGCGCAACGTTTAAGAAAACACAATTGACTAGATTATTAATATTGGTATTTGTCTGAATTTCCACTTTTGCCCTTATGAATAAAAGTGAGATGATAGATACAGTACTCTGTACTCCCATCAATTCCCTCCCAGGCTCCAACCAAAATTTGAATAAATCACAGGACATGTTTTCCCGACAATTGCGAAGACAGTGAATTTGAGTACCCTGTTTTTTAATTTGGTAAAAGATATTCTTTCTTTTTTTAAGCCATTCAGCCAATTAGGGTTTCCTCTATAAACCAAACACTGAAACATGCAAATCGTTATTTTGATTCTTGATGGAGTTCTTACCTGATTTACACTCTCTTCCTCCCAAAAAAAATCTGACCAACGTGGAAAGAAAAGAAATTTACGACTTACTACTGAAGCACAGCGATAACAGGCGTATAAAGAAGGGCTCAATTACCTCAGTTGCAGCTTCTTTTGGTGTAACACCAAGAACCATAAGCAGAATTTGGAATCAAGCAAAAGATAATCTTGCGAAAGGATTAGTTGCTGATGTCTCTTCCAGGATGCCAAGAAGGGTAGGGCGAAAACGAGTTCAAATCGACTTAAGTAGGATGACGAGAATTGCGAATAAATCTCGTACAAACATTCGATCATTAGCTAAGGCTTTAGGTGAATCAAAAATAGTCGTACACAGGTTGATCAAAACGGGAAAGATTCGTTGTCATTCGAATGCATTAAAGCCATATCTAATAGAGGAGAACAAGAAAGAGAGGTTATAGTATTGTATCTTAATGTTTGATCCAATAAGTTTAAATAGCAATCCAATGTTTCGTGACATGTTTGATTATGTGCATATTGATGAGAAGTGGTTTTATATGTCAAGAACTACACAAAAGTACTACTTACTTCCTCAAGAAGAGGATCCTCACCGGACGTGCAAAAGTAAAAAAATTATCGAAAAAGTAATGTTTCTTGCTGCTACTGCTCGTCCTCGATTTGATACGTCTGGAAACTTACTTTTCTCTGGAAAAATAGGAATATTTCCTTTCACTTTCAAGGAGCCAGCTAAGAGAAATAACAAGAATCGAGTAGCCGGAACAATGGAAACAAAGCCAATCTTATCAATCACAGAAGAAGTAACTCGAGCTTATTTGATTGATAAAGTTTTGCCAGCTATTCGAGAAAAATGGCCTTCTTTTGGTTCGATAACAATTTTTATTCAACAAGATAATGCGAAACCACACATCAGTCCCTCTGATAGTCAATTTCGTGAAGCAGCTTCTAGGGATGGATTTGATATTCAGCTAATCTTTCAGCCTCCAAACAGCCCCGACATGAATGTATTGGACCTTGGTTTCTTTCAGTCAATTCAATCTCTTCAACATGAAAGTGCTCCATCAACAATTGACCAATTAGTCGCAGCTATGGAAAAGGCTTATGATGATTTATCCCCACACTGCCTCAATCGGGTTTTTGTGTCTTTACAATTATGCATGGTGGAAGTGATGAATTCTCTTGGAGGCAACAACTACAAACTCAAACATATTGGTAAAAATAGGTTGGAAAAAAATGGTGAACTACCTCTTCAAGTAAGTTGTGACGTTGATCTTGTAGAGAAGGTAAAAGAATATATAAGCCAATAGAGATGAGCCCAAACCAATAATGGTAGCTTTTAATGGATGATGGATTTTGTGCTTATAGTTGTGCTTCTACACTCAAGGTTTTGGTGTAAAGGGGTGTAGCAATGGCATGTAACTTTTGTATAAACTGTTTTTTATGGGACTTTTGATGCACTGGGTAAGGAAGGATTCTAATATGTGAATATGTTTCGTAATGGTGTAAAAAGTTACAAGTCAATACTATGGTTGATTTCTACATAAATTATGTAACTATTAGCGCTTTACCAATGGATTGCATTTAGTTTTATTTTGCTTTTTTACTTTTGTTTGTTGCCTTGTTAATATGCATTCTATTGGTGAACAATTGATTTTACTCGATCTTTAAATGTGGAATTATTGTACGTTTCAAGGGTTAAAAATGAGAAAATTGATACCGGAGTGTCTTATGAAAATGAATCCACGTAAAGGCAGAGTAGTGGTTAAGAAATGGGGTTAAAGGTGGTCGATGTACAGAATGTGCAGAACAAAGTTTTAGCCAAGTTTAACCAATAAACTGTATTGACTCGGGAGGTTATAGAAGGCATGGCTATATACGTTGGAAAGATATATGAGTCTAGTTTAAGGGAAAAAACGGTTTATCGTTTGGATCCCTGTAGAGTCAGATAAGGCATTTTTTGTACGAGGTGTCAAGGCTGACTGCACAGAGTTTCTGAGGTTTATTTTTCATCCCTCTTTTCATCTTACCTCTCAGTTTCTTCTCCAATGGGAAAGGCTGAAAGTTCATCATCCCTAGTAGCTATACAAGTTCAAATCATCTCTTTTGATATGGATAAGTCTTTTGTATTTTGTTTGTAATGTTCCAAAGGTCAAAAGTGTACTAGTCATGTTGAAAGCTTAAACTGAGAAAATTTTCCTATTAAGGGTCAAGAATGAGTAAATTGATTCCAATGACCTTTAAATCTATATGAAAGTAAGATAACACTATTATAAACATGCTATGATAATTGGTTTGGTCATTGCTTCGACGGTTTGAAGTCAAGAACAAAATTAGCTTACTAGTCATGTTGAAAGCTTAAGATGAGAAAATTTTCCTATTAAGGGTCAAAAATGAGTAAATTGATTCCAATGACCTTGAAACTTCTATGAAAGTAAGATAACAGTAATCTAAACATGTTATGATGATTGGTTTGGTCATTGCTTCGACAGTTTGAAGTCAGGAACAAAATTAGCTTACTAGTCATGTTGAAAGCTTAAGATGAGAAAATTTTCCTATTAAGGGTCAAAAATGAGTAAATTGATTCCAATGACCTTGAAACTTGTATGAAAGTAAGATAACAGTAATCTAAACATGTTATGATGATTGGTTTGGTCATTGCTTCAACAGTTTGAAGTTAGGAACAAAATTAGTTTACTAGTCATGTTGAAAGCTTAAAATGATAAAATTTTCCTATTAAGGGTCAAAAATGAGTAAATTGATCCCAATGACCTTGAAACTTGTATGAAAGTAAGATAACACTATTATAAACATGTTATGATCATTGGTTTGATCATTGCTTCGACGTTTTGAAGTTAGAAACAAAATTAGCTTACTAGTCATGTTGAAAGTTGAATATGAGAAATTTTTCTTATTAAGGGTCAAAAATGAGTAAATTGTTTCTAATGACCTTTAAATCTATATGAAAGTAAGATAACACTATTATAAACATGCTATGATAATTGGTTTGGTCATTGCTTCGACGGTTTGAAGTCAGGAACAAAATTAGCTTACTAGTCATGTTAAATGCTTAAGATGAGAGAAATGGATTATCAAACATAATACTCTTCTATAGAAACTTGATTTCAGGGCACCATATATATATATATATATATATATATATATATATATATATATATATATATATATAAGTCAATACATGATATTCTAGAAACAAAAACAAAAGACAACCTTTACATAACATAACAACATTAATCTTCCGGTAGTGGAGTATTGATATATTTATCAATACGTGGAACTATACAAGGAAATTGATACAAAATATTTTGAATTTCCTCATCTGTTCCCCAAAAGTGTTTGATTAAACCCATGCTAGCTAGCTGGTTTATATTCATCATCATCATACAATAAACACCATCTTTTGTTCTATCCCATCCATTTGTTGTTGCATCATCAATGTATGTTCTTCCGTCTCATGCATATGTTCTTGGATCTTTGCAATCTCTTTTATTTGTTGTTGTTGCATCATCCGCATCATTTTCTCCATCTCTTGTATACGTAGTTTCATCTTATCAATCTCTTCTTCCATAGACGCAATTTTCTTTCGCAAGTGATTAAGCTCATTGTCATTGGTTTCCTCGTGGACCTCAACATCTACGAAGTCTCCCAATTCAACAAGACCAAGAATCATCTTTGCATGCTCCAATGATCGTTGCTCAACTGATATTGTTTTCCCATTTAAAACATAAGACAACATTGTTGAACTGGGAACCCATTTTAAAGTTAACGACTCACCTGTTGACATTTACGAATGATATAGTTAGCATAATAAAGATTTTAACACAAGGTAAAATAAAAAGAAACAGTTAGTGACAATGTGTTAAAGGTGACATAAAGTTTACCTTCCTAGTGAAAAGGAAGTGCTGACATAGATGTCCTGTTAAGGGTCCGACAATGATGCAATTTGTTAGAAAGAAACAAGAGGTCCCTTCCAATGAAAAGTTTATTATTGGATTCGATAAACTAGCATAAGAAAAGTTCTATGCAGAGGTTAAATAAACATAAATACTACAGATTCTTTCCTGGATTTTTGATGAATTGGCCTGGTAATTGTGAGCAGTTTTTTGGGTGATACGATCATCTTTTTTTTTTTTTGTTGCCATTTTGGAGTATATTGCATGTGTTCAGTTTTCGTATCCGTATTTCTCTTACTCCAATGATACTTGGCCTTACTACTCCATCTGTCACAGAAAAAAGAATCCTATTTCAAAATTAAGTTATTCAAGTATCCTTTAGGTAATACTTGTCGTGTCAAATTTCATTGAGCTAGATATTTCCTTCCCCTCCTTCATCTACATCTACATGGTTTTGTTTATATTCCTTTTGATCTCATTACCATCCAGTCATCCACTCTAATAACCACCAATGCATGTTGCCATTGCTCGCAGCCAACTTGAAGGCTAATCACCATCATCCTATTGTAAAACATTTTTATCTCAACATTCCAGAGGATCACAATTTAATTTGACAAGGGGTTCCATAATTCAAAATTATAAACTCTTGAGAACCAGGTCCAAGCCTATGTTAAGAGAATTATTTTGGGATCCATAATCAATCTGCTTGCTGAAAGGTGGGAATGCCTATCTCCACGCTTAGGCGGATTTGCAGATGAAAGGCTGTATGAAGTTTTTTTATTTTACTGTATTTTGATTAGTGAAAAAGAAAAAAATATTACCCGTGAGACAGCCATAAACCCAAATACACCCTAAGATACAAAGTAGCTACAACAACAACATCAAATAAAAGATAACTATTGTTCTACAAAAACTCCCAAATTGCAAACAAAATTGACCAACTAGCATTCAACATGTCAAAAAATGGCATTTGATAATCACTCCAAAATAAATAAACAAAGTACTCTAATTTCTCACGAAATAAACTAAGTCACACATGTTTGCTCAAACACAAGATTGTAGACTCTCTCTCTCTCTCACTCACTAAATTCTCCAACATAAAACTACCATTTCTAAGCCTTCTCCAAGTCATTTTCCAAGTTCCTTTCATCTCCAAAATAAGTTTGTCAAAAAAAAAAAAAAAAAAAAACCAGAGTTCTCCAAATTTCCTCATTTCGCTATACACACATATAGAGTACAATTGAGACAATAACAAGTAAAGTAACGTACCACATAGAGATTCAGGGTTCCGCAAAGAAGTAGAAGACTGAGAAACGAAATCCATTGAGTCAGCTTCGGATTGTAAATTTAAAGATTTTGTTGCCCTAGAAAATTGGGGATAAACGAGTGGGATGAAATTTGATGAAGTAGGGAGGTTACGAACCTCAATTCATGGAGAGACCACAACGAGAGAGAAGATTGAAATACTCCTCTTTGGTTATTGAACTGAGTATCCCACCAAATTTTTGAAGAGCGGAGAAGACATTGATGAAGAGAAGACGTTGATGAAGAAAACTGGGTTAAAAATTGGGTAGGTCCTATGATTTAGTGATTAATTCTTTTAAGGGCAAAATGATAAAAAACACTCTCTAAAAGGAAAAGTGTCAAAATGGATAATTATTTTGGATCGGACTAAAAAAACGGTGGACGATAATTTAGGGGGGAGTATTTTTATACTCCCTCCGTCCCTAATTTATTGTCCTGTTTGACCCGGCGCACCGTTTAAGAAAATCTATTTGACTGGATTATTAATATTGGTTTAATGTGTAGTTTCCTTTAAAGCCCATGTGTATGTGGCCCATAATTAAAGTAGAGTGAAAAAGTAAGGGTAAAGTGATAAAAGTGATGTTCTAAAAAGGTAAGTTTCAAAATGGACAATTATTTTGGGACGGACGAAAAAGGGAAGGTGGACGATAATTTAGGTACGGAGGGAGTGCTTTAGTATATAATAATAAAAAATATTCTCTCGCGCTCTCTCCCTCTCAATCCACTCCCGCCCACTTCATAATCAGTAGATCACGACCACGACCACGAACTCCATCGATCTTGCGCCGCCGTCGGCACCATGGTAAGCTCCGGTCTTCGCTCCTTCTCTTTCGATCCTTTTCTTTCTCCCACCCTCCCTCTTCTCGATATGTCTCCCTCTTTCTCGATTTGTTTCTCCTTCAGACTTGTCTGCCTCCGAACAACCTTTCTAGTTTCTCTATTGACTTTTTTGTGTAAAGAAATGATTGAATATGTTCTTTGTGAAAGTAATTTCTGTTTGTCACGGTTTAGTGTTTTCTCAAATCCTTTTGGGTCAGTTGAATTGAATTTTGTGGTGTCAAAGCCAGCTATTTTTGGTAGCTCATTGTATTAAACAAATGTTTGTTTACTGACCACATCCTGCAATGTTGTTTTGTTCGGGTTGGTTGGCGTGTCCCCTTGCTTATAGATCTGTTTCTGGTTGAGGTTTCAATCTTGTTGCAGTAAACACCTATGTGAATTTACTTAAAATTGTGTACAAGCAACGATGTTCTATACTAATTTGTTTATTTTTTCTTTGTTCTATTTAAACCATCTAAAGGCGATATTGAAAGTTGGTGGCCTCAAACCGAACAGTTAGTCTATGGGTTTTGAATTAATCTTTGTGGTTTGGTATAATCTGGGTTATTTTTCTTTTTGCAGTTGTTCTTCTCCTACTTCAAGGATTTGGTGGGCAGAGAAGTGACCGTGGAGCTAAAGAACGATTTAGCCATTCGAGGAACTCTCCAGTCTGTTGATCAGTACCTCAATATTAAGCTCGAGAATACAAGGGTTGTTGATCAAGACAAGTACCCTCACATGGTATGTTAACAACATTTTCCTGTCCACACTTTAGGGCTTTCTTCTTATCCCAGATTTAGGGTTTTGTGCTTTCTGAATTATTTTATTTTATTTTTAAATCTGATGGCTCTATGAGCAACATGAACTTGTTTGGGGGAACTCATGGGCACCTTAAGACTTCTATTTTGTGATTGTTAATGAAATGTGAAAATCCTTGGATTCTAGTTAATTTCTTCTTGATGTTGTTATAGGTATTATGGTTTTTTATGTGTACACTTTAGACCTATGGTTTAGGGTTTTATCAGTGTGTGGTTCTCATTTGTTATTTTGTTCAAAGTTTTGTACCCTTTACTATTCGAAGTAACGAAGGACACGGGTACGTACCAGGTGAATATGTTTACGGTATCGCCACTTGATTAATAAGTACGGTACACTCTTCCTGAATGCAAACTCCTCTGGCAAGCTTTTCCGGATTTACCTCACTCGAGAATTCCCACGTAAATCAAGCTTACTAGTCACTTTATTGGCCCAATGGTGGACACACGATATACACCAGTTAGAGAAAAACTATGGAAGAGGTTTGCAGTTGGCCTAAAGGAGTAATGGCGAAGCCACAATATATAGCAGGTAGAGACAAACTATATTGTCTGTTTACTTTTATTTTCATCTAAAAGGGTGCAATGTTAGATTTCTATACTCTGTTACTAGTCTTTTACCAAAAAGAAAAAGGAATATTGGCAAGTTTATTTATAAGAAACAAATTGGGCACTCCTTATATGAATACATGATTCTTCCCGTTCTCGGGGCATAAATGTTCAGTGGTAAATTTTTTACTATTTTCCTTCTCCTGGTCCTTATTTTGTAATTAACTTTGATATAGTATGCCCATACATATTGGAAAAAACCAGTGAAAGTTCATTAACGAGTTTCGACCAATATTGGTCTTTTATGTTATTTTATTTGTAAAAAGCGACGTGCATGCTTGGTTTGATTTGAGGCTAAATTCATATAAATATGACCCATTGCTCAAGATGGTTTTAGTTAACCCGATTTCATGAAATACTTGACACTTGAGTAAGGATATGTGATATGATCCAAATGTTTCAGATATGCTACTAGTGAAGCATATTCAACGATTCAGCTTCAGGTCAAAAAAAATTCAAGGTACCGTTATACAACGTATCTCTTGTGAAAATTTGTTTATGTCAAGAAATACATACAACATGAGTAGGTGAATTTTTGGTGATTTCCTCTTGCCATAGAACAATATTAGATGATCCGATGCTTTGACACCAACCGTCATTGTAGACTTAACTGAGTCTGTTTCAGATAGCTCCTCTCACTGTAGGTGTTGTTTGTAAAAAGGAATAAACCGACATTTCAAAGGAACAAGTAGATCGAATGACCATAATTTTCAAGTCCTGATATATTCTGAAGGTTCTGCTAGCGTTGAGTTGTCAAAAGTGACTGAAAAATACTTTGGAAAATAGAAAAGCATACAATTAAAATGATTGAATCCTATCTTTGCATAAACATAAAATTGTGAGTGAAGTTTTGTCACTAAAACTTCAGTTTGTATAACTGGTTTATAAGGCGTCCAACTTTGACATGATTTGCGATGATCTGCAAGTACTTTCTGTTATGGGAGTGATCTGCATGGTACTTTTTAACGATGCTTCTGCTGTAGGAAGAATTTCCATGCAATTGTCCTCCAAAATTTTGAGTCCAAAAGCTTGGCTACTCAGAGTTCCAACATTTAAAATCGACTAGTTCATCTTGAGACGGTCTCAGAAATAAGTACTATTCCCTCCTTCCTTCTTCAGGAGTTCCTATTTCCTTTAGGATTTCACCTTTGGAATGGCATTACTAAGTGAATACTTAGTAGATTTTGTAATAAAGAGTACTCTGCGTGCAGTTACCTTTTTGTTTAAATGCTCGAATGCTACAGGGACTCTTTAATTGGGACAGAGAGTGTTATTTATAAGCATTTGAAGAAACTTTCATAAATTTCGTTGGAGTTTGAGAAAGTACACAGTTATGAAAGTTGCTCAGTGCCAATCTCAGTAATAGGGTAGAAGTTGGAGGTTTTATCATTGTTAATCTGGTTAGCAATGGCATCCGTCTGTAATTAGAACTTGGTACCTTCAGTTTCTTATACGTCATTTGCATTGCTGGTATACAACCCTTGCCACCAGAATGATTACCTTACCATTTGGGTAATCACGAAAATCCTTTGAAGTCTGTGAAAACATGGGGTCCCAGACAGTCATTTAGTTGTGTGTATTTGCTATTAAGCTGAAAAGATAGAACAACATCATTTGATTCTCTCTTCAAGAACTTGATAATTGTGGCCCTATTATTAATACTCCTTCTGTCCTTTGTGTAGTCTCTTTTACCCATTTTTGGATTTACTATATTGCGTGTCTGGGTTTTAAAATTAAGCTCACGTATTCCATGGTTTTCCAACTTTTAATCGTAATTTCTCAAAAGGGTAATCAAAAGCTAGATGAGAGGAAGTTATAAAAAACACATATAAGGGCAATTATGTTTTGCGTATATTCTTCCCGGATGTGCAATTTAGGCCTTACAACTGGAGTCAATTGCCTGCCTTTGCGCATATGACATGATTACCATTGCATTTCGAGTGTATTTGCAGTTTTAGTTGAAACTATTGGCATAGTGTGCTTTCCCTGATTTGGCTGATGTAGTGTTTGATCTTTTTTCTTTTGGAGTAGGTGGACCTTTCTTTTGTTAATTTCTGGTTGAATATACTAAAGAAATTGTGATACCATTGCAGCTGTCGGTGAGGAATTGTTTCATCAGAGGATCAGTTGTGAGATACGTGCAGTTACCACCAGAGGGAGTTGACATTGAACTGCTCCACGATGCCACCAGAAGAGAAGCTCGGGGTGGCTAGAAATCAGTAGCCATGATATGCAACAATGTATTTCTATTAGCTACTTGTTTTGTATGACTGACTCAATTACTTTGTTAACTGAATGAAGTTTCTTTCAATCTGAAGATTACCTCTCAGAAAAAACTATTTACGGTCTGTCATTTTCTGGTCTGGTATGACATGGTGGTTTTCTATGATGGCTTGTGCTAATTACATTGATTGTTTGAATTAGGATGTTGAAGTTACAATAAGTTTCTTTCTTTAAAAAAAATAATTATAAATATGACAATAGACCATAGAGCAGAAGTCAAGTCACCATTTACGTTGAATGAGATTTACACCAAGAAGCACTCACTTATGTTACTGAACAAGTAAGTTTACCTTCATTTCATTACTCTGGTTTTTCTTTTTGCCTATTTTTCTTATTTACTTTCCATTGATATATGGCACTATTATTGACTAATTTATTTATTAATTTGTAGATGTCCTGCTTTGAAGAAGTTGGTGCTCCATCAATCAGGTTCATCTACTATGTTGGCCCTGTTATCTGTTATTGGAAAATTTAAAAATCTGGAATCACTTGAAATTAGGAGATATTTATGATTTAAAGATATTGTGACTGAAATTGGTGCTCACTGTGAGAATTTTGTTGCCTTGCTTAAAAGGCCTATATTGGAGAAAAACAAGTAATGACCATAGTTACTAGTTTGCCTAAAATTAGGGGTTTAACTCTGAGGAAGGTATTAATTAAACGGGAGAATCTGATCAAAATTTTGAAGGGGTGTGTGGAACTTGTGTTTTTGTATGTTTGTGGTTGCCGTGGTTTTGATGAAGACAGCGAGGAACTATCAAAGCTTGCTTCTCATATCCGCTCATTTAAGTGTTCTGGTTCAGTTTTTGATACATTGGACGATTATGACAGCTATGGGTATGATTCTGATTATTATTACTTTGATTATGACGAATGGTAAGGTTATAAACATTATTGCCAAGCTATTTGACTGAAAATCTTTTCAAGGTCTATGCATTTTGCCTTATTAGGTTAATAATGATGTACTGCACTGTTTGCTATTCCTTTTTTAAAATAGGACCTTGCTAAATGGCCAGAATCTGACCAGCCAGAATTGTTCTAATTACTATTTTACCCCTAAGTTACTCTCTTAGATCATTTTATTTAATCACAGGGTCATTTTAAACTACACACAAATCGTTTTAAACTATTCATTTGCTGGGTGGAGTAAATTTATCCCTTCCCATTTTCTTTTCCAGATTCCTTTCTTTGTCTTCTCCCCACTGTCCCCAATCAATTCATCACAACAAAACCAATTCCGTATCAATATAGAAAACCAAATCAATAAAAAAGTAAACATGAATTCGATGTTCAGCCATGGCGACAGATTGAGGCTTGAAATCGAATGGCCTGGGTTGCTTGAAATCGGCGGATTGATGTTCAAACATGAATTCTTCCATTGCGGATCTGGGTTCCATGAAACTTCTTCAACAGATCTGGTAATGAAGGGTGGTGATTTTCGAAAGCTTTTTCAAAAAATCTGGGTTCCTAGGAAGCCTCTTCAACAGATCTGGTAATGAAGGCGGTGATTAACTCGGTTCCATTGCAGAGAGGGAGAACGGGAATTGAGAGAGAGAGAGATAGAGAGACATAGACCCATGTGGGTTCCATTTCTTGCTTTGGAGCTGTCTTCGTTCTTTCCGGTGAAGAGATGGGTCGTTTATGTTGACTGTAAGAGAGAGAGAGATGGGTCTATGTAGACTGGAGAGAGAGATAGAGGCATGAATTGTTAGGTCATTAAGAATTAAGGGTATATTACCAAAAATACCCTTAAATATCTTTTCTAGCCGGGCAAATTCTGGCTTCCCATACTTACTGTTTAAAATAATGTTGTACGAATGGTAACGTAGCTCTCTGTTATCATTATGTATGTCCAAGTTTCAATTAAGATAATTACAGATTGTAGTAAAAAGAGGAGAGATTAGAATGTTTTCTAGCTTTTCATTTAGATACATAGGTAACTTTTTTTTAATCAAGATAAATCCCCCAATAATTAGGATTAATTAATTTAATGTCATAAAATAACCCAAAATGGGCAAAGGGCATTTTGGTACGCTTTTTTCAAAAAGTGTGGTATTAAGTATTTCATAGGTGCTGTATTAAGCACCTATGTTACATTTTTGTGAAACTTTGTTTGTACTGTTCAAATTGTATAAATCTTTTAACTTTTCAATTAGGTCTAAACTAAGGAATTTAGTTAGTTTGATGATAATATCACATTACATTCTAGAAGACGAGCTCTCAAAGCCCTGAATTCACTGGCGAATAATACCAATTTGAAACATTTCATTGTTAAATTATTAATATTAAGACAAGGAAGTCAACTTAGACCATTAACAACAAAGGATTTTTTGGGGAGCTTAACCGGATTGTTTGAGATTCTATCAAACAATAATGGTTCCTCAAAAATGCTTGATAAGCAAAAAGTGGGTTTGGGAGCCAAAGAAGCTCTGGAGCTTAACAAAAAAAAAAGACCAAGAAATGACGTTGTTTAAACAAAAAAAAAGCCCAAAACACTGAGTTTTGAACAAAAGAAGGGGACAGCTTCTGGCGCCACTGCCCCCAACAACCTGCTGCCCAAATTTCTTTTTCTTACATCGCTGTTTTTGACAAATTTTAAGCCATAAAAATATTTTTTTTCTGAATTAAAAGATCATATTTTTATCTATAAATAGAGACTTGGTTTGTTTCATTTGGGTATTAGAAAAAAATTTCTATGATTTTTTTTATTTATGTTTTTAGTCATTTTTCTATAAAAATATTAAATTAATAGAGATAAAGATGGTGGGGTATGTAAAAGTGTTGGAGTTTGTATATTGTTGGAAGGTTATTTTTGTCGGGGACCTTAATGGCATTTTTGTAATAAAAATGAATAAAAATGGAGCTTGAGCTCCCAACTTTGTTGTACATAGCCTGCCTAATTGAGTTGAAGCTCCCTTCTCCCTGTCTGAAGCTTTTGGTTTCTGTATTCTTGAAGCGCTGCTGCAGAGCCAGTGTAATTGGGGTCACCACGGGAGTAATTATGCCATCATTTTTCTCTTGTTGTGATTCAATTAGCCACACAAAACTTTGATGAGGAACTGGTCATCCGGCGGGGTGGATTCTGGAAAGTGTACAGAGGTACCAGTAATGATGGGCCGAGTATTGTTGCTGCCATTAAGCGTTTAGATTCCAGGTCCAAGCAAGGTGCCTCCAAGTTTTGGGCCGAAATCGAGATGCTTTCTAAGTTATGGCATTGTCACCTAGCGTCCCTTATCGGTTTTTTGCAATGATAAGGATGAAATGACACTTGTCCACGAATTAATGCCCCATGGCACCCTTGCGGATCATATGCACAAACTTAGAACTCGACTATCTTGCATAGGTGCTGCAAGAGGTTTGGACTACTTACACACAGGTACCGGTACCCATCATGTAGTCATACACCGTGATGTAAAGAGCTCCAACATTTTATTGGATGATAGATGGGAAGCTAAGATTTCTGATTTTGGGTTGTCAAAAGTAGGCCCCGAAAATCAGCCATCCACTTTTGTTAGCACTGCCGTCAAAGGCTCTTTTGGGTATCTAGATCCAGGGTATTTCTCAACTGGCAGATTGACGAGGAAATCTGACATGTATGCATTTGGAGTGGTTTTACTTGAAGTGTTGTGTGGGAGACGTGCAGTGGATACAAATCTTGATGAAGAGCAATGGGGCTTGGTAGGATGGGCTCGAGATTGTATCAAAGAAGGAAAACTAGAGCATATTGTTGATTCTAGTCTGAGAGGGCAAATCTTACTGAATTACTTGAAAGAGTTTGCACAAATTGCGGAACGGTGCTTGTGTAATTGTCCCAAGACGTCCTACAATGTCTGAGGTTGTGGTATGTCTTGATTATGCACTGGCATTACAAGAGAGACCTGATTATTCTGAACCTGACTATTCTGCAACTTCTGCCAAAAAAAATAAAATACATTCAGTAGAAAGATTTAAAAGTTTCTCTTTTATGCACTCTGGTAAACCCTTACTCATCATGGCTAACATGTTCTCTCTTTGTGTGAATATTACTGTACTGGATTCTGGATTCAGGAGTACCTGGAAACATTATGTCAAACCTTGCAGAGATGCAACTATTTTGTTAACTCTTGCAAATAATCGTTCTAGGACGCCTTGAGGTCATTGAAAGCAATATGATTCTGATGTTGGGATATCGCTGCAATTAATTGAATAGGATTAACATTGTTCAGGAGAAAGATGGATAAACATTTTTTTTTGTATAATGGATCAAATTGAACCCATATAGTACTACATGGGTTAAAAGTATCATGTAGCTGGAATACATTATTTTGTTATTTTTCTTATTCCACAGTATGGTGATGCAAGTCCATCTTGGAAGAATGGAAAGTATAATTGTGGCACCAGTTACAATTCCCTCATACCAAGGGGCCATACTTACCTATCTAAAAAAAAACCACTTACATACCATTTCCAAATAAATATCTTGTAGTGAACAAAGATGGATAATGTCCTACAAAGTTACTCAGAGTGGGGGAATTGTGATGCCAAACTTGAAGGAGTTCACATTTGCTGACATGAGAAAAGCGACCAGGAATTTAGGCCAGAGACATTACTGGGGGAGGGAAGTTTTGGAAATGTTTTCACAGGTTGGATTGACAAGGACACATACACTGCGTCAAAGGTCGGTGCTGGAATGCCTGTTGTCATTAAGAAAGGAAATGCAGACAGCTTTCAGGGACTTTTAGAGTGGCAGGTAAATCAACTTTTTATGTCAATTTCTGATAAAGAACTGAAATTCTCTTAGAATAAATTTGGTCGTAGTTATGCTTTTGTAGGCAATAGCAACACCATGTATATTTATTCCTTAAAACGTATCATGTCTCCTTATTGTAGAAGTAATGTTGCCAAATTTTGAAGAATATGCAAGTTTAGTTGTAGGATTTCGAAGCTTTACATTTTTAATGGAAGTTCTATACTGTAGCTTTACATTCTTAGCAGAAGTTCTATATTACTTCTAGTCTTCTACTAATATCCTATGTATTCAAATTCCTAGTGTTACTTTAGGTGTTATTTGGTGGTACTACTTAAAAAGAGGTCGAATGTAAACATTGTTTCCACAAAGTTTATGATAGTTTTGCCAAATAGAATGTTTGGTTCTACAAACTCTCCAGCAGCAAGCAAATTCACCATAACACCTAGATTTTCCAGAAAAGAATCCTTCATCGAATAAAAAAATTGGAATAAGTTGCCAATTTCTTATAAATAATAACCTCCAAAGAAGTCACTTTATAGGCCAACGGAAAATGAATGAAGTTCTCTGTAATAGCACATCATCCATTTAGTTTCCTTGGAGCCAAGAGTGAAGAAAAAGGAAAAAAAGGAAACTGCCAAAAAAAGGCATCCATGTGTAGGAAATGGCCATTTTCCAGCCTGCCTTCTTTGAGAAAATACAAATAGGAAATGGAGATATTACAATAATTAGCCGAGTCAAAAGAAGCAGAAAGGAACCAATAACTTTACTGATATAGATTGCAATTTTCATGGCAGGGAGAGGTGAACTTCTTGGGGAAATATGAACATTCTAATGTTATTGATCTCTTGGGCTACTGCGGAGAAGACCCAGAATATCTTCTTGTGTACAAATTCATGGAGAATGGAAGCTTAGTCAACAACCTTCTCACAAGTGTGCATCAAAACACTTTTGATTGTTATAAGTGACATAAATAATGAAGTCAACATCTGACTAAACTGGTGATTGCAGAAGATTCTTTGAAAATTGTGCCATGGGCTGTGTGGCTTAAAATCATGATCAGAGTGACCTGAGGCGTCACGTTTTTGCACAGAAAATAGATAGTGTCATACATTGCAACTTTAAGGGTTCTACTATTTTGCTGGATGTGGTACAATGCTATGTCTTCTCTATCAATTACAATTCATTTTGCTTATATCATACTGGTTTTGGAGTCAAATCAAATTAACTGTTTTGAATGTTTGATGTTAACCAATTTCATCTGCCAGAATTATAATGCAAAACTTTCAGGTTCCTTTAATGGCGACAGCCACGTTTCTACACGTGTTGTGGGAACCTATGGTTTTGCAGCTCCCCAGTACATGGCCACTGGTAAGTCATGAGATCATCTTCTTTTCTGTTATTGGTTTCTGTCAAATCTTTAATGACAGATTTGTGTATATTGGTAATAGAAATACTGTTTCACAATTCCAGAGTGCTCTGGTTAGTTGTTGAGAGAGACATTACATAGAGGAAGTTTCTGGAAACCATAAATGTAAATTGTATAAACTACAAATTTCTCTACTTGCTTAGAAGTGTTTTGGGAATTCCACGAAGAACCAGTTCATCGTTCAGAAATATATCCCAGATTTTATAAGCCATCTAAGGCTTATTGAAGTATGCAAGATATTTTCAATTTCACTGGTTAGATGAAAATGATCAGGGAAATGTAGAACGTAGAGTTAAGTCCGGATGACTTTGGCAAGTATGATCTATCTACAACCTGATGGGAATCATGACCCGACATCTAGGGCTACAAATCAAGGCCCTGTCCAAACAATTCACGGAAACACAAGAAATATATAAGTTAAAAGAAAAACTGTTACAAGTCACTAGTAGGGGTGGGCATCGGGTTTTTCGGGTTATCGGGTCGGGTACCTAAAAAATGGGTAGGCTATTTTACTACCCAAACCTGCTCCGAAAAAATCGGGTAACCGTATTTCAGGTACCCGAATTCATCGGGTAACCGAAAAAATCGGGTTCGGGTAACCCGTTATGTTTAAAACCATTTTTTTTAATTAAAAAAAATCATTTTTTTGTGCTTGGTAGGTTTGCAATTGCTTGGTATTGTTAATAGTAATGTGATTTAAGAGTAGACTAAAGTCATAAGTAGTTGATTAGTTGGTTTAATGTAATAAAAAGATTAATAATAATAATAATAATTAATCATTTGAAAATCGGGTTTTTCGGGTACCAATGCAAAACCCGATAAACGACCTGCATTCTTCAGATTGGGTAACCCGTCAACTGAAAATACCCGATCCGATCGAATCGGATTCGGGACCCGAAAACCCGAACCCGTTTGCTCATCCCTACAAGTCAGTTTTTGAGTCAACTTCGACGGGCTTCACAGGATGTTGTAGAGCTCGAAATTTGGTGTATAATATATTGTTGGAAATCCCTGAATGTCTAGTTTCCAACCATCAAACAGATCTTAATTCCGAGTTTTCTAGAAGAAGCTAGACCCAAAATAGTCAGAATAGACGGAAATATTGACTTTGTAACTTTAGATTCATCTTGTTAGCAGACATTATAGATCAGCCCCCCTTTCCTTTTCACATTCCATGCATTAGGGCATTTAAGATAATGTTATCTCTTTTGTATTGAGCACTATATAAACTCAAGTGCTATTTCATTTGAAAAGGAGATTGAAGTATGAAATCAAATTGAAGAACTCTTTTAAGTGTTACTCTTATTGAGTGTTTGTGAGATTTCTTTGATTAGAATCTGAACCTTTGAACTTATCAAGCCCATAGAGTCGTGGGTTTGTGGCGTTATGTGATCGTGGGTCGTCGACAATTGCATCAACGGTTCCGATTGCACCCTAAGGTTCCTATTCAATCGTGAATAGTGGGTTGAGGGAGGCTCATTCTATCCATTTCCTTTCCATTGTTGCTAAGTACCTATTCTTCTTCATTCACGTTGGAACTTCTTCGAATCGAACTTGGTCGAGTTCACATTCCTGCGTGTAGGTATTAACTTTGACTGTCTTTCTGGGGTTTTTCTTGTTCATGTGTCCCCGATCGACCTGACATCTGTTTAAGGGTTGAACACTTGTTCATGAGTAGGCTAAGAGTGTGCGTGTATTTCACAAGGGTCTGGGATGTTCATGGTTAAAATCAAATCTTTCAAATCTTTAAGAAAAAATTGAGGGAACTTGTGTTCAACTAGAAAGAATCAGCAAATATAAACTATTCATTCTCTTTGAGTAAAGAGTCTCTATTTAAAAGTTAATTATATTTTTAAATGATACTTGTAATAGTTCATTAGTAATAAAATAATATTTTATCTCTTAATTTTTGAAAGTGAATTTTTAAGTAAAAATGTGAAATATCTTAAAATAAAATAGTTGATTTTTTGTCCAGAAGGAACGGAGGAGTATCTGATAATAATAATAATATAAGACTCCAATCTTGGCTTTATTATAAAAAAAAATGAAGAGGGATGTCTTTAGTTTTGGAGTGGTATTATTGGTAGTACTGGTTAGTCAACATGAATTAGATATGGAACGGCCAGATGGGAAGAAAACTCTGGTGGATTGGACACAGTTATTAAAAGTGGAAGGCGAGAGGTGGGCTAGATGCCCAATTTTTAGGTGAGGCGGGCGACTTAAAGGCGAACAAGCCTATAAATTAAGAAAAAAATAATATATATATATATATATTTTCTGTTTTATGCAAAAAAGTTTATTATTTTATTTTGAGTTGTTTCACTTAAAGATTATATTTTCAAAAATAAAAATATAAAAATATCATTTTATTACTAATGAGCTGTTAAAAGTGTCATTAAAAAAAATTGACTTTCAAACGAGGACTTTTTGTCCGAAACGGAAGGAGTATGTTATTGTAACATAATTCCAAGCATGTATAAATGAAAAAAAAAGAAAATAGAAAAAAAGAGAGTAAACACTGCAACAACAAAACAAAACATAGTTAACCCCCATCCTTTTTCATAATTACACAACAACCAAAAAAAGAGACAAAATATAGTGATATGGATTTAAAAATAGAGTAAACAAGAAAAAAGAGAGACTAAAAACAGAGTTAAAAAACTGGGGAAAAAATGAGTAAAAAAATGAAAAAAGAGAGAGTAGACGTGTTTGAAGACTTAGTATAAACATCCAAATCATCTTCAAACCAACCAAACAACTTGGAAATACCCTTTGTAGGTTCTGGTGACCTCGTCTGCCATCTCCAACAAGTTTTTCGGTGGTCGACACCGGCGCTGTCAACTTTTTCAGCGAGATTTGGGGATAAAAAAGGTATGCATGTGTTCGCCTCCTCAAGTAAATGACATTTGTGGCCTTAGATTGTGCAAATACTAAATTGATTTATTTAGATATAAAAAAATATCTCGAAATCTAAAATAAAAAAACCCAGATCTTGTCAGATTTCTCATAGATATGGTCTGAATTCTCATATGTTCGCCGTAGGCTGCTTTGTCTCGCCTCATGCCCCTCGAGAAAAAAAATGATCGCCCTAGTCACAAAAGCGAACATGCCTCATCTGACCTCTGACAAAGCGCGGACCCCTTCGCATCGCCTCTCGCGTCAGCGAAGAGGCGAATGCCTTCATAACTATGGATTGGACCATTCTGCTCCTAACTAATAAAAGAAAGCTAAAGAAAATAATGGATCCGTGTCTCGAGCATTACTACCCTCCGAAGGTGCGATCCAGGTAGCTAAATGTGTACTAAAATGTCTCTAAGCTTACGACAAGGATGGGCCGTTAATGGAAGAAGTGTTGCAAACTTTAGAAAAGATCAATGGCATGAAGATCTGATTGGGGATTTCTACATAACCTGAAACCAGATTCCAAACAGTCATCAATGTGAAACAATGTTCTCCTTTAATTATGTATTACTTTTATCATAATATATACCGACTCTTCAAGGTATGCTATCATCGTGCCATACTGCCATAGGCATGGAAACGAAGTTATAGTATAGGTAAAATGTAGCACTACCCCTAATGGTTTGTCCAAGTACCTGTGCCACCCCTACCCATATCCATTTGGCCTTTCTTGGTGCCTACCTCTTCTCTTAGCTTTGGTTACATTTTGTCATAAAATAAAGTGTAAGAATTTTTAATTATTTTTATATTCAATTGAGATTAAAATGCTACAAATTATTTCTCCACTTACTAGAACAACCATTACATTCATCTTAAACCACATAATCCATGTTGTCATCATCTTTCATAATACATAAACTATTAGTATTGCTATGAACCTATGGTCTAGGATGGGATTTACCTTTTCATTCCCGCTCCACTATAACTTTTTCATTCTCAATACCGTCCATTTTTGTTATAGGAAATTAATGGTAATCTCGTTCTCGTCCCACTAACCCAAATAATAACTAAAAAAATGACTTACGACAAGTTGTGAGAACCCCGTTTTGATGCCGTCGTTGTCGTGTGAAAAACGGCAGCGTTTCAAAACATTAATATACGTGAAATGCGTTTGGCTTCGTTGTAGATTTTAAAAAGGTGTATACAGAGTCGTCAATTATATTTTAAGATTAAATAGAGTAGGTTTGATACTAATTTACGAGTTGAGAAGGAGTTAGGCCATATTGGGTTTTGTTAAAAACATGTTTAGTTTTGTGTGTTTAGTCTAAAAAAAATACCTTATATATATATATATATATATATATATATATATATATATATATATATACTAGTACTCTTGTCCGTGTCGATGGCACGACGTCGGTTTGAGAATTTATCAATAAATAACGGTGTCAGTATGAGCGTGATCAATGCATGAACCGATCATGATAAAAATAAATTAATAAATGCATATTTTCTTTTACATATGAGCCAGAATACAAAATATATTTTGATGCCACCGGGATGAATTTGGCTAGGTCCAAAATGGATAACGTCTTCCTATGAAATTAGGTCTGGTAATTACAATCCAAAACCTGCTAACTCACCTAACGCAGTCTGAAAATTATTCGACTTAACCCGAGCCGTTACGTTTTTTGGTAAAATAAATTAACGGGTCGATTTGAGTCGGGTTAAAGTGTGTCGAACACGTTATCCATTTTGACCCGTTATTTTTTTGCTATATAAATATAAGTTTTTTGATGGAAAATTACGGATCAAAACGGATCGACCCGTTCTGACCCATTACCCATTTCAACCCATTTAATCATGCTTCTCTCTTTTTTTATTTTTATATTTATATAAAGCTTCATGTTTTAAGATGATTTTTTTCTTTTTTTATTTATAAATTATCAATTTTTTTTGCTATCTACCATTTATCTCAATGGCCACTTTCAAGCATTAGGAGTATTCACATATACTTCCGTTTCGAGTAAAAAGTCTCAATTTGGGTTTGAAAGTCAATTTTTTTTAAATGATACTTTTAGTGGCTCGTCAATAATAAAATGACACTTTTATACCTTAATTTTTTAAATACTTTTTTTTTAAATCAAACATCTTAAAATGAATTTAAAATGACATTTTTAAATCAACATTTACTTCCATAGATGTACTTTTCCTTGGTTCCTTCAATAATCTTTTAACCAACCTAAGCGTAGTATTGTCAAGCAGGTCAAGACTTTTTCTTTTGGAGTTAGAGGCAAACAATAAAAATGAGGTTCTCAATATGCACAGAGAAATTGTTTCTGTTTGAAAGTTAATTTTTTTTAAAATAACAATTTTAATAGCCCATTGGTAATAAAATAATATTTTTATGCTTTAATTTTTTAAAATGGACTATTTAAGTAAAACTTGTCAAAATTGAATAATAAACTCTTTGTTCGAAACGGAAATAGAAATATTTAAATATTGTGTGTGTGTATATATATATATTTAAAATATTTTTTTAAATCAAACATCTTAAAATGAATTTAAAATGATATTTTTAAATCAACATTTACTTCCATAGACGTACTTTTCTTTGGTTCCTTTAATAGTCTTGGGACCAACGTAAGTGTAGTATTGTCAAGCAGGTCAAGACGTTTTCCTTTGGAGTTGGAGGCAAACAATAAAAATGAGGTTCTCAATATGCACAAAGAAATATACTTAATCCATTTAGAGTAAATAATATCCGTTTGAAAGTTAAATTTTTTAAAGAAAATGATAATTTTAATAGCTCATTGATAATAAAATAATATTTTTATGCCTTAATTTTTTAAAATGAACTATTCAAAATAAAACATGTCAAAATTGAATAGTAAACATGTCAATATTGTGTGTGTGTGTGTGTGTGTGTATATATATATATATATATATATATATATATAAAGCTAGAATATAACTATTTCATCAAATAGATTTATTAGTCCATTTTACATGAAGGCATAAATAGTTGAAAGAAATAAAAAAAATGAAGGAAAAAAGAAGAAAGAAGGAGAACAGAGCGGAGTACAAAGTTTAAAAAGAGAACAAAAAAAAAAAAAAAAAAACTAAGCCAGTTGAGAGTGAGACGAAGAAAATGATGGAAAAAAGCTGGTTGAGATAAAAACGTGAATAGACGTAAATAAGAAACAGTTAGATTAGGTTGAGATAAAAACAGTTTAGATGAGATTTATGAAGAAAAACATGATAGGAAACAGTTAGATTAGGTTGAGATAAAAACTGTTTTGATGAGATTTAAGAAGAAAAACGTGAATAGGAAACGATTAGATTATGTTGAGATAAAAACAGTTTTGATGAGATTTAATCATGGTCGGTGATTGTCTTTGGTAAAAACAAATCTTGGTCGGTAAATAGCTTTTGAAACCGCCTGATCTGTTTTATATAATAGATATGAAATGAATGAGATATGTTTTATATTCTATTTGGGCATTATAATGGCTATTTTGTGATAAATTAACATTTAAAGTGTATTAGCCATTATTTAATCTATTTAAGCATAATAATAACTATTTATATATTTTATGGACATTTAAAATAGGGATAAGTGTACCATTAGTCCCTGAACTTTGATCAAGCACATCATTAGTCCCCAAACTTTCAAAAGTTTCACCACTGACCTAAGTAGGCCTTTTTTGCTCATCGGAGGTCCCTAGCCCTAATGCCGTTTGTTTATTTCCGTTAAGTGAACATGTGCCACTCACATGCACAAAATAAGGGAGTTATGTGTAACATCATCAAAATAGGGGGTAATGTGAAAATTTTAAATCCAAAAGAAAATTTTAAAAATAAAACCCAAAACCCAGCCTTCCGTCTTCCTCCGGCTCCACACCCCGCCTCCTCATCTCTTTCCATGGCCACCATAGCCACCATCTCCGGCCAAAACCCCCCTCAGCAGAGCCGGTAAAGCTCCGCCTTCTCCAAACAAGCTCGTTCCAGATCTTCATCGCCATTACGCACCATGTCAGGCCGGCCCCCTTCCTACCCTCTATCCACACCCATCATAATCACCGACACCATCTACAAACCCAACAGCATACCAAGCCCCACCATAGCCCCTAGCAACCTTCTGCTCGCTCCAGCTTCGACATTCTGTTATCACCTGGGTCCAGTGTAGACATATGTGAAACCTCACAAAGCCCTATCACATTCGAAATCGTCTCAATTTGATGTAACAATTTCAAGTCGGCGAAATTGTAAACAAATATCTTCTGCTCCAAAACAACAACAATTCTATCCCTCCGGAGCCGGACACCGCGGACCTCGATCGGACGAGCTCGCCGATGCACCGGCCTCGGTGATCGTCCCAAATCATGACCTTATTGAGAGGGTACTGAGGGTCAGGCCCACCACCAACTAAAGCAAGTATATTGCATCTACACAGCATCTCAACAACACCAATTCCACCCCCGTTTTCGAAGTCCCGGCGGAAAATCTCATGGAAGGGGTCGCAATTGTAAATTCGAAAACCGTGGTCAATCCCGCTGGCAAAACAGCCGTGGTCCTAGTTGAACGACTGTAGACACCCCAATTTCGTACCCCTAATATGTGACATGACATAAAATATCAAGAACTGTTGAAACATTAACAAATGTCAAGTTACAGGATCGAAAATGCAAAAGGAAAAAGTAGGATGCATGAACAAGTGAACCTGGGAGGAAAGTGTCAAAAACTCAAACTTGGAAAGCTGCTTGGTGCCGCACCAAGGGTCTCCTTGGCGGCACCAAACTCTTCACTGTAGCTCTCTCTCTGATGTGAAAAGTACAAACTGTGATGCACAAGGTACAAGTGGCTGAAGCTGATGAACAAACTCAAGAATGACAGCCGCGTCCCTGCCTCCTGCTATAAATAGAGAGCTCGGCCTCCTCATTTCAGTGCTCAATTTCATCGCAACGAAGCGCTGAGAAATTCTCTCCGCGTTCTTTCGAAGCGATTAGTACGAGAGGTGCGAGATAGGTGAGTGGAAGCCCCTAGAGTATCCAAACCCTGTCCAAACTCCGCCAAAATATATATCCACTAGTTATAAGTAATCCCTAGCCTAGCTGTTAGGTATCCACCTCATTTCCCCGACCCAAAAATCCCAAAGTAAGCCGTTACTCTGCCCGAGTAACGAGCTGAAAAACACCCTTTATAAACCGTTATTCCGCCTAACCAAAAAGGCCAAAACCACAAAAACTAAGCCGTCACTCTGCCCAAACCAAACAAACCAAAACTACCATATATAAGCCGTCACTCTGCAAAAATCAAAACAACAAACACACACACAAACAACAAAAGTCTCCCTCTCCCGAGAAGGACAGAGCTAGCACACCGCCGCTCTAAAAGGTAACAACCTTTAAGGGCGTGTTTATTTATTTATTTATTTTATTGTCTATTCATTATTTTGTAAAATTATTATTTAAATCCGGCACAATGTAGTCTTTATAAGCCGTTGTGCTGCCCGGATTAGATTAGGAAATAATATGTAAAAGAGCCGTTATTATGGCCAAATATTCTTAAATATGTTTGTAATTATTGGAAGGAGACTCATGAGTCCAGTAAATAATGTAGCTACGAATGTATTTGTTTAAATTTCCCTTGTCATTATAATACCTTATTTATTTGCTAAATAAATGTGACAATAAGCATACTTCAGCCAAAAACCATTTTCGAGACCGAAAGGGCGAGTTGGGTGCCTAGCACCTTCCCAACTCGTAACTTAGCCTCCGAACCCGCTTTTAAAATCTCGGTTTTCTTTTTCGGTTTTTCTTTATTTTTGCTTTAAAATAAAGATGGCGACTCTAAAACTTTCAGATCCAGTGGGGCCTCGCAACACTCCTCTTTGCACTTTCCTCGTTTCTCCCCTAAAAAGGGAGATACGAGAATGGAGGGGTGATGCATTCCCATATCCTGGTATCCCCTAAACAAGGGATAACTTGATGCGGGAAACCCATAGCTCCCATAGTGATCTGAACAGGCCATAAGGCTATTTTCAATAAATCCATAGTGGGGGCGGCCCAATATCCTTTCTTGCACTTCTCCGTTTTCCCCTAAAGAAAACAGGGGAGAATGGGAATGGAAGGGTAATGCATTCCCATATCCTGTTATGCCTGAACAAGGGATAACTTGACATGGGAAACCATTAGTTCCCATTTTGGATACAAAATCCACTCAAGGCAACCGAGGCACATTCCAACGTGCTAATATAGACAGCACTCCTCTCGCACTTTGGATTTCGCCTTCCCCTAAACAAGGGAGGGTGGACGAGAGCGTGGTGTCCCGCATCCGCACACGCCGCACCCTATCCAGGCTGGCGCGGGTCGCACCCCGGGAACCTCATAACGACATGTGGAAGAGTGATGGAAGAGACGGCGATTGGGAGGTCCTGATTGCAAGAGGTTCAACGGCATCGTCAATGGAATTAGACGTGATCGACTGTTGCTGGTCCGGAGGCCGCATTTTTATCGGGGGAAGCATGGAGGGGAAATCGTCGGCAAATTGAGAATTGTTGTTGACTGGATCGTGGTTGAGGAGGTCGGAATTAGGGTAGGGGTTCGGCCAGGGAGGGGAGAAGGTGGAGAGGGTGGCCATGGACGGACGAAACAACAATGAATCTGGAACCTCATGTTTATGCAATAGAATTTGGGTTTTATTTTTAAAAATTTCTTTTGGATTTAAAATTTTCACATTACCCCTTATTTTGATGATGTTATACATAACCCCCTTATTTTGTGCATGTAAGTGGCACATGTTCACTTAACGGAAATAAACAAACGACGTTAGGGCTAGGGACCTCCTATGAGTAAAAAAGGCCTACTTGGGTCAGTGGTGAAACTTTTTGAAGTTGGGGGACTGATGATGACTTTGGCAAAAGTTCAGGGACTAATGGTACACTTATCCCTTTAAAATAAATACAACTTTATTTAATATATTAGACAAAGAAAATATTGTTTTTGTTACTTTTGAAATATAAACAACATATAAACTAATTACTATATTATTTACAAATAATAATTACAAGCATAATAATATTATTTATCTCTACATTTATTCTATTTTAATTAACTGCGGGACATAATAACAGGTTGATACTTACCTCTTGTAGCATGAGTATCTGATATAGGTATACGCCTACGCTTAAGACATTTAGGTGTTTTTGAGTGTGCTTCCTTTGTCTCCTTGAGAGAGAGTTTTTTTTCTTGTTGTTGTTGTTGTTATATACGGGCACCGTAACCGCAATTTTTGGCTTTTTTAGATCTCGGGGCGAGGATGGAAGAGACTCGCTTGCTCGGGCAAGGGAGGAGGCTGCCGAGGGGGCATGAGGCCGAAGGCTTCAAAGGTTCGCTTCATAGAGGAAGGGAGGAGGAGGCCGTTGCCTTGCTCGCTTCACAGAGGAAGGGGGAGAGGAAGGGAGATATAAGCCAGGAGGAAAGGCTTGGTGTGATTGAAATGAGGAGGCTGGCCTTTTCTTTTATAGGGAGCAAACATGCCAGGTGATCGGTGAAGGTTGGACTAGGAAGCTTGTAAAGAAAGTGAGCCATGCAGCGTAGACAGTGCAGAAGCTGGGGGAATGAGAAAACAATACGGGGCGCGGGACATGCAGCTTTGGGCGTGGCACCCTGACTTGCATTCCCTTCACAAATTCTTCAATTTTCCGTTAGTCCATTTGTATATATTATATATATATATATATATATATATATATATATATATATATATATATATATATATATATATATATATATATATATATATATATATATATATTAGGACATTTTATAAAATGGGGGGATGGGGGTACGAAATTGAGGTGTCTACAAAGCCCTTCAACGACATAGTTTGCAAGTGAACATGAGTTTACAAACAAACGAACGTCGTTGATAAGAATAGACTCCCAATTTCAGGACATGCATCGTTAGGGAAAGTTTTAATATTTGAAAGTATTTTTGCGATACAAGTCGGGCGTGGTGGAAATCTCCTCCCTCATTTTTTTTTATTCTTTCTTTTTTTTTTTTTTTTTTCGTTTAGACCATTCCCAAGACCCGGGGTTTGCACCCCTTGCGGAAATGATTCAGAGCAGAAGCTTCGTAACAACCAAGATTTTTTTGTGGACCATTCCCAAGACCCGGAGTTTGCACTCCTTGCAGAAATGATCAACATTCAGATATTTCGTAACAACCAAGATTTTTTCGTGGACCATTCCCAAGACCCGGGGTTTGCACCCCTTGCCGAAATGATTAACATTCAAAGATTTTGTAATAACCAAGATTTTTTTCGTGGACCATTCCTAAGACCCGGGGTTTGCACCCCTTGCGGAAATGATCAACGTTCAGAGATTTTGTAACAACCAAGATTTTTTTCGTGGACCATTCCCAAGACCCGTGGTTTTCACCCCTTACGAAAATGATCAACGTTTAGAGATTTCATAACAACGAAGATTTTTGCAGACCATTCCCAAGACCTGGGGTTTGCACCCTTGCGGAAATGATCAACGTTCAAAGATTCTTTTTTCAAATGCCACGTTGCAATTTTTATTGCAACGCCCCAAAGATTTTTTTTAAAAATGTCACGTTGTAATATTCATCACAACGTCTAAAGATTCGTTTTCCAACGTCATGTTGCAATTTTCATTACAACGCCCCAAAGATATTTCTTTTCAAATGTCACGTTGTAATATTCATTACAACGTCTATATATATTTTTTAAAACTAAGAATATTATAATAAAACTAAGAGTATTACTTGACTGTAAAGTTTATATAACTTTACCCAACCTCGTCCTTAACATAATAGAAGGACATAACAACAACAATAATACAATGCTAGACAGGACTCCTTGAGATACTACTCGGAAGAAACGACAACTACGACAATCACAAACTATACAATCTCAACTCAGCTATCGATCTACTGTGCACTGCTACAGTTAGGATCTACTCGGCCTTAACA
Organism: Codonopsis lanceolata; assembly: GCA_013146195.2. Lineage (NCBI taxonomy): Eukaryota > Viridiplantae > Streptophyta > Magnoliopsida > Asterales > Campanulaceae > Codonopsis > Codonopsis lanceolata. Next base: position 30,667,798 of record CM028384.1, on the reverse strand, counting down.
CGACCAACTAGTAACTGCACACTAAGAAATAAAGGACGAAATGAGTCAAAATGACCCAGTATGCTAATAAAAACAACAATATTACATAATGTGAAACATTGCTATAAATACAAATGTCATCGTGTTATTACGATGAAACCCGTGAAGATGTGATGTATGCTTTACATACTCCACCAGAAACCTTTCTTTTTCAAATATTATACCGTCCAATTGAACCCTGGTAAAATTCCCTATTCAGAAACAACCCAAAAGGATTAGAATGCATCTTTCAAAATATCATCATATATATGGTTATATATGTATATAAATGGATATATATGTAAATATATGTATATATATCAAGTTTCTCAATAAAGCACAATCATATCAAAGTACAAGATATCATTATGTATATCATGTCTATTAAGTGTGTCTAGCATGTCAAGTATTTCATGCTTATTAAACCATCAAGGATGTCAATATATATAGACAACCATACTAAGTCTCCCATATAATTCAAAGTCATAAAGATATCATAATGTCAACATGTGTATACATATATGTCAATTCTTTCAAATATCATACAATCGAGACGAACATAGTCATGTAGATCTCATGTTCCATTTAACACTTTGTTGTCACATAAGTGCTCATAGTAAGCCATATAAGGGATAAAAAAGATACCAAATGTGTGTCGTTGCATTGCTCCTGCAATCACAATTGTTAAACTGTATTCGTGACTATGATGCTCGTGATTGATACATCGATATACTAGGCGGTTTCACCTCAAGGGCAGCCCTTTCCTAGCTAATAGCACTAGCCAATGCGCCCTTTTGGTTACGACAATGGGGGCTACTTCCCCAATGTGGTCCGTAGTGGAGGGGTGTGTGCTGTATCCGGTACGACGATACATTGCAACCACGAATCCCATAATTTGTAAAGACAATGCATCGTCCCACAATCAATGTAAAAACTCAAGTAATGCCAGTTGAACTTATATGCAATGCACAAGTAGATGTTTACTTGCCAATCTCAAGTACGTATATAACTCTACTAAAATCACACGATTATGCATATCATTGCTATAATCACAAAATCACGTTATGAGCTCAATTTAGTCTCGAAATAACAAGTGCCAAATATGTATACTTAAATCAAACAATGTTCCAAAAGCTAGTAGATCTAGTCAAATGGATTTTATATGTCGTAGGATCTCACCACGATCCTCGTAACGTCAATTGTTCTTTAAACTCGACTCCATTGAGTCTTCACTACAATTCATCCCAAACAGGGTATAAATGCTATATGCACTTCTAACCCTTCCATGTTATCGTTTTAGGCTTCGCTAGGTTCTTGTTTCACTTAGAAACCCTTGTTCATCAAATTCATAGCTCCACCTATTAGTGAAACTCTAGGTTGAACAACCAATCATACCATAATTCATAAGGACACAAACCCTACATCATTGAAACCTCATGGCATTCAAGAGTAAAGCATGCTTTAATCAAAGATACACAATATGCTTTATAAGTCATATTATCAATCAACATAGAACAATCAATCCTTAACAAATATAACAATTATGCATTTAGTCATAATCTCAAGTAGACATAGAAGTTCATATTCTAGCATGTAACCAAACTAAGTCATTAACTTAGAACTCAATCCATCACATATTGTCCAAGACTACTATGTTAGTCTAGGGTCATTAAGCCATTTAGATTATAAATAGCAAACTCATCCTATAATGATAATTCATCCTATCACATAAAATCCATAGTAGTCCATGAGTTATACAAACACTACCCATAACAAAGTTAAATCCTTGGAATTGTGTCGTAACTACAATTCTCATTACTTTGAGACCTTCTATAGTTTCTCTATTCGTTGAAGGTCGAGTATCGCACTCGAGGAGTAAACCACCTTAAGTATGGTCAAGTTTCACAAAGTGTCTGGGAGATACTATTTCACGAGGCCAAATAATACAAGCTGGTCTTAGATAACGACTTGGTTATCTTCGCGACTATAAGTAGACTATATATATAGAGTATTAGAGCATATACCACCCTACTTCATTCTATAGGAGGATTCACTAACTCACCATCTCGGATTTCCCGAGATGTACCCAACATTCCAAACCAAGTTCTTATGCACTCAAGGCGACTCTTAGTGAGTCGAAATCCCCAACATCATAAATCCCTAAATCCATAGGATCCAAAAAAGGGTAGGTTTCATTCCCACAAGTCTCGGGACTTCAATTGAAGTCCTAAGGTAACTAAAATCGTATGTCACACACAAACCATTCCAAACGTTATTCAATCGAGATCACACACTTGTGACCCGAACATTCCCACGACCCGTAAGATTTTTTCCTAGAGTCTTAGAGAGTATTATAAACCATTACATGACTTCATTGAATCAAAATGCCTAATTTCACAACTTAGGTCATGTTGATTGAAGAAGAAGAGAAGAAGAAAAGAAGAGAAGAGTTTGGAGAAGCCGTAACCTAAATCACGGTTAGGCAGAACTATATATGTTTGTGATAACAAATATTACACCAAGACCCCCCAAACATATACCTTATACCAACTAAACCCTTAATACGTCTAACACTCCCCCTCAAGCTGGAGCATAAATGTTATGCATGCCCAGCTTGTTACAAATATATCCTATTCTTGTGCCATTTAAAGACTTTGTGAAAATATCTGCTAGTTGATCGCCAGTCGGAACAAAACTCGTGGAAATTATTTTCTCTTCAAGTTTCTCACGAACAAAGTGACAATCAAGCTCAATATGCTTTGTTCGTTCATGAAACACTGGATTAGATGCAATATGAATAGCTGCTTGGTTGTCACACCACAACTGCATAGGCATTGGATTCCCGATACCGATCTCCCCAAGTAACTAACGAATCCACACTAACTCGCATGTAGCATGAGCCATATCCCTGTATTCTGATTCAACACTTGATCTTGACACAACCGATTGTTTCTTACTCTTCCAAGAAACCAAGTTACCCCCAACAAACACATAATATCCAGAAGTAGATCTCTTATCTGGGGATCTTGCCCAATCCGCATCAGCAAACCCTTCTACTCTTATATGTCCATGATCTCGATATAGTATGCCTAGCCCTGGAGCTCTCTTAAGATACCGAAGAATCTTAGCAGCAGCCTCCCAATGTATAGTCCGCGGAGAGGACATAAACCGACTTACTACACTAACTACAAATGCAATATCTGGTCTCGTCACAGCAAGATAGTTCAATTTCCCAACAAGCCGACGATATCTCTCGGATCGAAAGCTTTCACCCCTTCATTTGTAAGTTTCAGTATTCGGACCCATAGAAGTCTCGAAGGCTTCGCTCCCAACATGCCTGCCTCACTCAACAAGTCACACACATACTTTCTCTGGGACAAGAAGATGCCTTGCTTGCACTGAGCAACCTCAATCCCTAGAAAGTATCTCAAATTACCGAGATCCTTCGTTTGAAACTTTTCCTGAAGGAACCGTTTTAGTGCATTAATACCTGCACTATCACTTCCCGTGATGACAATATCATCCACATAAACAACCAGTAAAATGATTCCTTCACCCCTGCGCTGATAGAATACTAAGTGATCACTCTGACATCTCATAAGCCCAAAATCAAGCACTACCTCACTAAATCTCCCAAACCACGCACGTGGAGATTGTTTTAACCTGTATAATGACCGCTTCAGTCTGCAAACTAACCCAGACTCCCCCTGAGCAACAAACCCCGGAGGTTGCTCCATGTAGACCTCCTCGTGTAAATCACCATGAAGGAATGCATTTTTGACATCCAATTGATAAAGAGGCCAATGAGAAGAGGCAGCAAGAGAGATAAGTAAATGAACAGAGGCAAGCTTAGCAACTGGAGAAAAAGTGTCCGTATAATCAACCCCATATATCTGAGCATACCTCTTGGCAACAAGGCGAGCCTTAAGACGAGCCAAAGAACCATCCGGGTTGACCTTAACAGCATAGACCCATTTGCACCCAATAGTATGTTTACCTGATGGCAATGGAACCAAATCCCAAGTTTGATTGTGCGTAAGGGCAGTCATTTCCTCGTCCATAGCAGCCTTCCAGCCAGGATGACCCACTGCTTCAGACACAGACTTAGGAAGAGAATAAGACTCAACATTAACAAAGGCACAAAGATCAGGAGACAAACCATCGTAACTAACAAAGTTAGAAATATGATGTAACGTACAACTACGTTTACCTTTTCTAAGAGCAACATGAATATCAAGATCATAAGGTACCTCTACGGAAGCTGGATCGGGCGACGATGGTAGGACGGACTCAGCAGGAGCAGGAGCAGGAGGCATATTCCCTTGAGAGCATATGCGTCGGGTGTAAACCTGTTGAATAGGAGGACGAGGTAGATCGTGGGAAGGGAAAGAAGTGAACTCCACAACCCGATAGAGTAGAAAATCATCATCGGGAACAAACTCAGCAGGTGGAATATCCGATGTAGGGTAGAAGGACACTGACTCATGAAAAGACACATCAGCAGAAACCAAATATCTATTCAAGTCAGGAGAGAAACATCGATATCCTTTCTGAGTACGAGAATAACCCAAAAAGATACACTTGAGTGCCTTAGGATCTAATTTGGTGACATTAGGACGATGATCACGAACAAAGGCGACGCACCCGAATATCTAGGAGACAGGGAATAGAGACTCAGAAGGAAACAAGACTTGATGAGGGATCGCTCAGTAAAGAACAAAAAGAAGGCATACGGTTGATAAGATGACAAGCGATTAACACCGCATCCGCCCAAGCGGTTTAGGAACATGCATCAAAGCGAAAGCGCATGAGCAACCTCGAGGAGGTGACGATTTTTCTCTCGGCAACACCATTTTGAGGAGTATCGTCTGACAAGAGGATTGGTGGAGCATGCCATGAGCTAACATAAATTTGGAGTAAGCGGTGGAGAAATATTCTTGAGCATTATCAACCTGCGAAGATGTTTATGAGCACACCAAATTGAGTTTTAATTTCAGCAGAATGCGAAAAAATATCAAATAACTCGAGCGATGTCTCATTAAATAAATCCAAGTAACACGAGAATGATCATCCACAAAAGTAACAAAATACCTATAACCTAACCGAGACAATAGGACTAGGTCCCCAAATATCCGAATGAACTACATCAAATGGGGCGCCGCTTATTAACCCTAGAAATATAAGAAATGTGATGATGCTTCATGGCCGACAAGCATCACATCCAAAAAGCGGTAAAGAGGAAAGATCAGGACATAATTTCTTGAGACTCGACATAGACGGATGACCCAAACGACAATGGATTTGAAACGGAGACAAAGAGGCACTCGAACACGCAACTGGAGTAGATGAAGCCTCAAAGAAATAAAGTCCGCCGACTCGCCTCTACCAATAATCCTTTTCGTCACACGATCTGAAAGATGCAATGAGTGGGAAAAAATGAGACATCACGATTATGATCACGGGTAAACTTACTAATAGGACATTAAATTGAGCGGAAAACCGAGGAATGTATAAGGCAGAGGATAATGAAAGAGAGGATGTGAGACAAATATCACCACGCCTGCAATGTAACGAAGCGAGACCCATTGGCTACAGTAACACTCGATAATGTTGAAGATGGACGGAATGAAGAAAAAATACCTCTGTTGCCACTCAGATGGTCAGAAGAACCGGAATCAATAACCCATTTACAAGGAGAGGAAAAAACACATGCAGTGGGCATACATGCGGACAAAAGTAGCGATGGAAGAAGAAGAGGAAGAAGCGTCTGGATCGGGTATATCTCGCAAACTCATCATCGGTCGTATTACCTTACCCTCACTAGGTGGAGGCAGTGGGGTGGGGGCGGACTTCGGTGTGAGAGGCAACATGCACATATCGATCACCGGACGGTTTACCATGCAACTTCCAACAATTACGAACCACATGATTCGTATCCCCACAGTGATAACAAGTACGAACCTCTCTACCTTCCCTACCTCCACCACGGCCACCACGACCACCATCACGACCTCCTCTACCAGAAGATCGACCACCACGGCCACTAGTCTCCGGACCCCGATTAGGGTGAGATGTCGACTCACAAGAGCGGAGGAATCACCAATCGCTAGTGGGGCCAAGCGAAGATGACTCGAGAGAGGCCCGAAGTACACGAGAGAACACATCCTGAAGAGAGCCAACACTCGTGCCCGATAAAATTTGAGAGCGAGCAGTACTGAACTCAGATCTCAAACCAGCTAAAAAACCAAGAATAATCAGATGTTCTCGTTGTGTCTGCATAGTACTAACATCGGTACTCAAAGGAAGCAAAGAACTCCATTCAGTCGCCAATTTCTTATAGTCCGCAAAATACTGGGTAACACTACGACTTTGTTGATCCTGGCGAAACATAGCACACGACAAGTCATACATCCGGTTCATGTTATCCTTGCCCCCATACAACACAACTAAATACTCCCACAAATCACGAACGTTGGAAGTATGAGCTACCAATTCAGCCGTCTCATCATCCATGGAATTCATGAGCTTCCAATACAAATCAGCATCGGCACGTACCCAAGCAGCATCAGTAGAATTAACTGTAGTGAGATGATCCTCCTTATTTTGCCCTTTTAAATTCATTTCAACAACCCGCCGCCACATTAAATAATTCTTGCCCGTTAATTTCTTATCCGTAATTTTTGTGCTAGTGGAGAAAACCTCAGAAACCATGGTTTTAGACTCGTAGTCCCGTATTCCACGATGTCGACATCGAAAAAACCAAACCAAACAGAATCGCGAAACAAGTCGAGTGGTGATCGGACCTAAAAACCCCTAAAAAACTTGTTGAATCAAAAACCAACCACGAATCGAGAGACCTGAGGCTCGAGCGACCAGATCTGTCTGGTCCGAACAAATTCGGCGAACCTCTCCGGGCGTGCGTGCGCGTGAGTTTCCGGCGACCTCCGGTGGCGGCGAATGCATGTGGTCGCTAGGCGGGCGACTCAATCTCCCTATACGCAATCCTTCAAATCACGTCGCATCTCCTCCGGCGACTCAGATACGTGCGCAAGCTGTACTGCACATACCCACGAAAGAACAGAAAAGAAAAAAAAGAAAAGAAAAAAAAAGAAGGATTAATGAAGAACAATCAGCACATGAGATTAGAAGGATTCCTGCTCTAATACCATGTTGATTGAAGAAGAAGAGAAGAAGAAAAGAAGAGAAGAGTTTGGAGAAGCCGTAACCTAAATCACGGTTAGGCAGAACTATATATATATTTGAAATAACAAATATTACACCAAGACCCCCCAAACATATACCTTATACCAACTAAACCCTTAATACTTCTAACAGGTCACATACCCGATTATTGGGCTAAGTCATTATTCGGGTTCCTAAACCCTTTAGCAATTGTTTTAGAGTCTAAATACTCAAAACTACCCAAGTAACTCACCCATATTACCCTCACATGTACCCATATATTATTGACAACCAAAATCCCCAACATAACATGTTGAAATCAACAATTATAGCATAGACTCATTGTCTATAATAACCTAGCATACTTTATAGCTAGTTTAATCAAAGGAGGGAGGGGTAGTAGATTACCTAGCTCGAGAAGAATTCAAAGGAAACATGAAATAAACCAGTGTAGAAGAAACTCCTTGACGAGAGGAATGCGTTGGCGAAGTCGGAACAATGATCGAGTGGCCGGATTTCCGGTGATCTTCCAACACCCTCTATTTCACCTTCGTCTCCCACACTTCTCTCTCTCGCTCTCTCTCTTCTTCCACCGGTTGTGTACACAAATGAGGAGAGGGGATGAAGTCTTTGGTCTTAATAGGAAGTTTAAGGACTAACTAGCCCTTCAAGTGGCCAAAGGAGGGGTTAATTTTGGGGGTAGGATAGTAATTTCCTGACAAAAATCGAATTAAAGAAAATCTGCCCGAAGCAGAATTTAGGGAAGTCGGTCGCTTGCCCCTTTTGACTAGGCGAGCGCCTAGTCACGACATCAAGAATGCATGGTTCTGGAAAAGAGTCGGTCACCTGGTCCACATGCTAAGCGAGCGCTTGGGCCTTTGGGAAGAGGAAAAGGCTAAAAAATTGGTCCAAATGGTACCCAACTCAACTCCAAACATCCTAGGGTGTTTACCAACTCAAAACTCATCTGAAACACTCCCGAATAACCCCCAAAACAAGTAGGAACGAAGGTCGAAACTCGCGATGAATCTCAAACGATTCAAACACGAACCAAGTAAAGACTAAGCGAGCATGGATAAACATTCTCAAGCATGTTAAGGACTAGTATACTTGGCTTAGAACTCAAGCCAATAACATCTCAAATCAATTAGACAAGTTTCAAAGCAAAAGGGGGGGGGGATACCTAATACCCCAAGTTCCAAAGAATCGAACCACACAATAAAGACGAATGCGATGCTTAAAGAATCAAAGGCACAAATAGACTTAGGGAATCTATCCCCCATGAAGTCCAACACTCTAAAACCACTCAAGACAATCAAATAATGACCTAGGGTATAACCGAGGTCACGAGAAAGAACTACCCGAGAAAACTCTCAACCGAATCACGTTTCGACTAACGTCGAGTTACAACTTGAAACTATAATGAGTTAAAGGCTATGGAACATATAGTAATAGGGTATTGGCCTCTAGATAGCCTACCCACACATACCCATGCTCTCACAACGAGTCGAACAAGAAGTGCTACGACCATTTGGCACATAAAACAAGGAAGTCAAACACACGAAGGTTCGAGGTCTTACACATATTTAATAGAGTTTTGTTAAAACGATCTGAAAAATTTTGTTTCCCGGCAACCGAACTAAACTAATGCTACACAATTTGGTATTGGGTCGTTCTTCGCAGAGTGTAGGATATCTGGGCTTATGTAAAGATTGGATCTTGTAGAAACCTGTCAAAAGAAGACACCTTAGAAGGAATGCAAGGTTGTGCCGCGCGAAACCCCTCCGACGTGAGAGCAAGTCTTAAGCTTGATTGAAAGCAAAATGACAGATTTTCAGTGTGTAAAAGTGAGCGTACCTTTCAAATAAAACATTGTGAGGTATATATAGTCCTTTGGGAATGAAATCCGGGCTGAGTAGTTATTGTAGAGAGATCTTAGGCCTTTATGGCTATAAATGTGGTTGATCGTGTAACTGACGAAGTCATGGCTAAAATCACGGGCATGAGAGTTATCCATTAGCTACAGTCAGGATGAATATTTGTATATTCGGGTAGCTTGCTCTCTGCTCAAACACACTTATAGGAGGGTTCTTGGTTGGAAGAGATTTGTTATGCTCAACCCGGATGATCCTGCTCGGGAGACATTTTTTCCTGGTCCCTTCCCTGTAAAGGAAGGTTTAAGAGCTCCAAACTGACTCTTATATAAACAACCAAAGTTGCTTTTCAATAAGGTCATCCTTATTTAGTATTGGTTAAGCAAAGTAAACGAATGTTATGCGATATTGGGATGTGTAAGGTAAATGATAAGGATCCAAACTTTATGTTTAAAATTTTCGTCTTAATTTAGGTGACAAATATGTGTTGTGGTTAAAGGTGGCATCACATGCTAGATGATGTGGTCTCTAACAAATTATTAGACTATTGTCATCTAGATTAAGATGATATATTAAGATTTAAAAAATGAATCTTTATCATTAGCCAATGCATAAAAACACAAATACCTTGAAGTAGCATGAGGGATGTGTGTGCAAATGATCAGTTTTTACATGATTTTTTATCTAATAGACCCCTTGACTATAACAAATTGCAGATGCAAGTATTAATTAATTTGTAGAACTTGACAATATCAAACCTCAACTAGCAATTTAAGGAGACTCTAAGTACCATAATGCAATTCTAGGGGAATCATTTTGGTTTTAGCATTTAAACCACTAGATAGTAGATAGCATCAAAATCATGCCTTCATATAGTACTTATTGTAGGTGTGTTTGGGATCGACCTTCTTTTTTTTTTTATTTACTTATAACTTATAATTTTGAGGTAAAGAAATATGAGAAATTACTGGTTGGTATTTTTTTCTAAACATTTTTATCCTACAGTTTCTCATTCTTTTTTTAACCGCTAAAGTTTATTTCCGAAATATAGTTCCTAAAATGCTCAGATCGTCTTCTTACACAACTCTAACCAACACTTTGAAATTCGAAAATCACGATTGTTGAGCAACGAAACGGGGATCGACATGCGCTGGGTTGAAGGATTTTTCAGTATGGACGAAGACAGAGGAGGAGGAGGAAAAAGAAGACTTACGATGGGGGAGAAGGAAGAAGACAATGAACATGAACGTCTGATTCATTATGATTTTGCAGTGCGATGCATCAATTTTTGCAACGTGATGCAAAATTGGATTAGTAATTGAAATTGATGCACCGCGGTGCAAAAATTGATGCAGCGCAATGCAAAATTGGATTATGTAATTAAATTGATGAATCACGATATATTTGAGTGTGTGATCTGGAGCGTGCCTACTGCCTAAGGCTCATTCAGGATATCGTAGTCTTTTGACCTCCAAAGTGACTTTTTTCAATTAAAAAAAAAGGTACTATAGCAATTGAAAACTTATAAAAGTAGACTGACTCGAATTTACTCTAAATGCATCACGTTGCATCAATTTTTGCACTTTGATGTTTCAAATGCCCCCAAAATCACGATTGTTGCACAACAAAAAAAATAGTTTTTTTGATTGTGCAACAATCGTGATTTTCAAACTCCAAAGCATTAGCTGTGGTTGTGAAAGAAGACGATAACAATATTTCAAAATGAACTTTAACGGTTGAAAAAAAGAACGAGTGACTGTAGCAAGTGCGGTCATTTATATCTAGCTGGTGTGCGCGCGCTTAGATATACGTTTCGGGTTCCTTTTTGTTTTCTCAGTTTCTCACTGAATAGTGGTTTTTGCCATTACAAAACAAAGTTAAGAAAAGAAAAATCATGAAATGAATTAAGCCGTGTATCGGAAAATAAGATCTCAAATACATCGAATCCTAAATAATGAAGTATTTATAGCTAATATTTCCAATCACAACTGGTCACATGATCCCATCTGCAAGCACAAAAACTCCCCAAATTTGTGTGTGGCAGATTCAGGCAAGCAAATGCAGACCACCATGGCACCACTAGAATCAGCCTCCCCTTCAGGCAGAAGAACACAAACTTGAGGTGTTGGGGTGAGATCTATTGGGCCAGCATAAACAGGCCTTCCCCACCCAAAATCGGCGGACTCGTATATGGAAAATCTGGTCCATTGAGTCATTGTTAACTTTCCTCCAAACTCGAGCCTCTTGGGTCGATCTACCTCAATGTAATCTATGGTAGATCTCAAATACTCCTCCGAGACCCCTAATCGTGCCTCACGGACCAATCGAGTTGTATCTTGAAGAGTCCCTTTAACGAGACTAGACACGGTGCTTGTTACACATGCTACACATACTGCGTTGCCATAGAATCCGTCTTTGAGAGGCGTGCTTTTAAGCTTCGAACGGGCATTTACTGAGAATGTTAGCCGTAGCTCATAGTCCAGTGGTTTGACATCAAGGGCTTTAACCCAAGAACTCCAAACATGAGCTGCCATAGCATCAAAGGTGGTGCATCCAAGATTGTCCTTGGGTTGTGCCAAGGTTTTCAAATGGGCCTGAAAGTCACGGCTGATCCGGTAACATTTCTGAAGGGGTTTCACTTCCCATAGACTCTTTGTTAAGCTAGAACCATCATCAATTTTCATGAACTCGTTATGCGGGTACTTAACTATAGGAGGATCACGAGGATGAAAAATTTCCCTATCCCAACATGGACTAGGGTTTGACACCAATGCACCTAACTTTGCCGTGGCGAACCAAGCACCAAGGAATTGCATGGCGCCAAGTCCATCACAGAGGCAATGACAAATTCTCAAGCCAAGACTAAAACCACCACAGCTAAATCTAGTTACCTGAGCTATTAGCAGTGGCATGTCGATAACTTTGTAGAACTCTTCATCTGGAAACCTATGAATCAGCGTGGTCCAAGCAGGGTTCGGGACTGCAAGATCTCCAAGCTGGTTTAAGGTCATTTCCGAATGGGCTTCAACCATGAGTGCCCCTTGTTCTGGCCCAAAAAATACTTCTAACTTTCCATTCTTCCTCGTCTCTCGCAGCCTACCCGAAAAGGGGTAATATGGAACGAGAATTCTAGCAAGAGCATCCCTTAATACTTCAGTGACAGAATTTTCACCGGAGAACTGCCCATTTGATCGGTAAAAGTATACCGTGGGGGTAAAAACCCGAGCTCCGATCATGTCATCGAGGTTTGAGAGGTAAAGGGTATCACCATGGGCTGCAGGAATCGAACCCGATGGCAGGACCGGAGCTGTATGGTCAATTATGATGGGAATGTGAAGATGAGGAAAATGGAGCTCTTGAATCCACGAAGCCATTGTAGAGATGGTGGGGAAAGGTTTTGTCCATTGGAGGGATTTGTAGCTAAATGGTCTAAAATTTTGGGAAGAATGAACATACAAAGATGTTGAGCTCTACATAAATGGGAGTCTTGCAAGTGTTTATTTGGTATAGAACAGTTGAAACAGAGAAAGAAAGACTTGGGTAAAATAATGAGATGAATCCAAAAATATGCCTTCCTAAAATAGAAAAGACTTCACACAAATTGCATTTGAATAATAATACGCATTCACGCATATGCCGGTATGCGTTCCTACTAACCCAATAAAAATAACAATTCCTAAATGACCCGACATACAAATTAACAATAAATAATTTTTTTATAAATGTCGAATAATATTATTCAAAAATACCCATTTTAGAATGAGATCATCGATTAAAGTGATAATCAAATCAAAACTTAGTAAAATAACTTTTAAATATATATATATATATAAACATTTTAATAAAGAGTAGGTTTCCGATAAGACGGTCTTACCGATCTTAATTTGTAAGACGAAACTCCACTGTAGACAATATAAAATTGTGTAATTAATTAAAACTCTGGCCTCGGTCGGCTTACACAAAACCTCTATGACTATATTTTTAATCCTCCTCTCTAATGGGTGTAATAAGGTTTCTCAAACCATCTACTTATAATAGTCCTAATAATAAACTTTAAACTAATTAAGAAACACAATACTAATTGACCTCTAAATAATAAATAATAGAGACTTAAAAACAAATACTAATTCTAGTTGGATTGTGCTTGGTTTAATAGTCAACATTGTCTCCCTTAAATCAAGCTCGTTGGTCCATCGCCATCTCGAGCAATAATTAAGAAACACATTTTATACACTTGAATTTGTCTTCATCTTCACCGATTCTACTTTATACTTGATATACAATAATAGAAACTTAAAAACAAAATATACTAATTCTAGTTGGATTGTGCTTGGTTTAAGTAGTCAACATTGTCTCAAAAGTCCTGTAATTTACCAAAAGCTCGACTCTGGTCCAGTCTCGCATCTCAAATCAATTCGATAAGTCTTCAATAGTTCTCCACTTCTCTTTCCAAGGCCCAAGCCTCCATCACTTTTCAAGATGCGGCGGCCAATTTTATACAGTCTTGATCGCCTATCACGATCACATCGGATCGGATCATCGTGATTACAACTTGATATAAACTATTCTTGACTTGTTCTTCACGATCAAAATAATCTTTCATGTTAACCCATTCATCTTCAAACTCATCATCTTCCCCATTTGATAAATTATACTTGCTTTTCTGTAGACAATTTTCTAGGTGAGCGCAATTCATCTGAGATTCATCTAGGAGCTTACGACTGATTTCTAACTCTCCCTCAAACTTTGCAATCTCCTCCATTATAGATTCAATCTTGGTTACAACTTCACTCAGTTGATTTGACTTTTCATGCAATTCCAAAGACAAGCTCACCATTAGCTTTACTGCCCAAATCATGGTTAATACCCACATCAGAAGGTGAAGTATTTAACGGGTGCGACAAGCTATCAGAAGTGGAACTTGTTGCCAATGTCATGCCTGTATCTCCCAACAGAGTATCTTTGCCATCTTTTTCAGTCACATTCAATTCCTCCTTCGTATCACCACCAAATTCAAAACTTTCTTTTTCATCATTATTCTCTTCCAATTTATTTTATTTTCGTCTTCCATCTACCATATCGTGTTTTCTCTTTTCATTTATTTTTCCTCATCAATCTTCTTCAAAATTTCTTCAATCTCTTCTATTTTCTTTAAATGTCTTCTTTGTTTTTCAGCCGTAAATTTGTCTTCGGAATAATTAGTTGTCCAATATTCATTAGAAATAATTGGACCTACAAAGTATTTGAAATCACGCTCAAGTTTCTTCCATTCCTCATAATTTTTAAAAGTATGTTCTAGTTTTTCCCAAACCACTTGTAAAGATTCTGCACTTCCCAAATGCAACAAACCCCAAATTTCTCCATGTATCGAGTTTTGTAAAATCGGTCAAACACGAAGCTCTTTCGCTATCGAAAGTGTTTAAATCCGAATTATCAAATTGATCAAATACATCATACGACGATAAGTAACATTCTTTGAGATAATTACTAATGTCAATACTCAAAGAATCATAATTATAAAGAACTAATTTCGAAAAACTCATCATTATAAATCAAACAACTAATTGACTCACCTTTAAATATAGCTCATTCTCGCAAATAATCACGCTCTAATAATTCTTCTATAAGCTTTCTTCAACTCATTATCAAACGAACTCACATCAATACTCTGTTGAGTCATTGTTCAAGGGGTCGTCACCTAATAGCCAAAATTGCAAACTTGAATAACAATTTTCTCCACAGAACCAACAAAACTCAAGCTTTTATTGAACTTCTCAATAACCAGGATCGAGCCTCAAGCTCTGATACCAAATGTAAACAATATAAAATTGTTTAATTAATTAAAACTCTGGCCTCGGTCGGCTTACACAAAACCTCTCTGACTATATTTTTAATCCTCCTCTCTAATGGGTGTAATAAGGTTTCTCAAACCATCTACTTATAATAATCCTAATAATAAACTCTAAACTAATTAGGAAACAAAATACTAATTGACCTCTAAATAATAAATAATATAGACTTAAAACAAATACTAATTCTAGTTGGATTGTGCTTGGTTTAATAGTCAACATCCACTCTTTCACAACTCAACCCACTAACATACGGCGGATCGAATAAGAAAGATTTGTCTTATAAAAATTATTTGTAAGATCGTCTAATCTAAGTTGTTGTATTACTCTTTTTAGAGCACAGCCCACACACATTGGTTGTTGTATCTCTTAATAAACTTTGCCTCCTCCCCCCCGTTATTGTTTAGTTGACAGTTGGGAAAGAAAATTTGCATGATCAAGACACCATGGTTTACTGCAATTTGACAAGGAAACAGGCTAATCCTCTTTTCTTTAATTCATTTGATTGTTATTATCATTGTTTTTTTTGGGGGGGGGGGGTATTTGTTTTATGGTTCTTGGGTGGGGAATTTGCTCTCTACACCTCCATTTCCTGCATTAAGGTGTTGGACACTATACTGTACATTACAGAAAATAAGATGTTGAGAACAAACTTTGGGGTGTAAATAACCCCACCCTTGCTTCTCTTTGCTCTTATAGGACAAAATGATCCTTGACTTGGGGTGCTGTACCTTGACTTGTGTATCAATCTTCTCTTCAGTCGGCTCTTATGAAAAAAATGATCCCTCAATCTGGATAAGGCAGATGTAACCTTAAATGTCAACGGTGCCAAAACAATGGTCAAGTTGACAAGTAAAAGGGTGGGGTAACTTTGACCAAAATAGTAAAAGGAGTTGGCATTGTAATATATTCAGATCCCACAGCCGTTCATAAGCTAGAACTTGGCTGGTAAGCTTCACAAATGAACGACAAACAAGGTATGATCCAACCACTGGCACACATATCTACCGGGTTCTACCAAACCCACAGCCGTTCCTAGTTGACAGCTCTAATCCAGAAACACACTCCAACAAGGTAAGCTCGCACATACATGAGAGGGATACCATTTTTGAATGAAGTTTATGTTACTGCAATATGCAGAGCACAACAGCAAAACGGATAATAAATTGGTAATACATTCACTACAAGATATAATAGGCGCATCAATGGGAGCTCAAAATTTAAGATTTAGTGACATCCATGAGAGTTTCTACTTTCTACACAAGGAAAACCCTCCGGCCAGAAAAGGAGGGAAATATGTAAAAGCACTGAAGAAGAGGTCCGGTAAAACCCTAGTTTTTAAAATTTTTTGAGAAAAGGAAAAAAAAGGTTGCTATGCGGAAGTTCATATCCAAATGGAAACCATACTTGATGTTTATTGTGCATTTGACAAATGAACAAAGCGGGTACACGCTCACATCCATCTCTTGAATAATGAAGAACCTTACCGCACAGGCTGCTGGTTGTAGTGGTTCTTCTCCTTCTTCTTGGCTGCAGCAAGCTTTGCACTCCTTGCAGCTGCCTCACTAGCAGCAGCTCTGGCGGCAGCATCCACCTCCTTGCCCGACTTTTTCTTCTTCATGGACGCCACTTTCTTCATCTTTTCTTTCATGTCGACCCCAGTTACATCTTCTGCCTTCTCTGACGGAGCAGCTTCATCTGCAACGTTTCCAGCTACCGGGCCATTGTGCTGATCCTGTTGTTCTTTCGCTTCCTTTGATGACTTGTCTTTCTTCTTCTTCTTTTTCGCACTCTTGCTCTCACCAGGTGCAGTTTTTTCTTTCTTATCAGCCTCCCCATTGGAATTCTCCACCTTCTTCTCTTGTGCAACCCCTGGCAAGTAGAAGTAAGAAAACAAGAAGTCATGCAACTAACTAAACTAGAAAAATGGTATAACCCAATTTACTATACTACATAGACCAATGTAGACCCAACTACAAAATTAGGCATCAGAAAGGTAACTATGGCTCCTCCTTCAAGGGCAAGGAAAGTTTCTCACACATTAATGCATCTCACACAGCCTATACTCCCTTCGTTTTCAAATAATCGTCCTATTTGACCCAGCATACCATTTAAGAAAAGATAATTAAATGTATTATAAATATTGATGTAATGTATGGCTTCCTTTAATGCCCTTGAGCATGTGACCATAATTAAACTAGATAGAAAAAGTAAGGATAAAGTGGTAAAAATGCTTTCTAAAAGGTAGAGTTTTGAAAGAGGTCAAATATTTTGAAACGGATAAAAAAGGAAAGGAGAACAATTATTTAGTAACAAAGGGAGTATATGTAGATCGCCAAGAATCGAGATAAAAACTATACAGATTTACAGGATATATGGAAACAAAAATATGCATTATTATTTGCCATAAAATAAGTTTTATCTGATAATTAACAGCACCCTGTTCCACAAAAATATATCCAATAATTTTGACATAGATTTAGTGTAAAGCCAACACTTCAACATTTTTTTTTCATAGGTAAGCGTGGCCCCTTGGTATGGGGATTGGAACAAGGGCTCAGCACTTCAACATTGGTAGAGTTATATTGTCAAAATTGAGCCATTGACTTATGGAACATGTCGGTGTATGCGTGTGTGTGTGTGTGAGAGAGAGAGAGAGAGAGAGAGAGCACCAGCTTACCAAGGGAGTCATCTTCGGACTTGGCATATCCCAGTTCAGCAAGCACTGCCTCAAGTTCAGCAAGCTCCTTCTTCTTTAATTCCTTCTTTGAAAGCTGCCTATCTGTGTCTTTCTGTACTGCAACTTCAGCAGGCTTCTCAACAATTGGCTCTATTTCTGCTGGAGCTTCAGGCTCATGATCATGTTCTTCCTCATTATCATCATCAATTTCATCAAGGCCTTCGTCTTCAGTTTCACTTTCCTAGGATACAGGACACAAAATTATTAATGTAAGAATCCTTCTAAAGTGAAAACCGTGTACACGACTCTTTATATCTGTTGGAAAAATAAAAATAGTGCCGAGTCAATTACCAATAGACAGGACATTTTCCTACTTGGTAGTCTAAGTTGGTGCTGCAAATGAGCCAAGCTGTTCATGATCAAGCTCGGGCTTGGCTTTAATTCAGTTCAATTAGAATCAAACCAAGCTTGACTATAGATTTGGGAATCATTTACTAAACGACTGGAGCTTGATCATCAAAAGTAAGCTTGTAGGCAGACTTATTGCTTGCATTCTACAACTTGTAGATTAATTTAGTTAAAATAAATCACAAAAATATCATAATTTGTGCCTAGACAAAAATATCATAATTTGTGTCAGAGCTCAGCTCATTCGCAGCCCTACGTGATAAACAATTGCAGCAATTACCAATAATAGTGCCGAGTCAATTACCAATAGACAGGACATTTTCCTACTTGGTAGTCTAAGTTGGTGCTGCAAATGAGCCAAGCTGTTCATGATCAAGCTCGGGCTTGGCTTTAATTCAGTTCAATTAGAATCAAACCAAGCTTGACTATAGATTCGGGAATCATTTACTAAACGACTGGAGCTTGATCATCAAAAGTAAGCTTGTAGGCAGACTTATTGCTTGCATTCTACAACTTGTAGATTAATTTAGTTAAAATAAATCACAAAAATATCATAATTTGTGCCTAGACAAAAATATCATAATTTGTGTCAGAGCTCAGCTCATTCGCAGCCCTACGTAATAAACAATTGCAGCAATCTTTAGGCCATTCCTACAACATCCAAGCAACAAACATGCATATTCTTTTCTGGTCCAAAGTTTCTCTCTTTTACCTATATGTAAGCAATCAATCAGTCAAAAGCTGCAAATGTATTTCTATGTTTTGATCAACCCAGGTGTTCATATACGAACCCAATAGAAATGATCAAATAGGGCCACAATCAAACCGATGCACATAAGAAGTATACAAAAAAGTGCAAATAAAACAGAATTACCAAGGGTCCACCTTAAACAGGACCTCAAACTACAGACATCCCTAACTAAACTCGTATCAACTCTAAAAATTTACCCTTGATCCAAAGAAGTACTGGCTCAGTAAACTTAACAGTGAGGAAAATAACCATTCTAACATAACTACTTTTCATTATGACACTCAAAACAGGTAAACTCTGTGCTAGTTTAAAGGGGATTGTACAAATATGTTCTTTAGAATATGTTCTTCCTTTTATATGCTGCACACGCACAAAGGAGTGCAACCCTCACGATCTTATCGTATTATATATTTACTTAATAAAAAACTTGACCTTAAAGCCTCTGCGATCACTGGCTTCTTCGCTCTGTCAAGGAACCAAAGGATATTTCCCACTACCATACAGTGGCCGTTCTAGCGGCAATATAATTAACAAACTGCCCATTGTTAAGAGCAATCCAAAGTAACATTAACAAGATCAGTCGTTCAACATTGGTGTGATATCTAGCAAGCATTGTATACAGATATAGGGAACAAAAAATATGATAAGGCCTTTCAATGAGCAACTATCATACTTTCCAAAAGGAGGTATAACATGCATATATACTAAACCAAGAAATCATCAAAATGCACTTAAAAGGATTGCCTCCCTGCTCTAACAGCTCATGACACCGAAAGAATATTGATATTCAACTATCAAAGAGAACTTAGTAAAAAAACATCCCTTGGTTCAATGAGTGACAGCGTCTATTCCATATAACTTCTACAAGTGTCACCTAACAGCATGTCACAACCAACATAGTACCATATCCAATTGCCAAAGACATTCCAAAGTAAACCACATACCCTCGATGCTAATTCAGAATACAAATGATACAAAAATGGGAGGCAGAAGTTTCTAAACAATTCAGTAATTTAGTTCCACTTCCGACCCAAATCTTAAATAGCAAGAATGGACACAAGGTAATACTCAATTTGTCAACAAATACACAGAACGAGAATCTAGTATCATCATATTAAGTCTGCTTCCCTATTTCTACATCAGCTATGAAGCAGATCAAACGATGACAAAAATACGATCTTTTCACCTGTCAAGGGATCTATCAACTCACCGAGTTGTCCCAATCACTTAAAAGCCAGATGCATGCATTCTTTCCATCAAATTACTAAGATCCTTCTTAATTACACCAGCTTATGTTCGTTTCAGTCTTCCCTTACCTCTAGTAGCCTAGTAGGATTGTTAATATTGAAATGATCACATTGTACTAGTCTAATCGCATGAAAAAGATCTCATATCAAAAGATTGCTTCCTCCTGATTTCAAGGTTTCCCACATCCTATTTCTCAAGCATACATACGTTTGAAAGTGAGCTATGGAAGTCTATAACCCATACATGTCACACAATCATTATCTTTCACATTCTCTACTAAACACTAGGAGCACAGATAAGATACAAACTACTAGTAAGTTTTCCAATATAAGCCCCCATCTTCAAAAGAAACTGACTCGAGTTGATAAAATTAATTAGCTGACCGGTGCTAATAATTCTCCCTCCGTTCCATGCAAAGAGTCCCCGTTTGAAAGTCAAAACTTTTAAAAAATGACACTTTTAGTAGTCCATTAGTAATAAAACGACACTTTTATACCTTAATTTTTAAAAATGGACTCTTTAAGCGAAAGATTCCAAAATGGAATAGTGGACTCTTTGCACTAATGGAGGGAGTAATTTGTAACTGACACTACACATGAAGAAATACATAAGAAAATTAAGAACCATAAAACGAAAATCTGATGCAAAATTAAGTTCTAAGAAATACTCTAGAACCACTAAAATACAGGACACGGGAAGTTGAAGAACAAGCATGAATAAACACTCAAAAAAGTAATTCTAAATGCTTCAGCAACTCCTCAAAGGAGATGAACAAATATAAAGTATAAATCATCAAGCAAGAACATACATCTCACAACTAAAACCAGCCTAAAATCTACTTTTTCCCCACACAAAAAAGAAGAGAAAAAGAATGTGATACAAATAAAGAACCACAAATAGTTTTGCCAGCAATTAATTAGTGTAGATAATTCTAAATAATCAGACTGGGGAAAATGATGCGCAGATAGTAACATAGAAATTAACGACACATCATTCACGTATCATAAACATAGAGCAACAACGGGGAACATAAATAAAATTTGCACCGAGTTCCTAGGCATAATAATTCCAACCGGAAATGTTTATTCAAAGATAAGCATCTAGCCTCCGGGGCACAATAGCATAAATAAATTAGAAAAAGAGCTGTGGCTTGACCGTCTCACCTCAACAGGAGTCTCGCTCCCTTTCGCCTTCTCTTGCTGATCATCAGCAGAAGCACCCCAAGCAGCCGTAGGCGGAGCTGTGACGGCATAATAGTCATCGTCATCCTCGTCATCAACGTCAGCCCATGACTTGACGTTCAGCGGCGCCGGCTGCCAATAAACTTGCGGCTTATCCTCTTCCTTATCGTGCCTCTTCTTCGCACCGCTCTTGCTTTTCGAAGAACCTTGCTCTTTGTCAGACTTCTTCTTCTTCCTTAGGCTTCCAAGAGCAGCAAAAACGTTAGTGCTGTTAATTACTAGCCCATCGTCCTTTCGATTTCCACCTCCAACCATTTTATTTCTCAAAACCTCAATCTCAGTACCAGCTGTTTCAACCAAACAAACAAGTTTTTAAAACCTAGGTTTTAAAAACAAATAGCACTTGCAAAAATCTATAGGTACGCCTCTATACACACAACGACAATGCAAAACAACAGCTCGTTACAATTCGATGGAGATCGCGAAGATCGAAGCTTAGATTAATTAAATAAAATTACTGAGATAAGGATAAGATAAAGACTGATTGATGATTCTTTTTTTTTCTCGGGAAAATTGAGCGAAAGTAGATGATTTTCTCGGGAAAATAAAATTCAAGCGGCGATGAAATCAAACAAATTGAGTGGTTTCCTCCGGAGAACGGAGAAGAAAACCGGACATCTGATGGATCGACTGATAGGTTTTTGTTGATAAGTTAAGGTATGAAATTGGGTATCGAAACGGATATACAAAGATTGTTCACTGATACTTCTAGAGAGAGAAAGTGAAGAGGGGGAGGAGCGAGAAAGTGAGGAGGGGGAGGAGCGAGAGAGGTCGGTTATGGTTAAATTTAGGGTTTGGATGTTGAGCTGAGACGAAGGCGTTGTTTAGGTCACAACGGAATCTCTGGTCACTCTCTCTAGACTCCTCCGGGTATGGCTTTCTCTTGATCCTGTTCACTGTTGAATTTAATCTCCACCGTTGGTATAATATTTGGACGGATAGGATTAAGACATTGTTGGATATAGATTTCGTGTATTATCTCTTGATATATAGTGGGTGAGGTCTCTTGATCTTAGCCATTTAATTTCTTTTGGATGGCTGAGATTTTTCAAGCATATGTAAATTGCTTGATAAATTTACATTATGGCTTTTTTTGGATGGAAAAATGGTGAACACCATTACAAAGGAAAATAATATTTTGTGGTTATTGAACACTATTTTATCAACAATGTTAAACTTATGATGTAATCATATGTCTTTACTATAAAATGCATAAATTTTTGAGTATTTTCTTGAAATTATGAAACATATATTCACGTCAAAAGTTTAATGGTCTCCCCACTGAGTGCGTTTTGACCTCGGCTCATTTGTTATGTAAACAACCCAAACTTAAACATGATTTTTAGTTGATATGGTGTTTTAAAATTTTTAACTGATGTGATCATATGTCTCTACTGTAAAACGCTTGAATTTTTTTAGCATTTTCTTCAACTTATGAAACGCGTGTTCACGTACGTCAAAAGTTTAATGGTCTCCTCGTTGAGCACGTTTCGACTTTGGCTCATTTGTCATGCAAACAAGCCAAACTTGAACACGATTTTTAGTTGATATGGTGTTTTAAAATTTATAACATTAAACTTCTGATGTGATCATATGTCTCTACTGTAAAACGCTTTAAATTTTTTAGCGTTTTCTTGAACTTTTGAAACACGTGTTCACATCAAAAGTTTAATGGTCTCCTCGTTGAGATCGCTTCGACTTCGGCTCATTTGTTATGCAAATAAGCCAAACTTTAACATGATTTTTAGTTGATATGATGTTTTAAAATTTATAACATTAAACTTCTGATGTGATTATATGTCTCTACTGTAAAACGTTTTAAATTTTTTACGTTTTCTTGAACTTTTGAAACACGTGTTCACGTCAAAAGTTTAATGGTCTCCTCGTTGAGCACGTTTCGACTTCGGCTCATTTGTTATGCAAACAAGCCAAACTTTAATATGATTTTTAGTTGATATGGTGTTTTAAAATTTATAATATTAAATTTCTGATGTAATCATACGTCTCTATTGTAAAACGCTTAAATTTTTTAGCATTTTCTTAAACTTATGAAACACATGTTCATGTCAAAAGTTTAATGGTCTCCTCGTACGTTTCGACTTCGGCTCATTTGTTATGCAAACAAGCCAAACTTGAACATGATTTTTAGTTGATATGGTGTTTTAAAGTTTATAACATTAAATTTCTGATGTGATCATATGTCTCTACTATAAAACGCTTAAATTTTTTAGCATTTTCTTGAACTTATGAAACACATGTTCACGTCAAAAGTTTAATTGTCTCCTCGTTGAACACGTTTCGACTTCAACTCATTTGTTATGCAAACAAGCCAAACTTGAACATGATTTTTAGTTGATATGGTGTTTTAAAATTTATAACATTAAACTTCTAATGTGATCATATGTCTTTACTGTAAAACGCTTAAATTTTTTAGCATTTTCTTGAACTTTTGAAACACATGTTCACGTTAAAAGTTTAATGGTCTCCTCGTTGAACATGTTTCGACTTTGGCTCATTTGTTATGCAAACAAGCCAAACTTGAACATGATTTTTCGTTGATATGGTGTTTTAAAATTTATAACATTAAACTTCTGATGTGATTATATGTCTCTACTGTAAAACACTTATTTTTTAGCGTTTTCTTGAACTTTTGAAACACGTGTTCACATCAAAAGTTTAATGGTCTTCCCATTGAGTACGTTTCGACTTTGGCTAATTTGTTATGCAAACAAGAACATGATTTTTAAATGATACGGTGTTTTAAAATTTATAATGTTAAACTTATGATGTGATCATTTGTCTTTACTGTAAAACACTTGATTTTTTTAGCATTTTCTTGAACTTAAGAAACATTTCTTCACGTTAAAAGTTTAATGGTCTCCCCACTGAATACGTTTCGACTTCGGCTCATTTGTTATGTAAACAAGCCAAACTTGAACATGATTTTTAGGCTTGTTAGGAAAACCAATCTTGTGTAGCGCAGGTCATTAATAAATTACTGGAACATATAATAATATCTACAATATATAAGCATTTTCTATGGTATTTTTTGTTATATAGGTTGGATACTTTCTTTATATGTCACATAATATAATTATCTTAGCATTTTAGGGCATTGAAACATATTTGATTAGATTTTTAAGCAAAAGAAGTATTAAGTATATATATAGTTTATTGTATTTAATATAACTTCAAAACTAACCGAGCTAAGCTCATTAATTAGCTCGTGAAAAACCCTAGTCATCGCAAACTCAACTCCAACTTGTTTGTTTTGTAAGCAAACCAAACTCAAGCTTTTACAAAACCTATTTAGTACGAGCCAAACACAAATATGCTAAAATTCGCGCACTTGTTGTCCTAAGAGAGAGCTGCAATACATATATTATCGTATAAAAAGATCTTTAAAACTTTTTTATGCTCATCTAAAATTTAATAGATATTCCTACAAATCCTAATATATGTGCATGTGTGTGTGTGTGTGTGTCTCTCTCTCTCTCTCTCATATATATATATATATATATATATATATATATATATATATATATATATATATTTGTTTGTCGTTAATCTAACACATGACAAATGTTTTGGGGCGATCTTGAAAGATAGAAACACAAGTTTAACGTGTGCGATATTCATTTATTGGAGCAAGGTGACTCGAAAACCATAAAGAGAATCAATAAATATAATGTGGATCAAGTTAGGTCTATAAGCTATATATACTCATGCATTCGCAATCGAATACGATGAATTTTTAAGATGATGAAATGTGGCTTGAACACCTGTCACATTCTTTATCATATTCAATTTAACTTTACAATTGTCCTTGTAAATAGAAGATCATGTAAAATAACAAGACACGTGTAGGGTTAATATTGAATGGGAAAGAGAGTGTCATAGAGATATAGATAAATGATTTGAAACCATGAAATGTTAATGTACGTTTGCCTGCCGTTTGGGCAAGGCCTTCTTCTGGGGATGAAAGGTATAGTACACACAAGGTTTGGGACTGATATACTTATTAACAAGGTCATTTTGGGCTAAAATTAAGAAGTTTCTAAGAACATCATCTCGTTGCATAATTATTAATGTACAAGAAGATCAAAGCTTTTGTGATACACATCTCGACCTTAATAGGCATTCCTACGAATGTAATGACAATAATCTTTGGCGTGAGAACAAATCTCCAAATTCAATCTCTCAATTAAGCAAATTTTATCTTGCATATCTCCAATTCCCCTATTCGATTTTTTTCGCCCCAAAGCCAAATTTCTAAAATACCCTTGTTAATTTTTCAAGAAACCACCATCTATTGTCTTTCTTTATAGTAGTGCTCCTCTCATTTTTAATAGATTAATTCCACGATGATTCTGCTCAAGAGATGACTATTTTATGGTGGTTTTTAATTTTTGCAATTGCTAGTATTATTTTTTTATTGAGGACTTATGTTTGAATGTTAAATCATGAGTGCCGCCTAGTCACTCACTTTTAATCATTTTCATAATGATTAATCTGCTAAAAAGATGACTATTTTAAAGTAAACAATTATCGGGAAAAAAAAACCCTTAAAACATAAAAGCCACCCAAACCGGGTAGACACTCATGATTTAAAAATATATAATTTTGATAATTATTTATCAAAAAAATATATTTTTTTTAATTCAAGAGTGTCGCCTAGTTTGGGTGGCACTCAAACTAGGTGACACTCATGATTTTTAAAAAATGGATAAAACTTTTTTGTATTAAAAATGGTTACCAATTATCTTATTGAAAACAACACTTATATTTCTTTAATGAGTATAAGTAATTAAATATAGCTCTTCAAACAAGTAGGAAAGGAAAATGAAAATACATTGTTCATTTATATTGAAAAAAAAAAAAAAAGTGTTGTAAGGCCACTTGATCAAATTCAATAAGATTCAAGTGCAACAAAAAAAAGTTTATCAAAAAATAAACTTTTGAGTGAAATTGATAATTGTTTGTCCTTAATTCATTTTAAGTATTTGATTAAATATATGGTTATTTTTACCTATACATTATTTTATAAGAC
This sequence comes from Codonopsis lanceolata, assembly GCA_013146195.2. Taxonomy (NCBI): domain Eukaryota; kingdom Viridiplantae; phylum Streptophyta; class Magnoliopsida; order Asterales; family Campanulaceae; genus Codonopsis; species Codonopsis lanceolata. The sequence continues at coordinate 30,641,497 of CM028384.1, read as the reverse complement.
ACAACTCACACTTTTATATATAGAGAGATTATGTGTAAAGATGATTGATTATAATTATTTTAGGTTATTGAAAAATATTTAATTATATTTTTATGGAAAAAAGTATTAAGTTTATCAAGATTTTATTGTATTTAATATAACTTCAAAATTAACCGAGCTAAGCTAATAAGGTAGTGAAAAAACCCTAGGTCTTTGCAAAATGAACTCAGGCTTGTTTGTTTTGCAAGCAAATCAAACTTAAGTTTTTTCATAACTTATTTAGTAAATGAGTCGAACACAAATATATCAAAATTCGGTGCGATTGTCGCCCTAAGAGAGAGAGAGAGAGAGAGAGAGAGAGAGAGGTGCAATACAACTATTATCGTATAAAAAGATCTTTAATTTTTTTTTATGTTCATCTAATTTTTAAAAGGTATTCATACAAATTTTGATATAGTTGCATGTCCACAATATATATATATATATATATATATATATATAGCTTGTTTGTGGTTAATCTAACTCAAGTAAAATGTTTTGGCAAGTTCTCAAAAGATAGAAATAGTAATTTAATGTGCACTATATTCATTCATTGGAACAAGATGAGTCGAAACCCATAAGAGAATCAATACAAATAATGTGGATCAAGTTAGGTCTATAAGTAATAATAATAAAAAAAGTTAGGTCTATTAGTGCTTACTCATGAATTTTGATACGTATCTTTGTTAATAAAAGTCGAGTAAAATTACAAGATACGTATATAATTAAGATTTAATGAGATAGAGACTCTTCAGTTTTAGTTTGATACATATCTTTGTTAATAAAAATCGAGTAAAATTACAAGACACGTATATGATTAAGATTCAATGAGATAGAGACAAAGATGAGATAGATGATTTGGATCCGTTTGTGATTAATCTATAATACAATAGGGGTCGGTGTGACACGTTTATAATTGACAAAAGATAAAGATCGGCTAAGATTTACTATTTTACCAAAATTCTATGGTTATGATTAAAACTTATCTTCACTTGTGCGACACCGGTTACAAGACGGTTTACCAAGTTTACAAGATGATTTATAGTTATTATCTTTTACTGATATATTACGGTTTTACAGTTAATATTTTACGGTTTTACAGCTTTACAATTTTATGGTTGCGAAAATTTGTATTTGTATTTTTTTTCTTTTTAATTGTTATCGTAATTAACTTAATCAATTTAATTTTTTTCCGACCTGCAATTTTGTATACAAATTTAAAAAAATTAAAAAAATCGTAAGTTTTGTAATTTGAAATATTTTTTTTTCTTTTTAATTGTTATCGTAATTAACTTAATCAATTTAATTTTTGTCAGGACCCGTTTTTCCGGCCCGCAATTTCGTATTCTAATTATTAATTAATCCCTCCGTTCCGGCAAAGAGGCCTCGTTTGAAAGTCAATTTTTTTTAAAAAATAATACTTTTAGTAGTTCATTTCCACATTATCTGTTTTATTTATTGATAAATTCTCAAACTGACACCGTACCATCGACACAGGAAAAGTCCTAGTATTAGCTATAGGACATGCCAAACCTGTTGCCATTCCTAGAGAGAGATACAAAACAATATTCTACTGATTAGCAAGGCTTTTTTGACGAGTCTTTAAAACTAGATTACAAAAAAAAAAGCCAAAGCAAAAGAAAAAAAAAGTAGCATGCTATTGTATACAAGTATAATTTTTATTTTTTTTAATCAGGACCTATGTTTAATTTTTTTCTAAATCATGAGTGACGCCTAGTCTCTCACTTTTAATTGATCAACTAAATTTATTGACCGTCTTTGTGCCTATAACACGATATCAGTATGAAAATGATAATGTATGAAGTGAGTATGATATGAATAAATTAATATATGCTTGAAATTTTGTAGGGATCAAATCAATGTACACTACACAAAGCAAAGACGATATCCGAAAAATTAAAGAAAAAACATATTTTATTGGCTGTAAAATTTTATAACTCATCCAAAAAGAGTATAATTAAACATCTAAAAACATTCTCTCTCATACACACCAACCCAATACATGTTAATTGAAATAAAGTTAAAAATGAAAATCTTAGACAAAAATCATAAAATAAATTGAATGAGACGGAGTAAACTAACAAAAAACTATTCAAAATCGAAATCACAAAGATTTCAGACCAATAAGAGAAAGTTAGCAAATTTTTTAAAAAAGAAATAAAATTTAAAATACAAAAATTTAAAATTACAAAACTTACAAACAAATTTTTTTTTATAAAAAAACTAAATCTAGATCGGACAAAAATAAAACAATAAAATAGAGATAATCATGGAGAAAAAACTGGATAATTAAGGAGATAAGATCTCAGTAAAACAATAAATGTCTAGTAAAACTGTAAAATATTAAATCTTAGTTAGGGCATGATCACGATGTATCCAAATTAATCAGATACATTAGGCTTAACTATTCGGATATCTGGCTGTCAATTCTTTCTGTATCTTTGAAAGCCCAAACCTGTCAAGAAAGCCACACAAACCGTGAACTGGGCAGGGGCTTACTCTGCAAATGCACTCCGACGTGATAATTAGCAAACACTCAACTGAGTAAGAAATTTGACAGAGTTTCAGCCTGTGTATATGTGAACGTACCTTCCCTCTCCAGTTTGAGGGGTTTATATAGCCAACCAAAATAGCTGGAAACTGCTCATTGAATGCCGGAGTGTGAAAACCGGGCACATTCATGGCCACGTTCGGAATGTGGGGGCGGGTTTCACGGTAGTAACTTGATGTGTATATGGATGCTTGAACAACACGATCTATCCAGCCCTCTTTTATTCATCCCTTGGTCGAACCACTGCTCACCCAAACATCCTCAATCCCACCACAAACCTCCCTTAACCTGTTTGTTTTAACAGGATTCTCCCTTACAAATATATCCCAACAACTAACAACTAATCTCCTCTCAACAACCTTTCACACGCTTACCCTTATGTGGTTATGGATTGCCCAAACTACCTCCCAATTTCAGCAACTACCACGTACAGATCCTGTCCCAAATTCCTGCCAAACCCACGCCTAACCTACCCCTAAGACATCCCACGTTTTGGACCTATGCTGTCCCAAAACAGTTCACGATTGCTTGAGGTTTATGCTGCCCAAAAGCTGCCCCGCCTTGATGAAGAAGAGGCTGCCACGAACAATTGATCAAGAAATAAAAACGAAAATAACATAAAATAAAAAGGATAGGCGGATTCACCGGTTAGACTTCACTCATCTAACGTAAAGAACTCTGACGATTGATTCTTTTTGGCTTCACTCACCTAAGAAGAAGAAATCTAATTTAGAAGAACAAACCGTGTTTTTATGGTTGTGTTTTCAACATCAAATTCTGCTGTCTTTTGATTACAAATATGCCTTATAAAGGCTACAAAGCAAACCCTAATCTATTAATGAAAACCCAAACTAATTAGGAAATAAATAAACTAAATAAAAAAAAGAAACTAAAACTAAAAACCCCTAAAAATACAAAAACAAGATTTCATAAGAAGCCTACACTAAGTGGTTCCTTTTCCCTTTAGGATTGTGGAATCCGGCCCCTCATTTATTACCCTTGCAGGTGTGAGTTGTCCCAGCCCTTTTGTATGGGCTGCCTTCCATTTAATTAACCACATTCTTTCTTTTGCCCACAATGCCGCCGACTTGATGCCACACCTTGCACGAACCAGTCCGCTTGGTTCAGCCCTATGCAATCTTCCACCAATCGTGACACCCTTCCAAGTGTAGCCGTGCTCTTCCCATGCATCCTTCCTTGACCCGTGTCCAACCTTCAAGCCCCACGTCCACGGGCCTAACCCCCATGCAAGGTTCACGGTTCCTTGGCCCCTTAACCCCTTTGTCACACTTGTTTTATCTTTAATCCATGGTTGCCATGTCTCTTTTTCCCCATACGAATGCATCCCCTCAAGGTCCTTTAGGTGCACATTGTTTTGCCCCCATGCTCCCGCATCATAACTGCTCACGTTCAGAACAACTGTTACTTTGTTCCCGAGCAGGGCAAGCATGCTCACTTTGACCCTTCTTCCTGCTCGCTATGCCCTTGGCCCCCAGGCTTCAAGTAGAAGGCTGCTCACTCATAGTGTTGAGGCGGCCAGGGATTTATCTCTGCTCGCTTATAACTTTGAGTTTGAATCTTGATGAGTACGCATGATTTAATCATGACCACCAGGCAAGTGTGCTAGGCATGTGACTGGTTCTTGGGTCTTTTGGGCCTGGCAGTTCAATGGCCCCTTTCTTCTTGTCTACTGAGCATACATGCTCGATGCGAGGAGCATAATAACTTAATGTTTTCTGAAAGCTTGGTCGTTGCAGGACTTGTTCATTTTGATCACATGAAGGATTGGTTAGGCTGGCTGGGTAATGGGAAATGCAGGCTGCACCGATGGGACGTGAAAGTGCAACCGTCGTCTGGACCTAAGTTGCACGCGTGCATCTTTCCCTAGGCGACATTAAATGCGATGCCTCGATCCACGTGCCACGTGTCAAGGAAGTCACGTCTGCAGGTATTTCTTTTTCCTTTTTTGCCCTCCGCTCATGTTATAAAAAGAAACGTTCCCCTCCTCTTTTCCCTTTTTACAGCTTCAAACTTACAAACCCTCAAACCTTCTCATTCTTCATTCCTCACTTTTCCAGCTCGTATTTGAAGAATCAAGGCTGCCTCTAAGACCAAAGCTCGTTCAAACTTAAAAAATCCTTCAAATCGACAGGTATGCTTCTACTTTTGACTGCTTTACTTTTCGTTTCTATCTGCAATCCTTTTCTGCCAAAAACCCTAGTCTTGAGATTCGACGACATTCACTGGGCATTCCGTCGTCGAATGTCTGGAAATTCATAATTTTTGTTATTGCCTTATGATTTTTCACCGTTCTCCGTAAATCCCTCGTTTAGGATTCCTGGATTCGTCTTGGTAGCCCTTTCTGGTTTTTGCACCGACCCAAGCACACACATAGATAGGAATAGAGGAAATGGCCCACTGGTGCCCTGTTCACTGGTTTGAAACGTAAACCCTAACCAAGGGTTTTACTTGCTTGTTCTTGCTTGTTTTCGCGAGTAGGATTTAATGTCTTCCTCGATTCTTGTAAGATGTCTTCTTGTGAGGAAAGCAGCTCCGAAATCGAAGGACGCAGTTACGACCATGGTGCCTTAAGAGTGCAGGAGGAAAGCTTCGAGGTTGAATCTGGAAGCTCTGAGGAAACCGAGCTGGATGAGACCTTGATAGCTCTTGGAGCAACTAGAAAAAGCGATCAAGAATCTCCAATGGGCTCTAGTGAAGAGGATAATGTGAACACTGAGGCTGAGCAACAAGGCCAAACTATTAACATTGAGCACGAGCAGGAAATGGGTCACAATACCGATGCTGAAGACGAGCAGGCTTGTCGTAAGGGTAAACAACTCGTGGCTGATGTGCAAAGCTTGATGAAGTGGGACGACTTGATCGGAGAGGAAGATGTGTGGCCTAGTTCTATTCCCTGGGCATCGACCCCAAAAACTACCGAGTGCAGGCTTTTTATCTGGACATCGACAGGGACGGGCACAACTTCCAGGGGGATCGAATGGTCTTTTACCTCGACTTTTTCCTTGTTGGGCTGAGACTCCCACTGGACCCATTCATCACCAAATTCCTCCATCTGACCAATGCCCTCCCATGCGACTTGACCCTTACTACAGTAAGGTTTCTGGTCGCATATACTGTAACCTGCAGACTGCTCGCGTTCGAACCCAAAATGACCTTGTTCCGAAAGTTTTTTCTGTTTTCGCTGGACAAGAAAAACGGACGCATCACTGGCCGCTCCAACCCCAACTACTTCAAGCTTCTCAAAGACGGCCCCAACAAAGTCGAAGCCTGGGATGGGAAAGCCTTGCTCGTGGAATCACGAGTAGGATGACCCTTTGCCCCATACTTGCATAACTTATAAATCTCGAAGTACGACAAGAATGCCTTCCGAGCTAGAGAGCCCCGAATAGCCCTTACCTTCAAAACTCTACTCGGGGTGAAAGAAGGTAAAGCTGGGCAGGACTGGGTGCTTGATTGGTTAGCCCTTACTTCTGACCCTTCCCTTCTCCGTCTGGCCGGCATTCTGAGTTGGCCTGTAGAAGAAGTAGAACCTAGGGTCACCATTGATGCCGAAAAACCTCACCCTTACTGGGGAAATTGTCATGGGGGAAGGTCCGCCAGAGAGTGCCCTGATTGTACCCGGACTGGAACATGTTGTACACCCACCTTCTTGCTCAACGGTCTGGCTGTCTTGCATTTTTCCTTGCTATCTATTATTTCTTTGAACATTACTTCTGTTTAAATATTTTTTTGAATTTTACTGTTAATACTTGCAGATATGAGGCAACTTAATGACGCCATCAAGTTTCTTCAGGCTGCGAAGAAGGGGTCAGCGAGAAGGAACACCCAGCTCGCCGCTCAGAATCATGTTCCCCTTTCCACAATTCTTGTTGCTGCTTCTGGGCGAGGAGCCAGCCGAGGCCGCACTGAAACGAGCAAGGCTGCTCCTGCAGTCTCTATTGTTCCTCTTACTCCTATCGCCGCTGACCAAGTTATTCTAGCTACCATATCAGCCCCAGTGGTACACACTATCTCCCACACACCGAGCAACAGGCATGCTACTGACCCTCATCTAGAAAGGGTGACTAGGTCACGGATAGAAAAGGCCGAGCAAGGGGCGACCGGCTCCCGGGTGCCCACGTGGCACCAAGAAGATTTTCATATGCTCAAATCCCGGGAGAAAGTTGGCCCACTCATTGCCGAGATAGCTGACGTGCCTGACGTCAAAAAACTCAACATTTATAAGTGTGGTGGCTATCCTGCAACTGTGGGACTTGGAGTGATGAGGAGGCTCCGTCACAGTGGGGTCCGGAAGAGAAGTGTTGAGCATTCAAGCTCCGTCCTGGTCAGAGAAATCGACGTGTATGGCTTAGGTAAAGACTTATCCTTTACCCATCATGCTAATAAGCCTTAAATGTTGCTTCTAACTTTGTTGTCTTTACATTCTTAGATGGCCACAAAAACCGAGCTGGTCTATGAGCGGCTGATGGAAAGCGTCAACTCCAATGTTGTACTGACCAGTGAGAAGAACAAGCTGGAAGAAAAGGTCAATTCCCTTTGATTCGAGCTTAAGCAGAGCGAGGAAGCTGTCATTGCAAAAGTGACAGAACTCTCAAAAATTGAAGAGGAGAAGAAGACCTTGGAAACCCATCTTGACTTCTCGAAGAAGTCCGAGGAGGGTGCCATCAACAACATTGGGTAGGTGAGGAAGGAGCTCAGAGCAGCGGTGAGCGAGTTAGAGGTAGCCAAGGCTGAAGCTGCCGAGCAAGAGAAGAATATCAAAGAGCTTTCTCAACCAAGCGAGGAACAAATGCAAACGATTATCAATGCTTACAAAGACTCCCCCGATTTTTCCACTTGCGTTGAGGACGAGGCATAACCGTTTTACCTTCAAGGTATAAACCACGTCCTTAGGCAAATAGCGTGTAGCGGGATATGATGGATATCAAATTGGAACTGCTGACCGAATGGGGTACCAACACACCCTTTTGCCCTTCTGCTCGCTCGAGTCATGTACTAGTGCCTTTTACCGAGGATGAGCTGACCTCTCTTGCCCTGTCTGATGCTCAAAAAGGGCTGCCTACCTGGACTCCTCCTGAATCTGCTGAAGTCACGGTGACCGATCTGATGACACAGATCTGGATGGCCCAGACCCAGGAGGCTGCCACCCTTGCTACTCACGCCGCTGGAGATGATGGGGAGGTGGTCGTGATCGAGGACGGGCAAGAGGCAAACGAGGAGGAGAAGGATGCCACCCAGACTGCACCTCTAGAGATTCCCTTAGACCTTTCTCGGCCTACGTGCCATAACACTTGTACTCTTGATATTTCCCCTACAAACAATTTCAATTTTTCCGACATGTAATATTGATGTCTTTTTTTTTTTCAATATCACCATGCATGTTTCTATTGAATGATTTCTCAACTGTTGATCATTAGCTCGGTTTATCAAGCTTGCACATTACTGCATTCTTAGATTTAAGGCATAAGCTAAAATCCCAACTCGCTAACCACTCAGACTTAGGCATATGCTAAGACCTAAGGTTGCGTTTCACTTTGTATAAAAATTTTGAACACCAATCTTTTCAATCGAGTAGAGACATACCGAGCTCAATGAAAAGACATAATCGAAAAAAAACTTAACACATCACTCGAACACCAACCTTTTTCAATTGAGCATAGACATACCATGCTCGATGAAAAAGGCATAATCGAGATAGCAATTGAACATTACTCGAACACCAACCTTTTCAATCGAGCAGAGACATATCATGCTCGATGAAAAGGCATAATCGAGATAAAAACTGATCATAACAGATGAGATAGCAAAATGATAACCAAAATGACCTCGTTTATTCATCCCAACTTACAAACGAGTAGAATGAAAACATACAGCCTGCATGATTCCTAATCAACGGTAATACTTCTTTAAATGATCAGTGTGCCATGGATGTATAGACACCCCAATTTCGTACCCATGGTATGTAACATTGACATGCGATATCAAGACCTGTTGAAACTTAACAAATGTCAAGTTACAAAGTTTAAAAATGCAAAAGACAAAGCAGGATGCGTAAAATAGAGAAATGCAGGAGTCAGAGTGTCCAAAAAGGAGGCAAAGATTGAAGGTTGGCGCTGTCACATCACCTTTTGGGCGCGGCGCCCAGATCCTTAGGGGTCGGCGCCCAGCTCCTCTACAGTGCACTCCGTCTTAACGCATTGCACAAGCTTTCAAGCGCGCGGTACAAGCTGGTGAAGCACAAGATGAAAATCAGAAATCTCAGCGGTGTCCCTCCTCTCGCCTATAAATAGAGGAGCCCGGCTTCAGGAATTCACACAGTCACATAGTCGCACGCAGTCACACAGAGAGAAAACGATGTGCGTTTATTTTACGCAGTGAGCGATCGTGAGAATAGTGAGTTCCCCCTCCTATAAAGCCTCGAAGCTCTGCCAAATCTCCTCCAAACACAAAACCAACCGGTCAAAGTGAGCCTTAGCCTCCCAGATAGGTTTCCACCCTATTTCCCCGGTCCAAGAATCCCAAAAAGAGCAGTTGCTCTGCCCGATTTCCGCTAGCAGCAAGCAAACAACAGCAAAAATGCAAGCAGTTGCTCCGTCCGTTTGACGGTGCCCAGAAGCAACCTTCGGAAACAGTTATTCTGCCCGAACCACAGTAGCAGTAAAAAGACTCCCTCTCCCAGAAGGACAGAACGAGCACACCAACGCTCTTAAAGGTGAGCCTTTAAGAGTTTTATTTATAAAAAAACTATTTTTCATCCGGCCCAATGTAAAAATATAAGTTGTTATGCTGCCTGGATCTATTTAGAAAATAGCATTAAAAAGAGCCATTATTATGGCCAAATATTTTTAAATGTATTTGTAATTACTGGAAGGAGGCGTCTGCAAGTCCGTAAATAATGTAAATACAGATATATTTGCTTTTAATGCTTTATTTATTTGCTAGAAAAATATAATAAAAACATACTTTAACCAAAAACTGTTTTGAGACCGAAAGGGCGAGTTGGGTGCCTAGCACCTTCCCAACTCGTAACTTAGCCTCCGAACCATTTTTTTACAATCTCTGGTTGATTTTTGGTTTTTCTTTTTTTCTTCCTTAAAATAAAGATGGCGACTCTGTCAAAATATTTTGGATCACAGTGAGGCCCGCAACATCCTTTTTTGCACTTTCTTGTTTTCCCCTAAACAAGGGAGAATGAGAATGAAAGGGTGATGCATTTCCTGTATTTTGTTTTCCCCTAAACAAGGGAGGATGAGATACGGGGAGCCCAAAGCACTCATAGCGATCCAAAATAAACCTAATGTCATGGTGAGGCTTGCAACATCCTTTTTTGCACTTTCCTGTTTTCCCCTAAATAAGGGACGACGGGAATGAAAGGGTGATGCATTTTCTGTGCCTTGTCTTCCCCTAAACAAGGGAGGGTGAGATACAGAGAAATCCCAGGTACTCATAATTACTTAAGGCCATTTTCCAAAAATCCATAGTGAGGCAGGGCATGTTCCCACACGCTCTCGCAACATCCTTTTTTAATCTTTTCTGTTTTCCCTTAAACAAGGGACGACGGGAATGAAAAGGCTGATGCATTTTCTGTATCTTATTTTCCCCAAAACAAGGGAGGGTGAGATACGGAAGAAACCTAAAGCTCTCATAATGGACCAAAAATCATTCGGTGACCGAGGCGTATTCCATGCGCTTCTTTGACAACACCCTTTCCGCATTTTTAATTTCGTCTTCCCCTAAACAAAGGAGGGTGGAATGGAAAGTGTGGTGTCCTTCCGCATGTCGCGTTCCCCTAGAAAAGGGAGCGCGGGGAGCGGGAGAATTCCGGGGCACCCACAGGATGCTTCAGCTCGCTGCCTTCCTCTGTTTGCAATATATAGGTCCCTTCCCTGATCACTCTGACAACTTGAAATTGACCTTCCCAATTGGGAGAAAGTTTCCCCCACTCTTCTTTATGGCTCGTTGCTTCAATTTTCTGGACGACCCAATCGCCCATAGCAAATGACCGGCCACGAACTCTCTTGTCATGGTAGGCTTTTGCTCGCTCCTTGTAATTATCCATCCTCATTCTAGATTCTACTCGCTTTTCCTCAAGCAAATCGAGATCAACTGCCCGAGCTACACTGTTGTTCTCCGTATCATAGTGAGACACTCTATGGTTTGACAAATTCATCTCTACTGGTGCCATGGCCTCTGAACCGTAAATGAGGGGAAAAGGTGATTTGTTCGTAGGCCCCCTGACCGATGTTCTGACCGCCTACAAGGCTGATGGTAACTCATCCACCCATTTCCCAGCCTTATCCTCCAGGCTTCTTTTGAGAGCATACAAAACCTGCTTGTTCGTTGCCTCTGCTTGACCATTTCCATAAGGGTATGCCACAGATGATTGCCAGTGCTTTACACGCATCTGCTCGCATGCCTTCGTAAATTTTTCTGAAAATAGAGTTCAATGATCGGAAACTATAGCCCGAGGAACACCAAAACGACACCAAATATATTCATGGACAAAATCAATCACATTCACCTCACTGATAGTTGCCAACGGTTTAGCTTCTACCCATTTTGTAAAGTAATCCACTGCTACCACTGCATACTTAAACTTCGAGCGAACTAACGAGAAAAGACCAATCAAGTCTATTCCCCACATATCAAACGGCCATGACGCCACCACTGGAGTCTGCTCGGTAGAAGGTAAGCGAGGAATATCAGTGTAATGGTAACACTTGTCATACCGCTTAACATACATTTCTGCATCACACCTCAAAATGATCCAGTAAAAACCTGCAGCCAAAACCTTTTCCGCTAGTAACCGCTGATCTGGGTATCCCTCACACTTTCCTTCATGAATTTCCTAAGGATACCTCTGTCATCTCTGGCCGCACACATCTGAGTAAAGGCCTTGTGTACGACCGTTTGTAAAGAATCCTATCTAAGATGGCATATCTGCATGCTCGCTTTTGAATGATCCTTGCTTTTGACTTATCCTCGGGTAGGATTCCCTGCTCGATGTAATCGTTCAGGTCATCAATCCAACACTTTGTTGCAGGCTCAATGTCCATGATTACCTCATTCTCTATTGCATGTACTTCCAGATACTCGATCATGAACCTGGGTGCAAAAATTGAATTTCTTCCTCTGCCATCTTGGAAAGATAGTCAGCGCGCATGTTATCCTCCCGGTCTATTCTAACTAGCTCCTCAATAATCAAAATCTTTTAATATTTCCTTCACCAGCCCGGAGTATCGAACTAGAATTGAGTGGTGCACTGCATAGTCTCCTTTAGCCTGATTCACTACTAGCTGGGAATCACTGTATATCATGATCTCCCGAACACCAATGTCTTGCGCAAGCTCCAATCCCGTGATCAAAGCTTCATACTTGGCCTGATTGTTGGATGCTGGAAACTTGAAGCGTAAAGCTTTTTCGAGCTCTATATCCTGCTCGGGCGGTACCAATAAGAGACCTGCACCACTCCCTAGCCTGCTAGCCGCTCCATCAACATGGAGTTCCCAATAATAATCTGGATGAGGCCGTTGTAGAGGGGCAGATGCTGGCTCGGCCTGAGAATGAATTTCCTTCTCGTTTGAACTGTTGAAACTTGTCTCTGCCACAAAGTCTGCCAGAGCTGTGCCTTTATATCTCGTCGAGGTTGATAATCTATCTGGAACTCGGTCAGCTCGATCGAGCATGTGAGCAAACAACCAAAAGAGTCTGGTTTATACAAAAGTTTCCTAAGAGGAGTATCCGTGTACACAACGATTGCATGTGCAGAAAGTAAGCTCGATGTTTTCGAGCAGCAAGAACAAGCGAATAAGCCAATTTTTTTGCATTAAAATAACGTCCCTCAACTGTAGTGAGGGCCTTGGAGACATAGTAAACAGGCTTTTGGACACTACATTCCTCTCTAACTAAGATAGTGGCCACAACCTGATCTGTAGCCGCGAGATAAACATACAGACTCTCACCCATGACCGACCTACTCAATAACGGAGGCTGAACTAAATACTCCCTCAACTGCTTGAAAGCTTCCTCGCATTCCGTTGTCCACTCGAATCCCTTGTTTCCCCGGAAGACTTTGAAGAAGGGCAGGCATCTCTCTGCCGACCTGGAGATGAAGTGGCTAAGAGTGATGACCCTGTCATTGAGCCGCTGGGCGGGGAGGCTTCATTGTGACCAATGCTGCTATTTTCTCGAGATTTGCCTCAATCCCCCTCTCATTCACCATGAACCCCATGAATTTGCTTGCCTTTACACCGAACACACACTTGCTCGGGTTGAGCCTTCATATTGTGCTTCCTGAGGTTGCCAAATGTCTCCTTCAAATCGACGGTATGGTCGTGTCCTTTTGACTTCACGACCATATCGTCAATGTAAGCTTCAATATTTCTACCAATCTGCGAGCTGAAGACGCGATTCACCATTCGCTGATAAACAACCTACAACATTCTTCAAGCTTAACGACATCATCTTGTAACAATAAAGACCGCCCGCTGCTCAGAACACGGTCAATGCCTTGTCTTCCTCCTTCATCTTCACCTAATGGTATCCTGAATACGCATCGATGAAGCTTAGAAACTTGATGTCCGCTATAGCATCCGCCAGCTTGTCGATGCGAGGAAGATGATAGCAATCCTTCGGGCAGGCTTTATTGAGGTCGGTGAAATCCACGCGCATTCTCCACTTGCCATTTGATTTCTTGACCATGACCATATTAGCCAACTAGGTCGGATAGTGAATTTCTTTAATAATATCGGTACTGAGCAACTTTTCCACCTCTTCCTTGATCGCCTTATCCTTCTCCGTGAGAACTGTCTAGGCCACTGCTGGATTGGCCTAAAAGCTGGATCCACACTAAGGTAGTGCACTGCCACCTCCTCGTTGACACCCTTCATGTCCTCTGGTCGCCACGCGAACACATCTAAACTATTCTGGAGCTGTTTGATCAAACTGGCTCGAGCTTCAACTGACAGAGCCCTGCCTATCTTTATTTTCTGCTCGGGATAAGCAGAGTTGATCACAATCTCCTCGAGCTCGTCTTGGGCAGTGAACTAAGGCTCATCACACATTTGCAGTGTGTCGCACTCTACCTTTCCATCTTTCTCAGCTTGACTCTCTACTTTATCGAGCTGATCCACATCCATGCTTTCAGCCTGCTCGATTTGTCCCCCCGACACCATCGTCGGTAAAGGACAAGTGTCATCCACTTGCAATCGCTGCTCGCCCTGAGCTGAACAATCACCAATCATGGTGATTGGTAACGGTCCCACAGTCACGTGGGACTTCTCCTTGTGGCTAATGGTGATTTTCTGCTCTTTATTTTCTAGAGTTAGCTTCTGCTTCTTCCTCTGGCTATCCCAAACATACTCCAGCACTGCTCGCGGTTGGCTTTTCAGGACCTCAACCCCATGATCGGTGTAAAACTTTGCCCGCTAGTGAGGGATGGAAGCTACCATCTAGAACTTGGTCATGCTAGGCACCCCTAGAATTATATTGTAGGGAGATTTTAGGTCAATCACCATGAATGTGTTTTTTTCCGCTCTGGAATAGCTACCTTCACCAATGAAAACCTCCAGCTCGACTGTGCCTTTAACGGGAACCTTGTGGTTGGTGAAACCCTCCAGAGTCCTTGCATATGGCTTGAGACATTCATCATTCAACTTCAAACCCTAAAAATAGGAGTAGTACATAACATCTCTGCATTCCCCTGTGTCAATCAATATCTCCGATGTACCACCCATCCATCAACCAAAGCAAAAACAATTAGGGATTGTTTACCGGTCATACTACTCACTGTGAGTAAACTGGATTGACTCCTCCCCTGCCTGCAAAATGGTAGGGCAGTCCACCACCTTTGATAAGGAATATATTTGCTTGCCGAGCTGTGTGAGGGTAGACTCCTCGTCTAAAATCATATTTATTACGCCCCAAATTGGTGGTTCATCTCTACGAGGGGCATTTCCCCTGTTGTTTCCATCTCGCTTGAACCAGTCCAACTAGCCCTCGTTGATCAACTTCTGGATGGCCTTCTTCAGCATCCATCATTCCTCTATGGTGTGCTAATAGATGTGTTTTATACGCATCTATTGAGTACTTATACAGCTTAGAAATAGCAATTCCGCGAGGCTTTTGGCTACTAGTATGTGTTTTGGAGCTTATTTGTGAGTTTCAGGGTTTTAGGTGGAATTATGAAATTTACAAGGCTTTAAGTGAAGAATTGAAGGAAGGGTGCAAAGTGCTGAAAGATTAAAAGAAGATGGATCTGAATTAAGAAACCCCTTGTGGACGCAAGGTCATCAACCCTTGCCCCCGCAAGGTCTCCAGTACGTGAGCCCACGAGAAGCCTAAGGCCTTGCGGCCGCATGCCCTTGCATCTTGCCCTCGTAAGCCCTTTCATTTCACAATGACGGGAATTGTACCCTAATTCTATCTCCTACCCTATACACATTAGTATAAATAAAAGCCTTGTAACCCTAGGTTCGAGGTCAGAAATGATCCGAATTTTGAGTATAATTTAGAGTTTTTATTGTTTGTAATCATAGTTTTAGAAGATCATTCATGTATTATTTCATCCCATCAATCTGTTCATCTTCAAGGATGAACTAACCGCACATATTTAGGAATTGGAGGTAACTTGTATTGAATCTTCTGCTCTATTATATATTTTTATTCAATCAAATCTTGTTGATCACAGTGTTTATCAATCTATTTTCTATTTGATTTTTTACTTATGAATGGTATCGCCGTAGTTAAAGACCAAGAGGTGCGGATAACTGCTCGGCCATATGCATATGTCGTACACTGGCTCACCATTGTGATAAATTAAACCTATTGATACACGAAAGTGATAAGTTAGGGTTAGGTTCATATATATGTTTATGAGTGATAGACGGAAATTTATATGTTCTTGTTCTTAAGGGTATAGATGTGAGTGCCCCAGATTTTTTCTCATCCCCTTCGCTGATGAAGGCGGGTGGTTTCAAAATAAACCTTTAAGCGCGTGGAATACGCCCGACCTCATTGTGGACTCAAAATGTTAAAACAGAGTCGCCATCTTTATTTTAAGGAGAAATAAAGAAAAACCAAATGTAACTAGATTTGTAAAGGGTTCGAAGGCTAAGTTACGATATGGGAAGGTGTTAGGCACCCAACTCGCCCTTTTGGTCTCAAAACTGTTTTTTTTTGGCTAAAATATGCTTTTATTATATTTATCAGAACCCCTAAATGTTACACCTAAAAACTCTAATTACCACACTACTTAGAATGTTTCATTACCAAAATACCCTCCGTCAAATATAAACTAAAATAAAAACCCTTTTCAAGTTACCAATCTACCCAATTGAAAACAAAAAAAATTGGATATTGAATCCCAGTACAATACGCCCAAAACCTGAAGGAAATGGCTCCGAAATCAGAAAACCTAAGCCAATCGTCCGACACTACAATGGACTCCATGAACCCAATCCTCCACATCCTCAACGTCCTCCCTTACAGCTTCCTACGTCCACCACGTCTCCGTCTCAAGCTCCCCTCTTTCACTCTCCCCTCTGCCATGACCGTCTTCTCTCTCCTTCTCCTCACCTACTTCATGGTTGTTTCCGGCATCGTCCCCAATCCTCCACATCCTCAACGTCCTCCCTTACAGCTTCCTACGTCCACCGCGTCTCCGTCTCAAGCTCCCCTCTTTCACTCTCCCCTCTGCCATGACCGTCTTCTCTCTCCTTCTCCTCACCTACTTCATGGTCGTTTCCGGCATCGTCTACGACGTCATTGTCGAGCCTCCCGGCATCGGCATCGATCGTCTTCTCTCGGGATACCTCTAGATCCCGTTGAGTAGCAAAGACGGTCAATGGTTTTTCCAAGTTCAAGTTAGCAAAGATCGGTCAATGTTTGCCTTTGATTCGTTCTTCCTCTTCCTTCTGTAATTGTATTGCACGTTGCTTTGCTAACTCTCTCATCTTTGCCCTCTGATAGAGTATTATACAATGAAATGGTAGTGAAAAATCATAACATACAACAAAGGAAGAAAAAGAGAAGGCAAGGTACAATATTTAATTATTTTACATGTGTCCGGCCATCGGTTGGATCAAGCATTGGAATGAAAGATTCTTCCTCATTCTTCCCAGAATACTAATCTCACTCTTGTTTGAATTTTTTTTTTTTAAAAAGTCGCCACTTTCAAAAAAAAATTTCACAAAAAAACGCCAAAGTTTAAAATTTTTTGTTTTAAAAAGTCGCCACTTTTTATAAAAAAATTGACAAAAAGTCGCCACTTTTTTAAGTTTTTTAAACAAATTTTACAAAAAGACGCCAGGTTAAAAAAAATTGTTTGAAAAAGTCACCACTTTTTAAAAAAAAATTGACAAAAAAACGCCAGGTTTAAAATTTTTTGTTTTAAAAATTCGCCTTTTTTTTAAAAAAAAGTTTGAAAAAAAATCGTCAGGTTGGTGAAAAAAATCGCTAACCTAAAAAAATTGGCAGTCTAAAAAAATGTACCTTAAAAGAAAAATCCAAAAAATTATCATGAACGTTGTCATTCGGATCGGAATTCATTAAATAAATTGTTAGAAGAAACAAGTCTAGGATTTATAGTTAATTGTAAAAGAGGGTTTGATATTTATAGGAGAATTAATTGAAACTCCTTTATATAAAAGGATAAGGATTGATTAGTAATTAGAGTTTAGGGTTAATTGTTAATCCTTTTTTATAAAAGGATTAATTAGTAATTAAACTTTTAAATGAGTGTGGTATTTAGTATTTTTTGTGTTGCATTTAGGGTCACTCATATTTATTTAGCAAATGAAATAAAGTATTTAAATAAAATATATCTGTACACATATTATTACAACACTTGCCACATCCTCCTTTTGGGAGTTACAAATGCATTTATAAATATTTGACCATAATAATGGCTCTTTTTAGTGCTATTTTCTTATAGAAATTCGGGCAGCACAACTGCTTATATTGCTTACATTTTGCTAGTCTAAATAGCACTTTTTATATAATAAAACTTTTTAAAGGGCCTATCTCTTGAAGCGTGGGGGTGCGCTCGCTCTGTCCTTCAGGGATAGGGAGTTTTTTTTTGCTATTTTTACTATTTTGTTGCGGAGATTCGGGCAGAGTGACTACTTCCAAAAGTTGCTTTCAGGCCTCGGGAACTAGGTGAAGCAACTGCTTGCTTTTTGCTGATTTGGTGTCTAATTTCGGGCAGGGCAACTGCTCTTTTTTGGATTTTTGGACCAGAGGAATAGGGTGGAATCCTAGCAGGGCAGCTAGGTTTCACTTTGACCGGCTGGTTTTAGTGTTTGGGGGAGATTTAGCGGAGCTTCGGAGCTGAAGAAGGAAATCTCAAAACGTTCTCTCGAGAGAGCGATCACTCACTGTGCGGTGAAAGTATGTTAACGGTGTGTGAATTCCTGAAGCCGGCCACCTCTATTTATAGGTGAGAGTGAGGCTTCCTTCGCGGTTAAGATTTCTCATTCTGTGCTTCATCGGCTTATATCACGCGCTTAAGAGATTGCACCGAAGGCAAACTGCTACAGTGCATTTAGCACTGTTGGGCGCCACCCATGGGGATAGATGGCGTGACACCAGGAGGCAATGTGGGCGACGCCTAGGGGCTTTTTTGATTTTCTTTTTGGCACTTAGGCCCCCTACATTTTACTGTTAACGCATCTTGCTTTTTCTTTGACATTTATTAGCTTTTAACAGGTCTTGATTTCTTATGTCAAGGTTACATATCAGAGGTACGAAATTGGGGTGTCTACAATAGATTCAGATGAATTATTTAGGATGGAGACTGAATTATAATTTGACGACCTATACAATTTTTTTCGTGAACGAACCCAAGATTAATTGATTAATACATTAAGCAAAAGAACATTATAGTAGATACAAGTGAATCTATATTCCTAAATTCTTCTCCTCTATTAGATCTTCACAAACTGTGTTTGCTGCTTTAATAAACTGCTAATTAGATTACTTGCTTTTAGTAGAATAATTTAGATAAATAAATAAAAAACCCCACTTAGTTTAATTGTTACATGTTTACTTGCTTTAGATACTTCTTGTCTTTGTGGTTCGACCCTTGCTTTCTGTACACTATACTTGGTATTGATCCGTACACTTGCGAGGTAAATAAATAAGACATCAAGTTTTTGACGCCGTTGTCGGGGACAAGCTAGTTTCTAGCTAGTTTATTGGTAACATTTAAATTCAAATTTGATAAAAGAAAATTACAAAAAGATTTTTTTAATTTGTTTTTGTTTTAGCTATTTATTTGTTTTAGTTTTGCATTGTATGTACGGTCGTAGATCTTTAAATCCCAAGTTGACAGATTTAAATCAAAATATAAATAATATAGGTAGAAATCAGGGAAAGCCTGATAATTTTGATAATCCACCAGTCAATCAAGAACAAGTAGATAGAGTGGATCCTCTGGCTGATCCTCCAATGGCTAATCAAAATCCAGAAAATCCGATTCCCCCAATGAATCAAAGGGAGGAACCAGTTGCTCGAAATATGAAAGTGATAGTAAATTAAAGAACTATAAATGATTATGGTCGTCCAATGCTAAACGCGACACCATCATGTTTAGTATTATCGGAAGCAGTAAGAACTTTGAACTTAAAGGTCATTTTTATAATATGTTGCCTTCATTTTATGGATTACCTTCTGAAGATCCAGTTGCTTTTGTGAAAGAGTATGAGTATTTGATTGATAATTTTCCGTTAGGAGGTCTAATGGAAGATCAATTGAAAATGCGATATTTTCAATGTGCATTAAAAGATGCAGCAAAAAGATGGTTTATGAATTTGGCACCAAAGAGTGTTTATACATGAGCTCAATTTTTGTTTATGAGTAAATTTTATCAACATGCATCTCTATCTAACTATAGAAGATAAATTATTGCCTTCCAACCAGGAGAAACGTTCCATGAAGCATGAGATAGATTTAAAAATTTACAAATTATGTGTCCCCATCATAATATTTCCCAAGATGTTTTAGTTACTCAATTTTATCATGCGCTTCCTTCTGCTCTTCAAACTATGGTTGACAGTGCAGCCGGTGGTTCCGTTAGAGGAATGACACCAGTTGAATTAGAAGATTTGTTGGAAATTTTAGGTGCTAATTCTCAACAGAAAAGTACTAGAGGTAAAAATAAAGATTTGTATCACATTCAAGATAATACTAATAGTGATGCTAAATTTGAGCGGATGCAAACACAACTTGAAGCCTTACAATTGAAAATTGAAAATAACTCTCAAATTCAAGAAGTGTGTGCTATTTGTGGACTAAATAATCATGCTACTAATTTTTGTCAATCTAGTACTCTGTTTCCTGAACAGGTTAATGCTAAGAACTCATATCCTCCAAGCCAAAGGAATGATCCTTATTCCAACACGTACAATCCGGGTTGGAGAAATCATCCTACTTTTGCCATGGGGAGGAAATAAGCCATTGTGACCCCAACAGTTTCCTCAACAAGGACGACTCCAAATTGAAGAAGCCACAAATGATGAATGGAAAGAGACACATAATGCTTTTAACAAGCAAATGATGGCACACATGGACCGGTTGACAAATGAGTTTACTCAAATGAGAGGTAGAGAAGAAAGGAAGTTCCCTGGTCAAAACGAACAAACAAAATCAATCACTACTCTGCGTAGTGGAAAAGTTATTGGTGAAGAGGTAAGTGATCCTACTCCTTCTTCTGATATTCCTGATAATATAAGTAATTCTGGTGAAGAAATACAAGTTGAAGAAAAAGAAAAAGAGTTAGAAAAAGAAATACAAGAAAAAGAACAAGAGAAAGATGAAGAAAAAGAGGCAAAACCTCTTGAGGAACCATATGTTGCACCTCCACCATATGTTCCACCAATTCCATTTCCTGGTAGATTGATGAAAAATAAAATAGACAAACAATTTACATAAATTTATAATATGTTGTCTAAAGTCAATATTAATCTTCATTTACTCAACATTATTATATTCCATCATATGCCAAGTTTTTCAAAGATCTCCACTCTAAAAAATACAAATTTGAAAAGAACAAGAAAATAATTGTTTCTGAAAACGTAAGTGCAATGTTACAACTTGAACTCCCCGTAAATTAAAAGATCCAGGTAGTTTCAATATCCAAGTTTCTTTTGGTAATTCAAAAAAGATTAAAGCAATGCTTGATTTAGGTGCGAGTATTAATTTAATGCCTTTCGTTGTCTACAAACAATTAGGATTAAGAGGATTAAAACCCACTACTATGTCCTTACAGTTAGCCGACCGTTCACTCAAACATCCCTTAAGAATAGTAGAGGATATTTTAGTTCAAGTAGATAAGTTAATCATAAAGGTTGACTTTATAGTTCTAGAGATGGAAAGAAAAATATGTACAAATAATGAAGTTCTTATTTTGTTAGGAAGACCTTTTATGGCCACGACCAATACAATGATTAATGTGAGGAATGGTAAGCTGTCAATGTCAGTTATGGAGAGACTGTAGAAATTTCAGTTTTTGATACTTTGAATAGGCCAAGCGATATGAATGCTTGCTTTTCAATTGATGAAATAGAAAGCCTTACAGGCCAAAACTTTGAATCAGATTTAAATGAAGACGAGTTAGATCAAGTGATGTTGGGAAGAGATTCAGATAATATAGATATTCCAGATATGATATTTCGATATTGAGGAGTTAGAGGAAGAGATCCGTTCTAAGGATGCTTAAATTGAAAAAGAGGAACTTGAAGTTCTTAAAGATGTTTAAACTGAAAAAAGTGGAACTGGAAGTTCCAAAGTTCACCCCGTCTATTGAATCTCCTCCAGAATTAGAATTAAAGCCCTTACCACCCCACTTGAAATATGCATTTCTTGGGGAAGGTAAAACTTTATCCGTTATAATTGTTGCTGATTTAAGGGAAGAATAAGAAGAGAGTTTGTTGAAATTTTTATGGACATATAGAGAAGCCATAGGATGGTCCTTAGCAGACTTAAAGGGAATAAGTCCTACTATGTGTATGCATAAAATTCACTTGGAAGAATGTACCAAACCTTCTAGAGAACGTCAAAGGAGACTTAACCCACATATGGAAGAAGTAGTTAGAAAAGAAGTCCTTAAGATTCTTGATGCGAGTATAATTTACCCAATTTCTGATAGAAAATGGGTAAGTCATGTCCAAGTAGTTCCTAAGAAATAAGGAATTACAGTTGTGAAAAATGAGAAAAAAGAGTTAGTTCCTACGAGAACTATAACAGGCTATAGGATGTGTATAGATCTAAGAAAATTGAATGCGGCCACAAGGAAAGATCACTTTCCTTGATCCTTTATTGACCAAGTTCTTGAAAGATTAGCTGGCCATGATTACTACTGTTTTCTTGATGGTTTTTCTGGTTACAATCAAATTTCGCTTGCACCGAAAGATCAAGAAAAGACTACCTTTACATGTCCTTTTGGAACTTTTGCATTTAGAAGGATGCCCTTTAGACTATGTAATGCCCTTGCCACCTTTCAGAGATGTATGATCTCAATATTTTCTGATTTAGTAGAAAGATGTGTTGAAGTATTTATGGACGTTTTTCAGTATTTGGGAAATCATTTTATAATTGCTTAAAAAATCTAACATCGGTTATCAAATGATGTTGTAAAACCAATTTGACCCTAAGTTGGGAGAAAAGTCAATTTATGGTTACGCATGGAATTGTTTTAGGACACACATATATATATATATATATATATATATATATATATATATATATATATATATATATATATATATATAAGCAGGATAGTCTATATAAGGAAAAATCCCATCAAAACTTTGTTTCCCAAAATAGAAACTCCAATTAACAAGAAATAATTAATAAATTCTTTAATTAAATAATTCAAAAACTCCTTGAAACTTTCACCATCAATTATCTCAATTTACACAGTTTTTCAATTCTTGGTTGTGTTAAACGGAAATGAATCAACACATTGTAAATGATGATTAATGAAAATGGATTAGTTCACAACATGAACATATCAAATATTGAAATATTATACTAAAAAAATCAAGTAAATCAAGAAATACCAAAAATTTGAGATGTACAAAAACCATTAACAAATTCGAAGTAGTATGGAATAAAAATCACTAGAAAAAATTATCTTTCGAGAATACTAAATGATTAAACCAGTTCGGAGATTTATCTAAAAGTAAATAACAAAAATCGATGTATAAAAAATATTAATAAATTCACAATAGATCTGAATGTCAAAAATATTTTTTTATACGAAATAATTAAACAAAATGTTTTTATTTGATTTCATTAGAAACTCCAATTAACAAGAAACAATTAATGAATTCTTTAATTAAATAATTCAAAAACTCCTTGAAACTTTCACCATCAATTATCTCAATTTACACAGTTTTTCAATTCTCGGTTGTGTTAAACGGAAATGAATCAACACATTGTAAATGATGATTAATGAAAATGAATTAGTTCACAACATGAGCATATCAAATATTGAAATATTATACTAAAAAATCAAGTAAATCAAGAAATACCAAAAATTTGAGATGTACAAAAACCATTGACAAATTCGAAGTTGTATGGAATAAAAATTATCAGAAAAAAATTATCTTTCAAGAATACTAAATGATTAAACCAGTTCGAAGATTTATCTAAAAGTAAATAACAAAAATCGATGTATAAAAAATATTAACAAATTCACAATAGATCTGAATGTCAAAAATATTTTTTTATACGAAATAATTAAACAAAATGTTTTTATGTGATTTCATTAGATCCGAATGATAAATCACAGAGAAAATATAATCAATATTTCTTCATCAGAAAAAAGTTGGATATTAGAGAAAGAGAGATGGATCGAGCAAGATATGGAGCGAGAGGACGAAAACTTACTGTGGTGTGGGACGGTGAGTGTAAGAGAGATTATCAGTCAAAATAAATGATATTTCCTGAGAGAGATGGAAAATAAGGGAGATTGCCAGTGGGGTTAATTTCCTATTTTCCTCTCATTCTTTCTTCTTTTTGTGTATATGTAGTTAACGGGGGATTATTGAACCACGATAACGTTTTGATTTTTTCATAATGTTATTATTTTTCGATGTAGTTCTTTATAATTAGCTTCTCTTCTTTTGTAGTATATTATTTTAATTGTTTATTACTTTTCATATAATGCAATAACTATATGACCATATATTTAATGTATTTTAATTTATAATAATGCTAGGTTTACAACTATTTTTAAAATTATTGCTACAATTAAGATTTAGTGAATGACACAGTTGTATTTATTTTCTAAAAAATGACTTTATTTTCTTAGATCTTAAATATACAAGTCTCTAATTTTTAAATCAAAACAAAACAATTTTTTTTTTAAAAAAATTGAAAGTAGTTACCTCCAACCTTATTTTTTCTTTTTTTTTTAAATTTGTTTTTCTTCTTTGTTTCGCTTGAGTACAAGTTAATTGAAAAAATTATATGGTCGTACGTTTAACACACAAGTGTAAAACTAGTTGTGTCTAATAAAGGAATTGAGGTAGACAAAGCGAAAATCGAAGTTATCTCAAAATTACCTTCTCCAACTACAGTCAAAGGTATTAGAAGTTTTCTACGTCATGCAAGTTTTTATAGAAGATTTATAAAAGACTTTTCGAAAATCTGTAAACCTCTATGCAATCTATTGGCAAAAGATACAAAATTTATTTTTGATCAAGAATGTTTAAATACATTTAATTTGTTAAAGGAACAATTAAAATCAACACCTATATTGACCAGCCCCAATTGGTCTCTCCCTTTTGAGATCATGTATGATGCATCAGATTTTACGGTTGGGGCTGTGTTAGGCCAAAGGGTATATAAGAAACCACATGTAATACATTATGCGAGTAGGACATTAAATGATGCACAACTTAATTATACCACCACTGAAAAAGAATTTTTAGCAGTTGTGTTTGCATTAGAAAATTTTCGTCCTTACTTGTTAGGAGCAAAAGTTATTATATTTTCAGACCATGCAGCCTTAAAATATCTTTTGAGCCAAAAGGAGGCTAAGCCTAGGCTCATTAGATGGATGTTATTGCTGCAAGAATTTGACATTATCATTAAGGATAAAAAGGGGACAAAAAAACGTTGTTGTTAATCATCTGTCCAGATTAGAATTTATACCTTTACTTGAATGTTAATTTCTTGACAATAAAATCCCCATGAGTGAAGACTTCCCTGACGAATAGCTTTTTGCAGTTAAAAATCATGAACCATGGTATGCTGATTTCGTGAATTTTCATGTAGCAAATATCATCAATCCTGATTTTGATTATCATCAAAGAAATAAATTTTTGACAGATGCTAAACATTATTTTTGGGAAGATCCTTATTTATTTAAAATGTGTTCAGATTATTTAATTAGGTGATGTGTTCCATATCAAGAACAACAAAGTATTCTGGCATTCTGCCATGAATACTCTTGTGATGGACATTTTAGTAGTAGTAAAACTGCTAGGAAGATTTTACAATATGGTTTATACTGGCCTTCTATTTTTAGAGATGCTGAAATATTTTGTAAGACATGTGATAAGTGTCAAAGGACTGGAGGAATCAATAAAAGAAATGAGATGTCCTTGCATTATAATCTGGTTGTTGAAATTTTTGATGTTTGGGGTATTGACTTTATGAGTCCTTTTCTAGTCTCTAAAGGTTGCAAATATATTTTAGTTGCAGTGGACTATGTGTCCAAATGGATAGAAGTCATTGCTACCCGAACAAATGATGGTCAAACGGTTGTTAAGTTTTTGTGTGATGAAATATTTAGTCGGTATGGAATATCGAATGCTATAATTAGTGACCAAGGAACACACTTCACCAATCGCTTGATGAATGCATGCCTTAGGAAACATGGCATGACTCACAAGTTGGCCACTTCATATCATCCTCAAACTTTCGGCCAAGTTGAGGTTAGTAATAGACAAATCAAGGCAGTCCTTGAAAAGATTGTTAGACCAAACATAAAAGATTGGGAACCAAAACTCAAAGATGCACTTTGGACATACAGAACTGCATATAAGAATCCAATAGGAATGAGTCCTTATAGGATGGTTTATGGCAAAGCATGCCATCTTCCAGTGGAAATCGAACATAAAGCCTTTTGGGCTATTAAAACGCTTAATTTTGATTTAACTTTAGCTGGAGAGGAACGTCTGCTCCAGCTAAACGAGTTAGAAGAACATATGCTTAGTTCGTACGAGAATTCTAAAATGTATAAGGAAAAGACTAAAAGATACCATGATATAGGTATCACCAATAAGATATTACGTCCATGTTTGAAAGTTCTCCTTTTTAATTCTAGACTAAGATTATTCCCTGGAAAGTTAAAATCAAAATGGTCTGGTCCTTTTATAATAGTATGAATTTATCCACATGAAGTAGTTGATGTAAGGAACCTGAAGACCAATGAGATCTTTAAGGTGAATTGTCACCGACTCAAGCCTTATTTTGAACCCATGTTAGTAGAGAAGACAATTGAAGTTATTCGTCTCTCTGACACTGAACCCCCAAGAGAATAAGTTTAAGTGCGCTAGGTGGGAGGTAACCCACTTTGATTAATTTTTAATTGCTTTCGTAGTGTAGGTTAAATATGTTTTTCTCCATCTTATTTGATTATGAGCATTTAAGTTAAATGTTTTCCAGGCATGACATAATTTAAGTTTGGGGGAGAAAATCATCTCAGTGTTGTATTTATATGTTATCTAATATTTTAGTTTAGTTTAGTTTAGTTTTGTAGAATTTTCAGAGTGCAGGAAAGAAATGGCCTTAGCGGAACGTAACGGTAGGACGAAAACGAAGACAATGCAAAATTGTGTAACAGCCTCCCAAGAGGCACAATTTCTGTGAACCTTGGGGACGCAACGCCTCATTTAAATCAGATGGTCTAGGACCCTTGCAGCTGCAAGCCCTCCTACCTCGTGATGTGCGCAAAACGCAACTCGAGCAAGATTACCCGGCCGTATCAAGTAATAAAGTGTACCTAAGTACGAGTTATCGATCCCACAGGGAATGCGTGTAATTCTCACTCAAACTAAGTACCAAAATTAGGCTAACTAATTATATTTGAGCGAAAAAAAATGAATTAAAATCTAAAAATATAAATAACCTAGAAAGTAATTAAATCTAAACTAAAGCGGAGGTGGTTTGGCAACAACAAATCCGGTGTTTAATTTAATCCTCTTTCTGCTTTTCTTTAACTCAAGTCTTGGTAGTCGGATGCGCTATTTTATTCACTACGAGCTTTTGCTACGTATAGAAAATCTAGCTATCCCTTAACCTTGCTACGGGCTCATATCATCATAACACATAACATAGGGGAGAAAATAACCGCATGTGTAAACAAGCATCCAAAGACTATCTACGCATGATCTCCTTTTAGTCTCACGCCACGCAAACTACTATTGTGATTTTCGGAATAACAGGAAGGGCTTTCGCTTCGTATTCTATCATTCTAGTGATCATCTAATGGTTCGCTATGCCATTAAAAGCATGAAGAGCACACAATAATAACCAAGCGCATGTCTAATACTTCGCAAAAAGAAACTCTCTATATTTTTCTACAATTCATGTTGGTAGACAAGACAACTAAAATTGGTTACCTACGGGCTCTCGCATCTTATAGTCAACCCTAACCTTCCCGACCTCGCGAATGGGGGTGGTTCGATCGCGTATCAAATCTAGTCTCATAATGGCTATTGGTGTGTGTCATAAAACACCAACTATTAAATTGATTGGTCCGAAATATAAAGGTAGCTCTCGCGGATCCTAAATATTTCTAAAATCATTTAATTATTGGCCAAATAATTAAAAACATTAAATTCACAAAATAATAACCAACATAATTGTGTACTAAATAAAAAGATAAATTAAATTAAAGCACTACATTTAACATAGACTAATAATTACATTCCATAAATAATTTAAGAATAAATCAATTCCACATTTACAAAATTAATCAACCCTAGAAATCATAACGAATATCTAAAAAATAGAAGATGAAAGAATTAAACCGAAGAATCGAGAATCCGGGGTTGAAATCTTTTGTAGATGCTTCATTGGCCCTTGATTTGAAGCTCCAAACCTTCAATGATGATCAAACATTGGAGGAATGAAAGATTTTTTTTTATGGAAATGGGGCTGGTGTCCCATTTTGGGAACAAAGTCCCGCAATGGGGACTTGTTATTTTTGCAAATGAAGGTTGCTGGGAGTATTAAAAGTGAAGGCACAAAGGGAGCAATGAAGGAAGGGGTATAATGGGTAGTGCAAGGGATCTTTGGGGGCAATAAAGGAAGGCAAAAGAGTTATGGATCACGACTGGGGCAGGGCTGGACCATGGAGAATTTCGCGGGTCGCTCCAGGTGATATATGGGCTGGATGGTGAGAGGGAAGAGGGTTGGGATGCGGGCAGGTGGAGCTGGAGCTGGGCCGGGTGGCTTGATCCATGAAGGAGAGGACGCGGGTCATGGGCTACTGGGGCTATGGCTGGGAGCGACACGTGGCGCCAGCGGGAGTGCGACAACTCAAAAGCCAGAATCAGCTTTTGCGTCGGCTCGCCTGATGTTTCTATTTGTTACTTCGATGCCCCTAGACTTTCTGACTTTGGCGCCGCTTTCCTCCCTACTTCAGACCTTACAAATTAGTCCTTTGTTAGCTCTGTTAGCCTCCATTAGCCTCTGTTTGCCTTGGAACTCTTAACGGACGTAACGGACTTTGTTCAAATAATTTCTAATTCAACTTTTAAGCCCGGAATTGTCTCGAACTTTGTGCTAAACACCATATAATTGCTTAATTATGCATGGAAACCTACATTAAGCACAAAAACACAAATAATAATATTTCCAAAGCATAATTAACTCAAAAATAGCACAAAATAAAAGAAAATTCCTAGGAAAATTAGTGGAAATCTTGAGCTCATCACACCCCCAAACTTATGCTTTGATCATCCCGAGCAAAGAAAATGAAATATGGAAAAGCTTGAGAACAGTTTGAAATGAAGGCGGCGCTCAATTAAGATCTCACAAGCATTACCATTTAAGAGATCAACCCAAAGATCATAAACATGCATAATAGAGGTACAAATTGATTCATATGCTATCAAACAATCCTCAAACAATTATTCATACCATAAAACATTTTTTTCTTTACCCAAATGTAGCAATGCTCTAGCTTAGATTGAACGGCCAACCGAGATACCAAATGCAAGTCAAACTGAAAGAGCCATCAACTAATATTTTCTCACAAGACAAGGCAAGAACACATGGTATGACAATATCAATAGGACTTTTCAAGCTTGAAATGTTCGGTCAGGGTTTGGGCTACTAATGAAGGATATGATAGCAAGTCAAGAGAGCAAAGAATTTGAACGACTAGCTTCATGGAAGCACAACTCTTCAATACCATAACCTCACTTCAACAACCCCTTAAACGTTAAACTTTGGGTTGAAGAAAGTGTCTCAACTACCACAAACAATTAAGCTTCATCCTTATATCTCCTTGAGAAAATTAAGAACAATGACATTTTTTTTCTTTTTATTTTTCTTTTGTGGCTACCCTTTACATTTTCTTTTCTTTTCATTGATTTCCAAGGGGGTTCTTTTCTTTTTCATTTCATTTTTTTTCTCACCATCATTCAACAAAAATTCAAATTCCCAACATCAACATTAATAAGAACACAACTTCATGAAGCACACACTTCCCAACAAGATTACAAAAATAAAATAATTCATTCCAAATCATGCTCTCTTGAAGGGCGACAGCAAAAGTGTATTGGTTCATGGGATAAGATAATGCGGGTATAAGAAATGAAGTCGAATGGGGGTCATTGTGTGCTCTAGGCACACGCCATTCTTTAAATGAGCTCAACGGGGACACTAGGGATTTTTGTGAGATAAATGGGTAGGATAGAGAAAGGCACAAACGGTCCAAAGATGGCTTATATCATGCTCTTGTCATACACACATGCCCAAACCAAGCTTTTCATCATCAAAATATAACTCTCGGCATTTAGACTCACAATATGGTACTCTTAGACATACACAACCATCACTAAAACAAAGCATTAAAAATATTTTCATCATCAACTTGGGTATTATCTATCATGAATGAGGTGATGCTACCACATAAATCACAAACATATCCTCAACTATGCATATAATAATCTCAAAATTGACTCAAAGAAAATAATGCAAGTACAACTCAAAGAACGCCAAAAATGGAGAGACGAGTGATCAAAGCATAAATAATTTGGGGCGTATAAAGCACAAGATTTTCAGAATTTTCAAAGTTCACTAACCAACCCATACTCCCTAAACATAAAGCAAAAGGAGAAGGGAAGGAAAGAAAACTCCATCAAAGTTGATTTCTTATGAAGTCTGGGCCGAAAAGATCTACTCAATTAATCTCTACAAGCAACCTCTACAATAAAGCGCTAAACCCTTGCATCAAATCAAGTTGAAAAGAAAAGAGAGTAGGAACGCAATTATCAAAATAAAAAAAAGAAAAAAAATATCTTTGTGTGGAGACACTATGTACACCTCCCTACAAACCCACAAACTTAGGAGGGCTTCGAAAACAACTCAATATATAAAACATATAAATACAAAAGCAAGTAAACTAATTAAAAAAAACATGCTCAAAATATAATCAGCTTTGCTTGGTATTGATATTAGCATATAGGAACAAAAATTAAATCATTCCCCGACAATGGTGCAAAAAACTTGATGTGCGCGAAACGCAACTCGGGCAAGATTACCCGGCCGTATCAAGTAATAAAGTGTACCTAAGTACGAGTTATCGATCCCACAGGGAATGCGCATAATTCTCATTCCAACTAAGTACCAAAATTAGGCTAAGTAATTATACTTGAGCGAAAAAAATGAATTAAAATCTAAAAATATAAACAACCTAGAAAGCAATTAAATCTAAACTAAAACGAATGTGGTTTTGCAACAACAAATAAAAATAAAAATATAGGAGTGTAATATTTCTAGTCTAGCCGGTGTTTAATTTAATCCTCTTTCTGCTTTTCTTTGACTCAAGTCTTGGTAGTCGGACGCGCTATTTTATTCACTACGACTTTCGCTACGTATAGAAAATCTAGCTATCCCTCAAATTTGCTACGGGCTCATATCATCACAACACATAACACAGGGGAGAAAATAACCGCATGTGTAAACAAGCATCCAAAGACTATCTACGCACGATCTCCTTTCGGTCTCACGTCACGCAAACTACTATTGTGATTTTCGGAATAACAGGAAGGGCTTTCGCTTCGTATCCTATCATTCTAGTGATCATCTAATGGTTCGCTACGCCATTAAAAGCATGAAAAGCACACAATAATAACCAAGGGTATGGGTAATACTTCACAAAAAGAAACTCTCTATATTTTTCTACAATTCATGTTGGTAGCCGAGACAACTAAAATTGGTTAACTACGGGCTCTCGCATCTTATAGTCAACCCTAACCTCCCCGACCTCGCGAATGGCTAAGGTGGTTCGATCGGGTGTCAAATCTAGTCTAATAATGGCTATCGATGTGTGTCACAAAACACCAACTATTAAATTGATTGGTCCGAAATATAAAGGTAGCTCTCGTGGATCCTAAATATTTCTAAAATCATTTAATTATTGGCCAAGTAATTAAAAGCATTAAATTCACAAAATAATAACCAACATGATTGTGTACTAAATAAAGAGATAAATTAAATTAAAACACTACATTTAACATAAACAAATAATTGCATTCCATAAATAATTTAAGAATAAACATATTCCACATTTACAAAATTAATCAACCCTAGAAATCATAACGAATATCTAAAAATAGAAGTTGAAAGAATTAAACCGAAGAATCGCGAATCCAGGGTTGAAATCATCTGTAGATGCTTCCTTGGCCCTTGATTTGAAGCTCCAAACCTTCAAGGGTGATCAAGCATCAGAGGAATGGAAGAATTTTTTTATGGAAATGGGGCTGGTGCCCCATTTTGGGAACAAAGTCCCGCAATGGGGACTTGTTATTTTTGCAAATGAAGGCTGTTGGGAGTATTAAAAGTGAAGGCACAAAGGGAGCAATGAAGGTAGGGGTATAATGGGCAGTGCATGGGATCTTTAGGGGCAATAAAGGAAGGAAAAAAAGCTATGGATCACGACTGGGTCAGGGCTAGACCAGGGAGAATTTCGTGTGTTGTTCTAGGTGATATATAGGCTAGATGGTGAGAGGGAGGGATGCGGGCAGGTGGAGCTGGAGCTGGGTCGGGTGGCTTGATCCATGAAGGAGAGGACGCGGGTCATGGGCTACTGGGGCCATGACTGGGAGTGACACGTGGCACCAACGGGAGTGCGACAACTCAAAAGCCAGAATCAGCTTTTGCGCCGGCTCCCCTGATGTTTTTATTTGTTACTTCGGTGCCCCTAGGCTTTCTGACTTTGGCGCCGCTTTCCTCCCTACTTCAGACCTTGCAAATTAGTCTTATGTTAGCTCTATTAGCCTCCGTTAGCCTCTGTTTGCCTTGGAACTCTTAACGAATTTAACGGACTTTGTCCAAATAATTTTTAATTCAACTTTTAAGCCCGGAATTGTGTCGAACTTCGTGCTAAACACCATATAATTGCTTGATTATGCATGGAAACCTACATTAAGCACAAAAACACAAATAATAATATTTCCAAAGCATAATTAACTCAAAAATAACACAAAATAAAAGAAAATTCCTAGGAAAATTAGTTGAAATCTTGGCTCATCACCTTGCCCCCACAAGCCCTACCTCAGCATTAGTGCGCATTTACTGTGACCCTTGCGGACGCAAGGTATCCACACCTTGTAGCCGCAAGGCCCTCTTTATAAGCGAAGATGCGGCAACCATGAACAGTTCACCGAATTCAGAAAGCAAAACCTTCTTCTTCTTCGGCAATTTAGTCTCTCCCTCTCCTAACTCCAGCAATACCAGTTCAGATTCCGACCAGATTAGCAAAAGTGGGTGCTGCTCTTTAAATCTTCTGCATTCAGTTCATCCCCATCCCTCCATTCAATCCATTGGAAGCTTTGAAGGATTGTTGACCCGCTATTATTGCCGACGTGAAGTGTTATGAATCCGCCGAACCAACATCATGATTTTATCATGCTCAAGCCAAGGATTTTATATTTCTTTTTCTTTTCTAAATTTTGATTTGTCAAAATTTTGCATGTTATGGTGATAGTTGCGTATTTAATTGTTTACGTGCTTAATTGTTTACGTGCATGCTTCTTACGCTTTGTTGGTTTTTCTGATTTTTATTTTAGAGAGATATTATTTAGTGTTCCCCCATGGCCCCTAAATGTAGGAATACCAGACCGTCCTCGTCCCGCTCCAAAGAGGAGCAAGATTATGATGCCTTTGGGTTCGTCTCCTTCGAGGCATCGGAAAGCTACACTAGGAGGCTCTCTAAAAGCATAGTCCCCGAGAGGGGATTTAAGTTTCAAAACTTTGACCTCCCTACCCACTTCGCCTAGCGTAGATGGGTAGCTCTTTGTGCGACTCCGGGATTGGCCATCGTGGCCATTGTTCGTGAATTCTACGCCAACGGGCGTGTCTCCCCAACTAGTGTGGTGTCCAACACCAATAATGTCCGAAATAGGATTGTCAACTTTTCGTCCTATAGCATTAACCATTATTTTGGCACTCCTAATTTCAAGGAGGGCACTAATCACTACAGTGCCCACCTTGCCCGTCCCATCTCTCTTCAGGAGGATAATGCGGTGATCGCAACTCCTGACACGACCTGGACCTATCATCAAGGTCCACCGTTCGGTCCCCGAACAATGGACGAGACCCATTTGACGAACGCGACCAAGGTCGTGTTCAAATTTATTTGTGCATGCCTTATGCCCTCCAGCCACCAGCACACGATGTCGTGGCATAAGGTCGTTTTGATCTATACCATCCTGACCGGTGGGTCTGTTGATGTTGGCCACCTGATCAATGCCCAGATTCAGACCCTCATTAGAGGTAGGATGAACTCGGGATTCCTTTTCCCGAGTTTAATCACAGGATTGTGTGGAGGGGCTGGAGTCGTCTGGACTCCAAATTCTGAGAGAGTTCGGGCAGTACCCGACATTACTACGGCGCTACTTTTCGATCACCTACGCCAGCCACATGAGAGGGGACCACGTGAAGAGCCTTAAAAGGAGGCTAATATTGAGGAGGATATGGATCCTTTGGAGGCCATCTCCAATAGACAGGAAGAGCTCGGGTTAGACCAACAAATGGTCCAACAGTAGTTGGCGGAAATGCGCGCTGACCAGAACTATTTTTCTGGTTGGACAGAACGGGTGGCTGGAAATGTGGCCACTTTCCACGGCTACCCACCCAGTATCATACTCGAGTTCCTTCTTCCTTCGTTATTTCGTACCGACTCACCATGAATCGAAGCACAAGTTTCTTCCTCTTTCGTTAGGCGAACCAACTATATCTTTTTGATATTTCCCCTCCTTCTACCACCTTATGGGATAACCCTCAATTTTGAAGACAAAATAAAATTTAAGATGGGGGGGGGGATTCTAAGTCCAGGGTCTTTGTAGGACCCAACCTAAGAAGGGGTGGAGTTGTGCTATATTTTTTAGGGTTCAGGACAATTTTTGTGCCTGTATCGTCTCTTCTCCTCTCTCTATTTTCTTGCCTTTTATTTTGTTTATTTTTAGAGATGTTGCCTTGACCAGAATACTATAATATTTGGTTCCTTCGGGAACCCATCATCAATTAGGTCATCAATTATCTCTAATTTTATTTAAAAATTTAATAATAAAAAAATAGAATTTATAAAAATTACAAATGTTAATTCAAAATTTTCATTCTCGAGTCCTGGTGTAGATACTTCAGCCGATGATGATTTAGTGCAATGAACCACATAACTTTGCCATAGATCACTCTGGAACTCACTCGAGTTTGTAAAAATATTAACATTCCCCCAACCATTGTGCACTTTTTATGAACAAATTTGAATATTTTTACTAAGTTTATAGTGCACATTTCATTCGAGCGAAAATAGTTTGATGCACAAGAATATGATGAATAGCCATCCCGACATGAAGTTGCATTGAATTGTAACTTAGGGTCAATTGCATGATAGTTAGACCCCTTGGATTTTTCTTGTTAATATATCTCAAGCACACTTTTGAACCGTGATTGCATGTTAGCCTTGATTGTCCCTACCTCTTTTCTAGCGAATGCTTATGCAAAATCCAGTGATGTTAAATCTTTAATTCCACTACTTTCATAATGGATGTGATATTTTATGTGTTTTACTTTCTTAAAAACTGGCATGAGTAATTCTGGCATTAGGAGATGATTTAGGCCATCTTTGGATCGTTTGAGCCTAAATATTTTCCGACCTTACTAAAAATATACCTAGTGTCCCCTTTGAGCTGAATTAAATAATGGTGTATGCTAAGCATACGACAACCCCCATTCGATTTCATTTCTTTTACCCGCATTAACTTAACCCTTAAAGCGTATACACTTTAGCATACCCTTGGAGAGAGTAAGATGTGGGTAGGAAATTAATTTTTGGGGACCATTGTTATATAGATGATTTCCTGATGACTTCTTCTTCTTCGTCGTAATAAAAAAAAGTGATGGAAAAGAAAAAGAAAATAAATATTGGTACGACGAAAAATAATGAGAAAGAAGAAGAGTGCAAGAAGATTCAAATGAAACATATCTTTCAAGATAAAGATATATTAGGAAAGGTCATCTGAAGGAAGGATCACTAGTTATTTTTAGTATATTGTATTGAATAAAGCAAGTTTGGGGGAAACTCCTCACTTATGGTCTTGGCAAGTCCTAGCCTAATGGGAAATACTTCTACATGTTTAGAAGCAAATGAGGAAAAGGGTAGTCTTGCTCTCTCACTTTGTATTCTATTCCCTTTCCATCATATCCCCCAATACCAAGGCCTTACATTACAAGCTTAATAAAGTCCTATTGACCTTTTTTCCAGTTACTTGTGTTGGTTGATTTGATTGTAATACCTGTAAATTAATCCCCGCTTCATATATTCATACTATTCGCCAAAGCCCACTATGTTAGCATAATCTTAACTATTGTAAGTAACTGGGATATGAAAGCATCGTATGCCATACATAGAAAGTGCATGGGATGGATGTAAAAGTACTTGAAAACCATTATGTTCTCTCTTTCTGTAATAGACCGGGTTCGAATGGTAGATTACATACTCGGTGTTGCACATGTTTTTATTGAAAATCTTGATTTTTAGAATGAATGTTGTGCTTAGCTTAATAAAACTATTTAAGTTAGAAAATTTCCATGACTGGTTAGCACACACACACAGATGTTGGCATTGGTCGCAGGTTAGATTGTAAGTCAGTATGATTTGTGGGTGAGTTTGTGCACATGTGTTGAGAATCTTCCTAAGGCAAATATGAATTTCCATGCTATTGTGATTTGAGAATGATCCCAAAAGATTTTATTTTTATTTATTGTTATTAGAGTAATTTTGATTATCTGCTTTTGCATTTAATAGTTTTTGTATTTATCTGCATAGTCGAGTCACTCGTAAGAGTCTCCTTGAGTTTGTGGATTTATAGAAGAGTGTAAATAGTGTCACCCTCCAAAAAGATTTTCTTAGTTTTTGTAATTGCTTTTGTATTTATTAGTATTTTTTACTTGTGGACTAGCAAAGTCTAAGTTTGAGAGTATTTGATAGATATGTTTTATACGCATCTATTGGGTACTTATACAGATTAGAAATAACAATTCCACGAGGCTTTTGGCTACTAATATGTGTTTTGGAGCTTATTTGTGAGTTTCATGGTTTTAGGTGGAATTATGGAATTTACAAGGCTTTAAGTGAAGAATTGAAGGAAGGGTGCAAAGTGCTGAAAGATTAAAAGAAGATGGATTAGAATTAAGAAACCCCTTGCGGGCGCAAGGTCATCAACCCTTGCCCCCGCAAGGTCTCCAGTACGTGAGCCCAAGAGAAGCCTAAGGCCTTGCGGCCGCATGCCCTTGTACCTTGCCTCCGCAAGCCCTTCCGTTTCACAATGACCGGAATTGAACCCTAATTCTATCTCCTACCTTGTACACATTAATATAAATACAAGCCTTGTAGCCCAAGGTTCGAGGTCGGAAATAATCCGAACTTAGAGTATAATTTAAAGTTTTTATTGTTTGTAATCATAGTTTTAGAAGATTATTCATGTATTCTTTCATCCCATCGATCAATTCATCTTCAAGGATTAACTAACCGCTCATATCTAGGAATTGAAGGTAACTTGTATCGAATCTTCTGCTTTATTATATATTTTTATTCAATCAAATCTTGTTCACAGTGTTTATCAATCTCTTTTCTATTTGGATTTTTCCGAATGAATGGTATCGTTGTAGTTAAAGACCAAGAGGTGCGGATAACTGCACGACCATATGCATATGTCGTACACTGGCTTACCATTGTTATAAATTAAACTTATCGATGCACTAGTGTGATAAGTTAGGGTTAGGTTCATATATATGTCTCTGAGTGACAAAAGAAAAATCATATATTCTTGTTATTAAGGGTATAGACTCGGATGAATTATTTATGATGGAGACTGATAAGTTAGGGTTAGGTTCATATATATGTTTCTGAGTGACAGACGAAATTTCATATATTCTTGTTATTAAGGGTATAGACTCGGATGAATTATTTAGGATGGAGATTGAATTATAATTTGACGACCTATACCAATCTTTCGTGAACGAACCCAAGATTAATTGATTGATACATTAAGCAAAAGAGCATTAGAGTAGATATAAGTGAATCCATATTCCTAGATTCTTCTCCTCCATTAGATCTTCACAAATTGTGTTTGCTGCTTTAATAAATTGCTAATTAGATTACCTACTTTTAGTAGAATAATTTAGATAAATAAACTAAAACCCTCTACTTAGTTTAATTGTTACTTGTTTACTTGCTTTAGATACTTCTTGTCTCTATGGTTCGACCCTTGCTTTTCATACGCTATACTTACTATTGATCCGTACCCTTGCGAGGTAAATAAATAAGACATCATGTGCCCATAATCATCATGATAACCACACCTTTTTGTGCAGTCTCTGGTGTCTGCTGTCTCTGTATTCATGTGTGGTGCCCATGGAAGCTCATCCCGATTTCATACATAATATCCTCCCGCAATGTAATGAGCGGGGTAAGGTCACTTTCTCGAAGAAACTCTCTAGGGCGGTCATACTGCGATTTGCTCCTATTGTATCTGCTCCCTGCATCCTGACCGCTGCTCTTGCCAGTGTTTCCATTACCACCGGCCTCTGTGCTCTCCTTATTCTTTCCCTTCTTCGCGGTCTCTTCTGCACACTATTTCTGAGCCCGCATTAATATTTCTGCATGCGTTTTTGGCTCCCTCATGCTCAGCTCTGACCTCAAGCCCCCTTCTCCCTCGAGCAGGCCCGTTTCAAAACACAAAGTGGCCTCCTGCTCAGACAGACCAGGCACCTGCTCGAGTATCTTCGATAATCTTTCCAAGTAGATAGATGTCGATTTATGGACCACCTGCTTAACCTTAGACAAATATGTCCTTGTCTTTGCAATCGCCCATGAAGTCCCGAAATCGGCCAAGAATTTTACTCCAAATTTGCCCAGTTGTTAATTGATATGCGAGGAAGAGCTCCCATCCAAGCCAATGCCTTTCCTTGCAGCGAGCCTACGAAAGCCCGAATCTTCAATGCCTCATCCGAGGTCACCAAGCTGATCTAAGATTCAAAAGACATAAGCCAGTCCCTTGCCTTGGTCTTCCATGTGTATTCCTTTAAGTTGGGGAAGATGAGACCCTGAGCCGGAGGGGCATTTTTGATCCACAAAGCCAGAGGACTGGCTGCAGTGCGGCAGTGCCTAAGAAATTGCAATCCAAGGCCTTGCCTTGCTCCTATGCCTCCATGCGGTGTTTCATTTATTCAAATTCCTGCATACTGTTTCTAGCAGGCAAACCTCCATCGGGCTGTGGCTGCACACCGGACACAAGAGGGGCCTGTGGAGGTCCTATAGCTCCCATAGCTTGAGCTATGTCCACGGCCTGCGCCACTTGTGCATGTGCACCACTCGTGGCCTAATGTGAGTGGTCTGGGGCTGTTCCCACCCCGTTTTGCTGGTTGTTAGGAGGGGGCAACTCCTGCTTGCCCCGGGAATGTCATGAGGGCGATCCTTGTCTGCGGTCATACGACTTTCCAGGTGACAGAGAACGATGTTGGCGAACATGTGACCGCCCAGATGATGGGGAACAAAGCCGGTGAGAATGCGACCTACGTGGAGATAGTAAACGGGGCCTACGGGGATGTGATCATTGTGGGGAAGGTGACCTCTGGCGACGATGAGACTGAGTCGAATCCTCCCCTACCCGGGGGCCGAGGCGAGATTGTATGCTAGGCACCACTCTGTCACTAACTCGCCCCTTATGCTGGCTACGTTCCCTATTCAATTCCCGCTCTCGAGGCTATGATGGAGCTCCTTCCAATCGCTGAGGATCCCGTACTCGTCTTAACACACTCAATGCCTGACTCGGAGTAGGCATAGTTGGAAGTGGTTCTAGTTTAATGGGCAGTGAGGATTTGCCCATATCAATCAGTTGCTGGTTGAGCTGGTGCATCTGCCCCAAGTATACTGCCTTCTGACGTAATGCTTCCTCCCGAAATTCGTTGGCCAGCCCAACGGCGGCCATAGCACTTTGGGCCAATGACTCCAAACCCCGCCTATGATTAAATTGGTGGCGACCATCATAAGGAGGAGGGGGAGGTAGGATGTTGTCAGCCTAAATCTCCACACTACGTGTGGCCGTGTGTCCGACTTCCAGCACATTACCACCATTACCACCGTTTGTTGCCATGTCAGAGCTTGAAAGGTCGTTAGAAAAAGAATTTAATAGTCAAAAATGATTCATGGCAACGGAACCAAATGATGTATCCAAATTAATCAGATACACTTGGTTTGACTATTCAGATATCTGGCTGTCAATTCTATCCGTATCTTCGAAGGCCCAAACGTGTCAAGAAAGCAACACAAACCGTGAATTGGGCAGAGGCTTACCTTGCAAATGCACTCCGGCATGATAATTAGCAAACACTTAATCGAGTAAGCAATTTTAACGGAGTTTTAGCCTGTGTATGTGAATGTAACTTCCCTCTCAAGTTTGAGGGATTTTTATAGCCAACTAAAAGAGTTTAAAACTGCTAGTTGAATGCTGGAGCGTGAAAACCGAGCACATTCATGGCCACATCTGGAACGTGGGGGCGGGTTTTCCGGAGTAACTGCCCATGTTCATAACAACCGTTACTTTGTTCCCGAGCAGGGCGAACATGTTTGCCTTGACCCTTCTTCCTGCTCGCTATGCCCTTGGGCCCCATGCTTAAAGCAGAAGGCTGCTCGCTCATAGTGTTGAGGCGGCCAGGGATTTATCTCTACTCGCTTACAACTTTGAGTTTAGATCTTGATGAGTGTGCGTGATTTAATCATGACCACCAGGCAAGCGTGCTAGGCACGCGACCAGTGTTTGGGCCTTTTGGGCCTGGCAGTTCAAGGCACATGTTTGTGGAAATTGATATTTTATCCTGGCCGGTAGTTATGTTTGATAAAAATGAATCATGATCAGTAGTTAACTTTTCAGAAGATTTAAACCTGACCAGTAGTTATGCTTATTAAAAATGAATCCTGACTAGTAGTTAACTACTGAGCGAAATTATAATATAGATTTTACAATAATTCTGCTAAAAAATATAACTATTTTAAAAGTAAAAAATTATCAAAAAAATATATCTTGAAATCATGAGTGCCACCCAAACTAGGAGCCGCACTCATATGATTTTAAAAATAATAATTTTGGTTGTTTATTAAAAAAATTAATTTTGTTGAAATCAAGAGCCACTCAAACTAGGCGATAGTCATGATTTAAAAAAAAAAGTAAATTTTTATAATTTTTTGGGTTAATTAAACCATTGGTCCCTTGACTTTGGATCATTTTCAAAATTAGTCTTTTAACAATTTTTTGTTAAAATTGAGTCTTAAGAGTTTCAAATTTCATTGTCAGTTCTTTTGAACCTTTGAGCATGTGGTCATACTAAAGTAGATAGAAAAAGTAATGATAAAGAGGTAAAAACATTTTTTTTTAAAAGAGAGTTTTTTAAAAAAGATAATTATTTTAGAACGGACGAAAAAGGAAATGAGGACGATAAATTGAAAACTGAGGAAATAATTGTTAGTGATGAGACCATACAATGTGATGGTGGTGTCCGGTACCGAGTTTGAGGTAGAGATGTAAGTGGTTCGGTTAGTTTGGTTTATGTCAAAACCACAAACCGAACCGCCTCCTGGTGGTTCCAAAAATCTCAAACTGAACCGAGTAAGACTTGGAACCGAACCGAACAGAATCACTCAGTTTGATTTGGTTTGGTTTGGTTCAGTTTTGTGGTTTATATAAATTATTTTTAATGAAATTAACCAACATTAAAAATAAAAATGAAAATAAGATTTTAATTTTGAATTAACATCAAAATTAGGAAACAACCTACTAACAACAAATTATCATAAAAAATTCTAAAATAAACACAAACAATTGAAGAAATAATAGTTCTTTAACAATCAAAATTTTGTTTGGTTTAGTATCCGTATATATATACATATATATATATATATATATATATATATATATATATATATATATATATATATATATATATAATGAATAAATCAAATGTTCAAAATAGTTAATAAATGTAAAATAATATATATTATATAATTAATAAATAAAAATATATAGGGTAGTTTGGTTCGATTCTATTTGGTTTGGTTCGATATCAAAAACCATGAACTGAACCGAACCGCGTGATTTTCTAATTTTTAAAACTGAAACTGAACCATTTTTGATCAAAACCGAATCAAATCAATCGATTTGATTCGGATTGATTTTATTCGGTTTGTTTCGGTTCTATCGTTTGATGGTTCCGCTTTACACCCCTAGTTTGAGGTGTTACAAGTGCGATAATTTTGGGAGAATTATGCATTTTTTTTTAGTGGAGTGCAACAGAATACTATTAAGGGTAGGTGGAGACGTGGAGTATGGATAAGCCTTAAGATTACGTGTTAATGACATTTAATATA
This sequence comes from Codonopsis lanceolata, assembly GCA_013146195.2. NCBI lineage: Eukaryota > Viridiplantae > Streptophyta > Magnoliopsida > Asterales > Campanulaceae > Codonopsis > Codonopsis lanceolata. The sequence goes on along the minus strand of CM028384.1, from coordinate 30,599,717 downwards.
GTAGTACTACTTTTCTCCAAGATATTTGGCTGATATCAATTGTAAAAATTAGTACAATTTGTAATTATGCAATGCAAGCGTGTACCCAATTTTAAATCATGTTATACTCTAATTTGGGAAAGGAGAGACTCATTACCAAAATCATTTATTTTTTTTTAAAATTTATATTGGTAGGGTAGTAAGCAAATCATGACAACCTTAAAAGTAAAATTTTGTCATAACTACGTAAATAGTTGTAATTTGACGGCAATAGTTAGTGGTTTGGTAGGTATATAATCGATTTATCTATAATACAATACAGTTTATAGTCGTACGCTCGTAATTGACTTTGGATAAAGAGCGGTTGAGATTGATTCTTTTACCGAGATCCTATGGTCATTATCACTTTCCGAGTTCACATGTGTAAACGACGGTTGAGTAACTATCCCTCTCTCTCTCCAACTCCCCCCACTATTCACGGTTGGTGGTCGCTAATCCTTCCTCCACCAAACCCACCAATTTTATGCACACAATTTTATATACAAATAAATTTTTTAAAAATTGTAAGTTTTGTAATTTGAAATATTTGAAATAAACTGACGCCGTGTCATCGACACGAACAACAATACTAGTATTAGTACAACTAAGCTCGTATATGTATAATTGACAAAGCTAATTAGTGACATAGATGTAATCACTAATTGACATAGCTTAGTGACAAATTTAATTCGTGCACGATTTAAGAAAATATATTTGACTGGATTATTAATATTATTTTGATGTATAATTTATCTTAAAGACGGATGAAGTAACTTTTAATGGTTAGAATTAACTTTCACCTTCAACATGTGTGAATGTAGTTATACATCTTATTTACTCTCTCTATTACGTAAACTATAATTACTATACTACAATATAATTTTTTAAATTCGTAATTAAAATACTTATATCTCGCACTTACGTTGATCAAATCTCGTACTGATATCGTGTCATAAAAAGAAGAAGAGATACTTCATATGCTCTAAGAGAAGTCTCCAATATTAAAAAAAATAATAAACGAAAAAAACATGTAAAAGAGCTAGGTCCACGAATGGCATAATGAGGTGGATGTGTTTACCATACCAAATACTCCATCTGTTTTAAAAAAAAGTCTCACGTTTTAAAAAAAATGTTATAAATTATAATTTGATCACTCTATTTTGATAAATTATTCGTTAACCCCATTATATATATTGTTTCTTTCAATTTAGTCATTATACCTGACATTTTGTGATAATTAGATCACTAAGAGTTATTTTTGTTAATTAGATTAGATGAAAATGTTCGAAAAAACATTAAATGTCCTTATTAATTTATAAAAATGAAAGGGTTAACTTCAAATGAGGGGTTTCACTTTCTTGTAATATCATCGAAACAAAAGGCTATGTGAAATATGTAATGTTTACAACCAAATAGAGCTCTCTCTCTCTCTCTCTCCCCCTCTCTTTTCTCTCTAAAACTCCATGTATCTGTGGTGATCGGCGATGGCTTCCATGGCAATAGTGTAAGATAGAACATCAATGCGAACCTTTACATTTTCTCCATGTTTGGACTACGTTTGGTTTTTTTATTTTATTTAAATTTACAGAGTTTGAGAAGCCACTCGTCGATCAAAGAGTTCAAATTCACCGGAGCTTTATTTTCCGTCTGTACGGCCACCCTGACTCCCCTCCGATTTGTTCACATTTTGAGCATCAAACCCGACACAAAAAACATCCACATCCTTAACAAACATTGCATATTAACTATCTTTCTCGTTTACTTTCCCTTGTCGAAACCCAAATTTGATTATCATCACATCAACAGAGATCTAGAGTTTAAAACCATCGGATATGAAAAACCCAGATCTAAACTTTTAAACTCACTTAACTTGTTGCTTCAATTCGAACAATGGTGCCAATGGCTATGTCCATGAACATTCAAATTCTTCATAAGCTTTGATCTGAGGTTGAAGGTGGGAGATATATGTAAGGGTATTTTTGGGTTTTTATAAAGATTTTAAGTATTTTTTTTTTTAAAAAAAAAAGGATGGAGTGATGAATGTGAAAATAAAGCCAAGTATAATAACTAAATTAAGGAAAAAAAATAGTAAAGTGAGCTTAATGAATAATCTGCCAAAGTAGAGTGACTAAATTGCGATTTAAACCTTTAAAAAATACTTAACTATTTTAGTGGGATTCTAATAAGGTATAAGTAAATGAAGCTACAATTTTAAAAGGCTTAAATCACAAATTGGTCACTCTACTTTCCAGCTTTTTGCAATATGATCTCTCTACAATTTTTTTTTCTATTTCATCATTGTACTTCACCACAAATAACAAATTGGTCACTCTGCCTCCTTTCCGTTAGTTATCTTGGATGGAAATGATGAAAAAGACATGAATGCCCTTTATTTTGTTTGCATGCACATATTGAAACCAAGTAAGTCAAGTTAGTCGAAGTTAGTCGGGTTATTCTTGCTCATTTCACAAAGTTAGACGAAAAGTAAAGGAAGGGAACGAAGGAACGAAGATTAAAGTTGATCATCCGGAAGAGAACGAAGGGAACAAATCAATCGATTGCAAGACATTACTGGATTTGAAGCTCAAAGGATCGAAGGTAAGCATTCTTCGATCTAGATGCAATGTGCAGAAATTAGGGTTTTTCTTCATGTTTTGTAAAATTTGTTAGGTTTATGTTATGTAAAATTAGGGCTTTTGTTTGTCATTGGAAATATTTGGGTTTTGTTACTTGAATGTGTATGCATGCATGCATTTATCTTATATATGTGCTTTTTAAAATAAATTTTGTAAATGCCATGGTCCCAAAAAAAGATTTTGTTAAAGGTTTTGTCCCCCACTAGTATATTAATATTCTGGTTGGCCATTGGCCCCCTTCCCAAGTGTTCTGTTTTTAAAAATATAGGTTGTCCCCCCTTCCCCACCACTTTTTTGTTAAATATGGAAGTAGTATATGGCTAGGCTGCGGTATGGTTTGTCTCATTATGATGGTCCCTTGCCCTTTTTTTGTTAAACTTGCGAGAAAATATGAAAGTTCTTTGTGAAATGTCATTATGAGGGTGAATTCCTCCATGAAAAGCCAATTAAATAAGATGGGAAGTTGCATTACTGGGAGGAATTAGATATAGAAGATTTGTGTTTTTCTGGGTTAAAAAGCAGAGTAGTAAATGAGTTAGGGTACCCTCACGTGAGTTCTATGTGTTATTGTGTACCAATTATGCATTCAGAAGACACAGGTCTTAGGGCATTGTATACCCATAAAGATTGGGATAAATTGATGAAGGTAGGTGAAGAGTTTGGACAAATAGAGATCTTTGTCTTACATGAGGTTGGGGAACCAGAACTTGAGATCATTAGTGATGCTGACTATATAGGTTCTTCATGTAGTGGGGATGACGATTCATCGAATGTAGTTTGGAAGATGAGGACCTACATGACCTCAATGATGATGAGCTACTTCTTGCTAGGAGGAACTTGATTGCCTTTAAGGGCAAAGGTAATGTCAAGTCCAATTTGTTGGAATTAAAAGAAAAGGTTTTTCATATAATTTTGAGGAGGCTAAAATAGGAGGTGAGACCAATGATGAATTAGTTAATGTTGATCAGGATGCTCATGAGATGGTGTTTGATGAGATGGATGCATACTCTCCTCCTGATTCTGATAGTGGCAGTGAAGGCGATGATAATGGGTGAGAGTTAAGAGACAAAAATTCCCTAGGTATAACCCTAAATGTAACATGAAGAATAGGGAGTTCGGCTTGCATGAAACTTTCACTAATGTGCAAGAGTTTAGGGATGCAATTAGGGATTATGGTTGTCTGAATGGGTATGACATAAAGTTTGTGGTAAATGATAGGAAAAGGGTCCATGTTCAGTGTGTGAATTCAAATGTTTGTACTTGGGAAATATGGGCAAGCACTATTCGTGATGAAACAACATTTCAGATCAAAACTATCATGCAGATCCATCGGTGTGGAAAGAATTTCAAGAGTAGATGTTGTTCGGTTGGTTGGCTAGCAAAAATGTATCAACAACAAATTTTGAGTAACCCTAAATGGAAGTTAAAATATTTTAAGAAAGATGTCTTTGGACAATCATCGGTTATTTGTTAGTTTATGTATGTGCTTAAGAGCTAAGGCTAGAGTTCTTGGTGAAGAGATGGGATCACTTGATGGCCACTATGCTAAACTTTGGAATTATAGAAAAGAGTTAAAAAGAAGAAATGAGGGTAATCTTGTGGAAATAGAAAAATGGGTTCATCCAACCAGCGATAAAGAATATTTTTCAAAGATTTACATATGCTTTGGTGCATTGAAGAAGGGGTTCTTAAATGGGTGTAGGCTGTTGGGGCTTGATGGATGTTTCTTGAAAGGGATTTGTAAAGGGAATTACTAGTTGCAATAGGAAGGATGCCAACAATCGGATGTTTCTGTGGCATGGGGCGTGGTGCGAGGTTGAGAACAAAAACTCTTGGAAGTGGTTCATTCGGATGTTAAAAGATGATTTGGATTTAGGAAGTGGTGATGGATGGGCTATGATAAGCGATCGTGAAGGGCCTTATGGAGGCGTACATGAGCTTTTGCCTTTTGTTGAGCACAGAAATTGTGCGAGGCACATTTATAGCAACTCGAAGAAGGATTTCAAGGGTGGTGAATTGAGAAAGGCTTTTTGGGCTGTGGTGTATGCAAGTAATGAGAATCAAATGCAAAAATAATTGGAGAAAATGAAAGAGCTTGATGAGGCGACATATTATGGGTTCATGAAGAGAGACCTAGGGCAATTCAGAGGCTTTCTTCAAGGCGAAATGAAGGTTGACAATGTAGATAATAACATGGAAGAGGCTTTCAATGGCACAATTGTGGAGTTTAGAGTTAAGCCAATCATTTACATGTTAAAAGAGATAAGGTTGTACATGATGGCTAGGTTGGAGAAAAGGAGAGATTGGATGATGAAGCATTATGATGATTATTGTCCTTTTATCAAGAAAATCTTAGAGAAAAACAAAGAGGAAGTGAAGTTTTGGACTTCAATTTACAATGGGGATGGGGAGTTTGAGGTGGGATATAGAAAAGAAGGTTATGTGGTTAACATGGATAAGTGGACTTGCAGTTGTAGAAAATGGCAACTAAGTGGTATTCCTTGTACCCATGCTATAACTGCCATCTTACAAAAGGTGACAGACGAGAAAAATATTTAGATATTGCTACCTTAAGACAAGCTTTTGAAAGCTTATGCATACTCTTTGAAGCCAATCGGTGGTGAAAATCAATGGCCAAAGTCAGACAAAAAGCCTTTGTTAATTGCTCCAAATAGGAAAATGCAGTAGACCTAGAAGATGCGAAATTAAAGTTGCAGATGAAAAAGAAGGGTAAACCAACTAAATAAATGCAGATCATCCACAGAAACAGGGCTTGTCAAGGAAAGGGAGGTGATCGATGTATTTTATACGTCGATTTTATATACTTCTATGACTTAAATTATGCTATTTCACGAGTCTTTTGAGTACTAATATATGTTTTGGTGAGTTTTGTAAGTTTCGAGGATTATTGTGAAAATACGCGAAACTCCGGTGGTTTTAAGTGCAAATTACAAGGAAGAGAAAAATTGAAGAAAAATAAATTGCTGGCAACGGACACCTTGCGGACGCAAAGGTGCCTCAGAACTCGACCGCAAGGTAAGCGATCTGGGTCCTCGAAGCCAGCAATCAAAGAAATCAAAAGCCACCCACACTGGAGACCTTGCGGACGCAAGGTATCCAGCACCTTGCGACCGCAAGGTAGGCAGAATGCGACCTTTTCGGATTTTCACACAGTCATTCGATCCAATCACAACTCCCGAGTATATATAGAAGTCAGATGCCGAGCCTAAGAATAAGGAGGACGGCTGGAAGCTCTCTTTACATAGATTTTAGGTAGTTTTAGATTGTATAACATAGTTAGGTTTTGTAATTTCAAGTATTGAAGATCAAATCATGTCTCCCATCATCTTCATGTGTTGTTCATCGTCTATGATGAACTAAATCATCCATAATCTAGGAGGTGGGAGGTAACTTGTATCGAATTTATGTTTTGATTCATATATATATATGTCTATTCAATGCTTGTTGATTGTGTTGTTTATCAACCCCTATATTATTTTGCTTTGAACAAATGAATGTAATCGCAAATAATAAAGGCTTAGAGGTGCGGATAACTGCATGACCAAGTGCATATGTCGTACACTGGCTCACCAACACAATAAATTGGACCTATCGATGCACGAGAGTGATAAGTTAGGACCGGTTCTTACATGATCTAGGTGACAGATAGATCATAAATCTAGGTGACAGCTAGATTGATAGTTCCTGTGCTTAGGATATAGAATGGGTGAATTTTGCGGGGATGGAGGCTGAACCAATTGTTCAACAGACTATATCTATTTTTAGTGAACGAACCCAAGACATTGAATGACATTATTATGAATTGAACATAAAGGAGATATAAGTGAAACCCAGAATCCTAGATTTCCACTCACCATAAGATCTTCATATCTGTTATTACTGTCTAATTAGTTAAACATCTGTAACTAGTAATTTAGAGTAGAATTAAACAATAAAAACCCCCTTAGGTTAATAATTTGCTATCTATAATCGCACTGTTCGTGATCACTTGTCTCTGTGGGTTCGACCCTTGCTTCCGAGTCTATTCTATAATAGTCTTGTCCACTTGCAAGGAAATAGATAAAATAAAACATCGATCAGGAGGGTAATGAGATGTACATTCTGTTTTGGGATTGGGCACAATCAGAGAACATGCACTAAAAAGAAGTTGGCAACTGCTTCTGGGACTTCTGAGGTAAATTCTATTTTATATTAGTTTGTTTGTTAGGTATTCTTTAGTTTCAAACTGAATCTAATGTATTTGAAATTGTGGTTACAGGGAGGGGAACAAGCTATACCTCATGCAACTAATGCAAGTGCACATACTGCATCTCAATTATTTATGGTACATTTCATGCATCTTATAACTTCCCTTCCCTAGTTTGTTGCTATTATATTAACATCTTCAAGACTGAAATTATGGTTACAAGGAGGGGAACAAGCTATACCTCATGCAACTAATGCAAGTGCACATACTGCAGCTCAATCATTTATGGTACATTTCATGCATCTTATAACTTCCCTTCCCTAGTTTGTTATCTTAACATTTTTTTTAAATTGTGGTTACAGGGAGGGGAACAAGCTACACCTACTGCAACTAATACAAGTGCACATTTCAATCCACCAACTGCAACTCAACCAACTCAGGTATATTAAATGCATAATTTGCATTTTTCCAGTTTATTGCTATTGTCTCACTATATGCCATTACAACTCAGATGGATGTGGAATTCAATGCCTCGCCTCCAACTCAATCCAGTTTTAAAAGCTTTAGAAGTTTACCGGCTCACCAATGAAAAGAAGTGGCAAAGTTGTTAGAGTCGAGTGAAATCAAGTTGTGAGTCAACAAGTTACACCCAGAATGAGTGAACAACAGAACAATGAAGTTGTGAGTCAAAAGTGCCAAATCAGAAGTCTGAATCAAGAGAGTAAAAGTAGAGAAGGGGGACAAATTAAGGTCGAAAGAGTAAGCTTGCAATATGGAAGAAGAAGAGCAAGGAGTTAAATGGAATCACAATAGAGATTGATTAGACATGTTGCTTAGCTAGTAATGTCTAGTTTTTTGCTACTTGACAACGATGGGAATTAACATAGGGGTTAGTTTTGATACATTTGTGCGCTTTTGCTTATGAGATGGTGTATGATGGCATGTAAAACAAGGGGTTAGTTTTGGTACATTTGTCTAGTTTTTGCTAATGGTTGGTGTGCATGTAAAACATGGGGTTTTTTTGGTACATTTTAAAGTTAATTGGCCTGTAAAACAATTTGAAGTTTTTGGTATATGATGGCATGTAAAACATTGAAGTAAATTTGACATGTTTGACATTTTATTGGTAGACTGTCACTTTATTTATCGTATGATGGCATGAAGTTTTTGGTGTATGATGGCATGTAATGTCACTTTATTTATTGGTAGATTGTGTAATCATGTTTGATATTTTATACACTAAGAGCCAACTAAGAATGACAACAAAACAACTCAA
>CM028384.1:30544995-30591480 GCA_013146195.2 Codonopsis lanceolata | reverse complement strand
CGCATCCCATCAAATTGTTGAAAATCAAGTCTTAGAATTTCATCACGAGTTTTGTTGATCTTCCTTTGGGCGTGCCGAAGGCGGACCAATTCAAGTCTTCAATTCCTTCGAAGGTAAAGCTTCCTATGAAGGACCACCATGGGGACCCTACCATATTAACATCCGACTTATTCCATTGATTGGAAACAAAGGAAAGAAATCGATGATCCATCCACATGCTGTGGCAAAATTCCCCTTCGACGGAGAAGTCTAATAGAAGAGAGAGTGATCGAGAATACATGCAACATAGATGAGAAACACGTATGCGGGTAAGAGGATTTAAAGAAACCATTAACAAGGACACGATCCAGGGCGTTCCCAAATCCTTCCCCAGGCCGTGACCATTACACCATGTAAAAGTACTACCCTCAAAACCGGCATCAACCACACTGCTTGAATCATAAAATTAGAGAAATCCGCCATCTTGTTAAAGTCATGTCTGTCCCTCCCAATTTTTTCGAAGAGTGGGCAATGGTGTTAAAATCGCCTCAATGAACCAAGGATCGAGAAGAGCTCAGAAATGTCCGACAATTGATTCCATAGAACACATCTATCGGCTCTAGTACACTTCGCATATACAAATGAGGCGGAATAGAGAGGCGATTCACGGCCGAAATCGAGGCGTAACATGTTGGTCGGAAGCTTCGAAGCAGTTAATAGATACACCATCATTCCATAAAAGCCATATATGAGTGTTGATAGGACTATTATGTAAGAAGTGGTTGAACTTCAATTTTTTAGCCAAGTTGGCAATCACGATCTCCTATTTTGGGCTCTAATAAGACTACCATGAGCGGTTTGTGTTGCTTCTTAATATTCTTTAAGAATGAAGTGGTTTTTTGTTGCCGACGCCCCATTCCAAATGAAAATCGTCATAACAAAGGAATTAGGAAGAAGAGTTTTGGGCTTTGCCGTAGCCCTTGTTGCAGCTTTCCAACTTTGGAAATACCTCTTGTTTTTACGTTTCTTGGATTTTTCGTTTTCTTTTTCGGCTCCTTCGAAACTCATCCACTGAAGATTGAGACTTAGGAAAAGTTCGAAGATCATCAAGAGAGGCGTCGGTAAGTTTTCTCTATGACAATGACCTTTAGGACTAGAGGTGAGATTTCGAAGGTTCTTGGGAGGAACATCAAGGTCAAAGTCTCAAGATCATTCGAACGAAAAGGCATTATGAAGGGAGGGACCTTTATTCATTGTACATCCCATATCAACTTCGGTCTCCACACGAGCGGCTTTCTCCTTAGCTTTACGGATCGGGGGCACGTTCTGCGAGAGAACAGGGTGATCCTTGGGCGGCTCATAATCATGCTTTGATTCTTGGGCGGACGGTGCCTTTCTGTTCGAGGAATGTGTTTAGGAATAATATGAAGGTTTGGCGGCGGTGTTACACGAGGGATCCCCTTGCAAAGGTGTGTCGTCCATAACATCTTCGTATCTTTACAAAATCACGATCATCTTTGGCATGGCGATGCTTCCGCCACACGTTTCCAATAGGTGCCACGATTGGGGCTTAACACCTCCTAAATTCGACCTTTGGAAGCCTTCATGCTTTCGTCATTATTGGGTGAGGATGCGTAGAGGAATATCATCTTTCCCTTTAGGAATAGGAGGTTTAGACTCAGAAGAGTTACGAATCTTTTTCCGGCAGTCTTGTTCTAGATGTCCCAAAAGACCACAGCCTGAGCAATAGGCTATATTACCCTCAAATGCTATGGATTGCCAAAAGCCATGATCCTTAGATGTACCAATCCATACCCGATCAGGGAGGGGCTCGGAAACATCCATTTCAATACACACACGAGCATACATGGGGTGAGATAGCGAAAGAGTTTTGTCATCGTGAAGGAAGCCGCCAATAGAATTACCAATCCTATTTAGGTAAGAGGCATTAAAGAGCGCCAGAGGAAGATGGGGTAATCTAGCCCAAACAGCGACCATCGGGTTATCACGCTTGAATCCAAAATCGTCCACCGGGAAAGATCTGTACATGCGGATTCGATCATATAGAGACTCTTTTGATAAGGCTCTAGTAAGATCTTCTTTGGAGGCAAGATGAACCATCACGTGGCGAGGGTCTAACAATCCAACCACTACAGGACCAGTAAGCTTCCAAGAACTTGAAATATGATCTTTAATGACTTGCAAAGAAGGCCGACCCACAGAAAACTTCAGAATAATGGTATTCTCAAACTGGGATTCAGCCGCCTCTAATTCCAATGGAGTGAATAAACAGGCTTTGGTTCATTCGAAATCTTGACAGTTGACGAGGAGGTAGAGTTAGAGGAGGAGGGAACCGTAACCCTATTAGGGTTTACACAAGAGGGGGCAGCAGTCTGCCTTGCGGTCACCTCGGCATATGAGACCGGAGCCTTGGGGTTGGGAGGAATGGGAACACTAGAAGCCTGTTGAGGATCGACTGGAGGAGGACATGCCGTGTCCGGCGGCTTACCAGCCGGATTCATGGCCACAGCCGAAACCCTAGATTGGATGCAAACCCTAGGAAAAAATCGCCTTAGAGAGTTTAGAGAGAGAAATTTTCGTTGTCTTATGTTTTTACTATTGCATTACCTGTTCGGCACTTTGATTTATCGAGTCTGTAATAGCAATAGTAGACTATTACCTTGCATAGGACATGTCTTATGATAAAATGATCATTCATTGTGGGCATGTTATTACTATGTCTTGATAAATGCTTTAGTACTTTGTATATGTCATTTTGTAATGGTTCCAAGCAAAGAGGAGGAAATTGTTGGAATATGCTTCTTGATAATTTAGTTATCACCTTGCATATTCTATATATGTTGATTTGCTTGCCCCCATTACAAGTGAGTCATCACGAGTGGCTGAAAGATCTGCGTATCGGTTAGCGTGGCAACTCGTGTGACATCACAAAGGTCTTAGATTAGGTACAACCTGATCAAGTCCTACCTTCCTACATGATGATTGAAGAAGACTAGCACTTCAAATGCACTCAGCACCGGAAGACTTCCAGCTATGTCAAAAGCGTTTAGTGATAAAGATCAAAACATCTTGAAGACTCACTACCGGCAGACATGCTACAAGTTAAACTGTTCACACCAGCAGACATCAGTTCCCCTGTATCGGAAGACTTGTTTCCACTGGCTCGAAGAATTCCACCAGCAGACTTTTAATTCTGCACATGTTACAGAGAAAAGTCTAGAAGCAGCTCTAATCAAGACAAATATGTCCAAGCCTCAGAAAGCCTGACATACTTAAAGCTACAAGACTTTCTCTCACGAAAGTGGTCTGATAAAGTCAAAAAGCAATTACTTTATTAAGCAGATCACTTAACAGTGCAACAAACATCAAACCTATTCTTTAGAGACATATCAATACAGTCTGACAGACAACAAGTTCCAAGATCTACAGGACTAAATCTCTGCCCCCAAACAGTCAAAGATCTTGTGGACACAGATCTCTATCCGATAAACTTCAACCACTGCATCTCTAAACAGATAGAAACTTCAAATCTTCATCTCTCAACGATCATATTGACTCCCGCCTATATAAATCTTCTCTCTTACCCAAAGAAATTGTGACATCCGATAGACATCCAAGATCCGAAAAAAAACAATACGGATGATGAGCAACAAGTAACTCAACTTACTCAAGAACTTCAAAGAAAAGAGATCATCAACGAGATCGTCTTCACCAACGTATCTCGATCTCAACTCGGTTGCGGCGAACTCATCGGATCTTAGCAAAACACCTTCGGTGGATTGCTAGGAAGAAAAGCTTGGAGAAGAGAAGAGATTGATCAGAAACTTCAATAGACAGAGATCAATATCTGAAGATTGATGTTAGATAATGTCTGACGAAAATGAGGAGTTGTCTGTAGATATTGCATTCATATCTTCAGATTTGTATTCCAATACAAATGTTGTTGATTGTGCAATAATCGTTCATCATGGAAGGACGAGTTCTTTGCACTCAATCGTTCAGATATATTTTTATATCTGAACGACCTTGAAAATCCTCTTCTCATAACAGTTTCTCGTTCTCGTCTCCTATCGCCCTTTGTTGCTTAAAGATTCATGAATGAATAATTAAGTAAGGATTGAGGCTTGGGTGGACAAAGCCTGAAACTGTACATAGATTATTTAGACTGATGTAATATGTAATTTATCTTTGAATAAATTCATATGTTCTTTTAAATATTTTATCTCTCAGTCCTTATATATCTATGAGCCTTTTATAAATGAATTTATCTTTAGAAAAGTCATTCTTTAATTGATTTTCTAAACCTGCATTTGAAAGAAGTAATAAGTGTGCTGTTGTTCTGAACATATATTCGTGTACAGCCACTTATGACTTCTCCAAATCATAGCCTTTTTACCTTCCGTTGTCCAAACTCTCTTTTACAGGCTTTTGATTTGACTAGCAGTTTACCGGCAGAGTTGATACTTCTGCTTAGAGCAAGTCTATCGATAGCCTCTACCGGCAGACATGCTCAACTCGATAAACTACAATTGCCACTTAAACTATGTTTTATTTATATCCAAAAGAAAAGTTTTTTAAATTGGCATCATAGGCTATTCACCCCCCCCACCCTCTAGTCTATTTGAGCATTATTGTGGACCAACAATGATGCATCGTCCCGCCAAAACTCAACAAACCGACTCCAGCTAGACTCAAAACTCAAGCACAAGTAATATATACTCATATGCTCAAACAAGTAGGCACATACTCTATCATCAACTAGTCATGCATTTCATTCGCAACTAGCATAAAATCGCATTAGAGAATAATGTTAAGACTCTAATATTCAAGTGTCATTAATACACTTCCAAAATGCATGGAGGCTTGACCTCCATCAAATCTACCCCAAATTCCGTAGGAATTAAGTATATAGTTCCTTAAATTCATTCTAACCCAAAGGTTGACTCCGTTGAGTCCAAACTACATTTTCCAAAAATTGGGGCATAGAAGCCATTGGCCACAATACCCTCCTATGTTCATAACTAACATTAATGACTACATTCCCAAGTTCATTAAGCCTACATAATCCCAACAATACACTTAATTAGGCAACATAGAGCAAAAGTCACATTTTATGCATAAACCCATTTAAGTCACTTCACCAATCATGCTCTCAAGACTTGAATAAATCACATAGAATGGAATTAATATACTACACTACACATTTATATCATACTAATCATGGTCTCAAGAAAGTTCATCCAACCAAAATCATCATTTAGGCATTTAGGGTTCATATCATGTCTAAAAAGCCCTAATTTGCACCCATTGACCTCACATAGCACAAAGATTGTTTTCCCTAGGGTCAATGGGGCCAAAAACAAAGAGAGAGAGAGAGAGAGAGAGAGAGAGAGAGAGAGAGAGAGAGAGATGTAGCAACTTACCTAAAATCAGTACTTCAAGCAACCAAATCGAAATTCCAATCGATGGGTAATGTTCTCCTCAACCTCCTCTTCAATTATATGGCTTGGTTTGGGCAACAAAGCTCTCAAGCTATGGAATCCATGAAGAACTCCCAAGAAACCCTAGAAGACTCCCCTCTTAGCTCTCAAGAGACTCTCCCCCATTTTTTAGAAGTGAAGGCTGAATATGAGAGGTTAAGTGGGGTGTTTGTGGTCCATATAGGTTAGAAAGTAAGTGGGTGATGTGTTAAATTGATGTGGTTGTTTCCCTTTGATTAACCCCAACTAATCCCCTCTAAAACTCAATTAGATGTTTAGGATATATCATAAGATAGTTAGGAAGGTTTAGGAGTGGGTTAGGATGGGTTTGGGTAGGGTTATGTTAGACAAATTGGCTAAGTGCACAAAGCTGCCCGTAACAGGGATAGGCCACCATGCGCTCGCATGGTGGGTCTTCAAAGTAAGTGCATGCCCTTGAAATTCAGGCCTTTCCAATTTGTTGCTTCCTTGCTCGGCCTAGGACTCACCCCCTTGCATCCTCAAGTCCTCCAATGCCAAAAAAGGGTCTAGAATTCAATCTTAAAGGACTCTAATTCATAACCAAAGCAATCAAGGTTCAAACCTCACTCCAAGATGGTTTAGAACTCAAGTAGAACACTCCCGAACGACAACCGAAAAGGCCAAACGAAAAAGGTTAACAACTAGAAGCAAACTTGTAATCAAATCGTCGATGCAACAAACATTCAATCAACATCTAAATCATGGTAATGATGTTATGAATGATATCTAACGCTTATCCATATACTTTCAACATAAATAAACAAGCAAAGTCCCAAGGCATATCATAAAGAAAAAATGCACTCGAGCATAGAAACTGATGCCCGCGAACATACTATTGAATCTAAGCATATGAATGAGCTAAGTTAACGTACTTATGATGAATATGAATGTATGAACTCAGACATAAAACAAGAAAGCAATATTCTAGGGTTTTACACCACCTTTCTGACCTCGTGACTCTCGAGGTGGTGAATGTGCATATCACAACACCTAATGTGGTTTGGACCTTTAACCAAAACCCAGCATTCCGTGCCCGCACCATGGAGGAGACCCATCTCACGAACACGGCCAAAGCCGTGTTCAAATTTATTTGTGCACGTCTCATGCCTTCTAGTCACCAACACACGATGACTTGGAATAAGGCTGTTTTGATCTACACCATCCTTACTAGTGGGTCTGTCAATGTTGGCCGTCTGATCAACGGCCAAATACAGACCCTTATTAAAGGGAAGACAAACGCGGGATTTGCGTTGCCGAGTTTGATTACCGGATTGTGTAGTTGGGTTGGAGTCGTGTGGACTCCAGATGCGGAGAGAGTTCGGGAGGTCCTCGACATTTCGAGGGCTCTACTGTTTGAGCACCTTCGCCAGCCACGTAAGAAAGGCCCACGTGAGGAGCTGCCCGAGGAGGAGGATCCGTTGGAGTCGATCTCCAACAGGCAGGAGGAGCTTATGCTCCAAAATGAGATGGTGAGTCAGCAGTTGGCACAAGTGCGTACCGACCAGAATTATTTTTCTGGTTGGGTCAACCGGGTGGGGCAGAATGTCTCCACATGTTTTGGGATGCCACCTGGTGTAATCCCCGAGTTTCATCCTCCTTCGTTATTTCCTCCTGACTCACTGTAGACACCCCAATTTCGTACCCCTGGTATGTGACTGACATAAAATATCAAGAACTGTCAAAACTTAATAAATGTCAAGTTACAGGAGTTAAAAATGCGAAAGGCAAAGCAGGATGCGCGAAACAGTGAACTGCGGGGGGTGAAAGTGCGAAAAAACAAACTTGAATAGTGCTCATGGTGCCGCACCAAAGGCCTTGGTGCCACCACATCATCTTAGTGGTGCCACACCAAGGGTCTCCTTGGCCACACCATGCCCTTTCACTGTAGCTCTCTCAGTAAACAAATGGTACAAGGTTTGAAGCTCGTGGTACAACTCATTGAAGAAGGCTGAACAAATTGAAGAATTCCAGCCGAGTCCCTGCTTCTCCAGTATAAATAGAGACCCCGGCCTCCTCATTTTAGTTGCTCAATCCCGCGATAAAAAATCGCAACGAAACTCTCTCCGTGTTTCCTTCAATAATATTAGTACGAGAGATGCAAGATAGGTGAGTGGAAGCCCCTAAAGTCTCCAAACCCCGTCCAAACTCCGCCAAAATAAATATCAATAGGTTATAAGTAATCCCTAGCCTAGTTGTTAGGTATCCACCTCACTTCCCCGGCCCAAAAATCCCAAAGTAAGTCGTTACTCTGCCCAAGTAATGAGCTGAAAAGTCAAAAAACTAAGCCGAGGTTCCGCCCAACCAAAAAGGCCAAAACCTACCAAAATAAGCTGTCACTCTGCCCGAGGTGACGAGCCCAAAGTCTCAGAAATAAGCAGTCACTCTGCCCAAATCAAAACAACAACCACACAACAAACAACAAAAAAGTCTCCCTCTCTGGTTTATTTTTCTTTTCTTTGGTTTTGCTTTATTTTGCATTAAAATAAAGATGGCGACTCTAAAACTTTCAGATTCAGTGGGGCCTCGCAACACTCCTTCTTTGCACTTTTCCGTTCTCCCCAAAAAAAGGGAGAATAGGAATGGAAGGGTCATGTATTCCCATATCCTGGTATCCCCTAAAAAAGGAATAATTTGATGCGGGAAACCCAAAGCTCCCATAGCAATCTGAACGGGCCATAAGGCTATTTTTAATAAAATCCATAATGGGGGCGTCACGTACAATATCTTTTTTTTGCACTTTTCCGTTTTTCCCTAAAAAAGGGAAAATGAGAATGAAAGGGTAATGCATTCTCATATCCTGGTATCCCCTAAAAAAGGGATAACTTGATGCGGGAAACCATAAGTTCCCATATTGGATACAAAATCCACTAAAGACAACCGAGGCACATTCCAACGTGCTAACATAGACAGCACTCCTCTCGCACTTTTGATTTCGTTTTCCCCTAAACAAGGGAGGGTGGAACGAGAGCAGTGGTATCACCCCATCCGCACGTACGCGCATCCCTATCCAAGGGCGCGAGGGCACGTCCCGGGAACCTCACAGTGGCGACTCTACTGAGGAGTTGTTTTATTTTAAATAAAATGGAGGGCTAGACTCATAAAATAATTTTTTTTTGTTTTTATTTGTTTCTGGCTGTAGTATGCTTGTTATATTAGTTTACGTATTTGAATATAGTATTCCTATATATCCGTGTCTATATTTGTGGATATGATCCTCCATCTTGCACCAGTTTCGTTCCGATAACTGTTACAGGTGTGTTTAAAAATATACATAAAAAAAAATTTCAAAAATTCAAAAAAAAAATAAAAATATATATATATATATATATATATATATATATATATATATATATACAAATAAGAACAACAAAAGAGCCGGGGCTTTATTTTACTTCCGGCTCTATATTATTATTTCTTTCAGTTTATTTTCTTTTTCATTTTATTCTGTATATTTATACATATCTGCATTCATTATGTCATTTTATTTTGGGGACATAGGACCAAAATTTGTAATTAATAGGGATAGATAGTTTCCCCACTTTTCTTTCTATTTCTTAAAATGGTGTGCTTGCTTGCTTGCGCTCAAAAATAAAAAGCCGAGAAAATCCACAAATAACGACAAGACATGACCATATATGCTTTATTTTTACGTTCATATATCGTAAATAAATAAAGGTTTTATTGCTTTCTAGATACCGCACACACGTGCACGCATATAGATATATTCGAGCTGTTACCCTACACCATGGCCGCCTATCCCCTACATAAGCCAACGTTAGAATGCATATAGTTTTTCAAGACACTTCACAAACCGATCGGTTTTTGCATCTCTTAATTATGACAACCCCTGTCAAAAAAAAAAAAAAAAAAAAAAAAAAAAAAAAAAAAAAAAATATATATATATATATATATATATATATATATATATATATATATATATATATATATATAACAAACAGGGGTTGACTTATAATTCTCAAATGCTCGACCTAGACCATTTCGGATGGTGGATCTGGAAAGAGTATAGGCCCTTCGCTTAGGACGATCGATCCACAGGGAGTCGAAAGCGAGGTGGAATACGTTGGTCCTATACTGCGGAGAAAGCATCCACTGTTCCAGGAAAAGTCCTGAGAGTGTCAAAATAAAGCAGGTGCTTATCCAGTCAATTGTAGGGAACATAATAATAATAATAAAATATACTAATAAAAAGGCACGTTTGTACTCCAAGCCCATCGACCTCGGCCCGGCCTTCGATACCTCTAAAACCCCATTTTCCTCGAAACACAGCCCGAATTTGGAAAGCGAGAATAATCTTGGGATTGACACGGAAAGTAGTGCAAACTCGAATCGAGAGGTATCGGTTTCGGATCGAATCGCAGGGCAAGAATCGATTCGAGGAAGCAGATCCGAGTGGTATGGCGGCGAAAGTGAGCGATCGGCTATGGGTGCAGTTCGGGGGCTCAAGGTATGTTCGCCTCGGCAATGCGAAATGGAAGCTTGACCAAAAGTTGGAGTGCGGCGATGAGTCAAATGGTTGAGTGCAGTGCAAAGTCTAAAATCCGGTGGTGAGGTGAACTATTCCCCTACAATTCCCCAAGAAACATCCACCTCTCAGGTGCCTCCAAACACAACTCCTCAGCCAAATACTAACCCACCAAATACTACCACTACCCCAAATCCCAATCCTTCACCAAGTCCCTACTACCCAAATGTCTATCCTTACCGTCTTATCCACCATATCTTCCCCCAAATACCCGAGAATCCAAATGACCTTCCTTTTCCTATAACTAACCCACTCTAAATAGCCCACATGGACCCAAAGCTTTAACCCACCAGGCCAAGTTACCACATACTTACCTCCTAATGATCACAGTCGCCCTGGTTGAAAGCTATCAATAACCCACCAACCTGAATCCATATACTACCCAAAACCAACCAAACCAAAATCCCTACACTTTGTCCAAAATCCACCAACCCAGGACCTTTATCAACCCAATACCCATATTCAACCAAGTCCTTATAATGCCCAAATTCCATCAACCCGAGAATCCATATACTATCCAAAATCCTTACCCAAATTAAAAACCTTCAACGAGGAAATAACCCGACCTTCCCAATCCGGCGGTATATACCAAAAGCCAACTCCCTCAGCCACCAAAATGGAGGCCGACATGGAAAATATGAAGGTCATAATGCTTAAACTTCTCAATAAAGGGGAATTTTCTACGCGGGCCCTAACATTGCAACCATCAACAATACTTCCCTCAAAGTTCAAAATGCCGAGCATAGAAAAGTTTGACGGAATGGATGCCCTATATCCCATTTAAAGTCTTATTCCAGGCATGCGATCAAGGGAGCTAGCTTTGAGCTATGGCTTCCAATTTTCACCTCACCACGATAGGAGCGCCAAACAATGGTTGATGTTGTCGACAGCGATACCATGAATACACAGGAACGAGATAGCGAGCATTCCTTGAAAGATACAAATACCGATCCTGAAAATAGAAGGGACCTTGAATCGTGCACCCAACGGAAAAGGAAACCTTGTAGAGTTTGCGGTCGAGTGGAAGAAAAAGGCAGCAGACCTTTGGCAGACGATCGGAGAGTCATGCAGAATGTTCATCAAAAACCTCCAACCCATTTACCTGGAACATATGCGGTACCTCCCCTATACCAATTTCAAAGAAATAGTGGAGATAGGAGCCCGTATTGATGATGATATACGGACTGGCCAACTGAAAACCAATACGTCTCCTAGTTCTTTCCGTTACTCCAAAGGAAAGACAACCGCACCACTCAATATGGTAGGGAATGCCTCAACCCATTTTCTACCCAAAATTATAGCTACATTCCATGGTATTATGGGTCGGGACAGTGCAATCAATGTAGTGGGAGCAAATGATGGCCTGCCGAAACTTAATCGAAATCAAACAGGGGTAAGCGGCATTATGATGAGCTAAGCTCCCGATGCGTGATCTGCGGGGCTAATGGCACACGGAGTGTTGAAGCCATTGGAGAATTATAAGCCACGACCCCGCGGACTTGGAACCATGCCCGATCTTTGTGAATATCATCGCTCGATGTGGTCACCTCACCGACAAATGTTACACCCTCAAAAATGCTATCCAAGACCTAATAGATGATAAGGTTATTGAAAAACCTCCACCCAGACCAAATGTAGTCAATAACCCTCTACCTCAAATCAATATGATTGAGGTTGATGAAAACCCTTTTGTGCCCAAGTTTGAAATAAATAAACATCCACTTCCATATATCCTCATTCCTATTCCTCCACCCTTATCCATAAAGAGAGCCTAGTTGTAATATGCTCTCTTGGGACACCATTCTTGGTAGCCAAAACACATGTAACATTGAAAAAGCCACTTGGGTTGGTGGAAATGTTAGCCACCTTACCGATCTGGCCAGAGCCTACCACCAAACCACGAAAGAGGTGACCACTCGGAAAAGATCAAGTAACAGATCTTGGGGCTAAAGCGGTTGGAAGATTCTTTATTAGCTCGATGAAGAAAACTCGAGGCCAACATTTCCATCAGGGCTTCTTGTGCTTCTAAGACCCACAGTGATACATGGCTAAGTCACTAAGTCGAGGCGTCGTTCTATTGAAACCTCCCCAATGAGCTTACTCATATGATCGGGAACATCCATTTCGGAAGCGTAATAATGTTTACTTGATCTAGACACTGCCAAAGAAGGAACTAACCACATTGATGCTCTTCACATCACGGTGGGAATTTTGGAGAAAGCGGGTTCCCAGAGTTTTGATAGATAATGGGTCTTCATTGAATGTATGTCTGACCGATTACATTAGCCAATGGGGATAAAGATATCGAGAACTCACTCCTTCCTCGTGAGCAGTTAAGGCATACGACAACACCGGTCGATGTGTCTTAGGGGTGGTCACTTTAATGTTAACTGTTGGGCCCTTAAACATGCCGGTTGAGTTCCAAGTCTGGATATTCCAGCCACCTTTAGCTTTGTTGTTGGGGCGCCCTTGGATTCATGGGGTAAAGGGGTAGCCTCTTCATTACACCAGCGTGTCAAATTCATCCACGATGACCACATAGTAATTATTACGGCCGATAAGATCGTGGAGAATAAGGAAGCGAGGATATCCCAATCCTCGAGATAGAACATAAGGACACTGGTATTTTCTCGGTGGCTTTGAGGTTATCCCCAATTGCTGGTCAACGCCATTGAATATGGCCGAAACCGACATCATTGGAAAAAGGTCACTTCCTAGGAAACATGGTCCCTTTAAACATGTTCGAAAAATGAATTATATGCTGGTCTAGGTCTCGGCAAATCGGGGCTAGTTAATTTAGTCCAAGATGAACTTAAGGAATGTATCCTTCCTTTTGGTCTAGGATACACGCCTACTCCATTGAAGTAGTCGCAGTCATGAAACAGAAACGTGAGAAAAGAAAGGCAGAAAGAGAAAAGCGTCCTTATGAATATCCCCTCTCCAACCCTATAGAAAAACCTTAAATGGTTACTTTGTACGTAAGGGGGAAACTGAAGCCTATCTCATGTTTCCTGAACCCTGGATAGACCAGAATGGGAAAAGGTGCCTTAGTTGGGAAGTCTTTGAGGATGTCAGTATTCTCTCGAGATGATATGGAGCAGGTTACCACAGGAGCCCAGTAGCAGCCGCTTATAAGGTGTCACTATTGAAAATACTTGGTCTATAGACCAAGATGATTATGCTTTGGCCTGCTAGATGATGACGGTCTAGGAGACAACTTTACGGGTATGATAAGCGAGGCGCTGATTATGAAAATCTCCTGCTGAGTTCGAGTCTATTTCTAATAAGCCTCTGCGAGAATTGGTACACCACTACGGTCCGCTCGACACCCGCAGACTTGGTAGACCGCTTCGGATATACTATCCCCGATCCTTTCCCTAGCTTTACGGATTGGTCATCTACCAATCCGCTACCTATAGTTGAGGATCTTAAACCCCAGGTCCTCAACAATGTAATAACCCCTATACAGTATGCTTTTAATAATAATATAAATGTCTTTGCTTATTCCTTAGTTGCACCTACTTTAAAAGACGCATTAAATAATTATGATAATGAGTCATTTAATAAAATGGACCCAAAAGATAAAAATTATCTACTTGAGCTCAAAGTCAGTTGAGTACCGAGCAGAGCCATAAATCATCACATCTCTGAAGACACGTCCACTATCAACTTGAGGGATTTGGACAATGAAGTCAAAGAGATCGAGAATCGGCGCTACCTCCAAGGTCGAGAAAAGAAAGGCACTTATTGATCTCCTCAAAATTCGTAGACATCTTTGCACAGTGGTCTGAAGATATGCCCGGCCTAGATCCGGCTATAGTCGAGCACGGTTCCCACATACCGGATGCTCGCCCGGTCAAAGCAGGCTCGTCGCATCAAGCGAGAATGGTCACTACAAGTCAAAAAAGAAATCATGAAAGCATGCGCGTCAACTTCATTCGGGTAGTTGAATACCCGACTGGTATCAATATAGTGACCGTTCCCAAGCCCAGCGGGAAAGTCGAATCTGTGTAGACTTAGCGACCTCAACAAAGCGTCGCCCAAGATGACTTCCCCCTGAACATTGATATTGTGGTAGATGCGTCGCGACTCACAAAGTCGATCCTTAAATCGACGGCATCTTTGGGCTACAACCAAATCAAAATGGCAACGAGAAGACGAGGAGAAGACCTCATTCACTACTCCTTGGGGGACTTATTGTTACATTGTCATGCCATTCGGACTAAAGAATGCCGGAGCCACTTACAGAGGGCTGCCACCACCCTCTTCCACGACATGATCCATAAAGAGATGGAGGTCTATGTTGATGATATGATCGTGCATTCAGCCTTGACGGTGCTCACATTAAAGATCGGAAGTTCTTGAAAGACTCGGGAAGCACGGATGAAGCTTAACCCCACGACATGGAGGTCTACTTCAC
The DNA here is from genome assembly GCA_013146195.2 of Codonopsis lanceolata. Classification (NCBI taxonomy): domain Eukaryota; kingdom Viridiplantae; phylum Streptophyta; class Magnoliopsida; order Asterales; family Campanulaceae; genus Codonopsis; species Codonopsis lanceolata. Next base: position 30,577,016 of record CM028384.1, on the reverse strand, counting down.
TTCTTTTCTTTTTCTTGATTACCTCGTCATCGGTCACTTTATCACTAACACTATCTTTCTTTTCTTTTTCTATTACTTTTTGAGAATTTTCTCTTGAAGCATGCATATTAGAAGGGGATCGGAATCACTTACCTCTTCACCTATCACCTTACCACTTCGCGGGCGGTGATTGACTTAGCTTGCTCGGTTTGACTAGGAACTTCCCTCTTCTCTTTTATTTGCTTGAATTTTCGATGTGTTTCTTGATTTTCAATTTCTTCAAGCATGTACTTCATCAAGGCCAGCGACCTTTTTACTACTTCTTGCTTGGGAACTTCTTCAATTCTCAACTGATTTTGATTTTGATTTTGCAAGCTGTGGAGGTTGTGGTGAGGTTGGAATTGTTGAGGTTGCAAAGGCTTATTTCCTCCCAAGAAAAGTTAGGATGATTCCTCCAACCAGGATTATATGTATTGGAATATGGATCATTCCGCCTTTGAGGGTACATATTCATAGCATTAGCTTTGTTCGAATACATAGCACTTGACGGACAAAAATTAGTAGCATGAGAATATAATCCACATAGAGCACATGCTTCTTGAATTTGCCAATTTTCAAATTGAGCTTGTGTATTTGAATTATCTTGCAATTGATATAGGCTCTATTTTTACCTCTAGCACTTTTCTGTGGGAATTAATACTTAGCATCTCAAATAATTCTTCTAATGCTTCGGTGTCATTCTATTAATAGAACCACCAGTTTCTATAACCATAGTTTGTAAACTTTGCGAAAGACCATGATAGAATTGAAGCACTAACACATGTTGAGCCAAATTATGATGAGGACACATAATAAGCGATTTTTAAATCTATCCCATGACTCATGGAATGTTTCACCTGGTTCATTTTGGAATGACATGATTTGTTTTCTATACTCTGTAAGAGATGCATGTTTGTAAAATTTGCTCATAAACAAATCATATAATTGTGCCCAAGTAAAAACACTGTTCGGTGTTAGGTTCATAAACCATCTCTTTGCCAATTCTTTTAATGCACTGGGAAAGTATTTCATTTTAATTTGATCTTGATTAACCCTCCTAAAGGAAAAGTACTCATCATGTATTCATATTCTCTTAAGCGGCGAGGATCTTCATTAGGCATCCCATGAAAAGATGGTATGGCATTAAAATAATGTCCTTTTAGTTCGAAATTCCTAACGACATCACGCAATACTAAACATGATGTTACCACATTTAATGAAGGTCTACTAAAATCATTAATAGTTCTTTGATTTACGACTACTTCCATATTTCTTCTTGAGGCTCTTCTTGTCTTTGATTCCTATTGGTGGGTCAACTAGGTTTTCAGGATTACGATTATTGTTATTATCTTCCATTGTAGGATCAACCAGAGGATCCTCTTGATTCAGATTATCTTGATTATCAGGCTCGAAAACTAGATTTTCAAAATATCTTTGGTATCTTTTAACAATATTTATCTCTTGATCTAAGTCTACCAATTCAGGATTTAAAGATCTACGACCTTGCATAAAAATAAATTAAAGCAATTTAAAAACAACTAACTATTAAGGCAAAATAAAATAAAATCTTTTTGTATTTTTATTTTTTATAAACAGAAAAATTAAACTAAAAACTAAATTAAATTAAAAACTACGCTACCTACAAACTAACTCATTGAACTAGCTTGTCCCCGACACGGCGCCAAAAACTTGATCGATGTTTTATTTATCTATTTCCTTGCAAGTGTACAAGACTATTATAGAATAGACTCGGAAGCAAGGGTCGAACCCGAGACAAGTGATCACGAGCGATGCGGTTATAGATAGCAAATTATTAACCTAAGGGGTTTTTATGTTTAATTCTACTCTAAATTACTAGTTATAGATGTTAACTAATTAGACAGTAATAACGATTATGAAGATCTTATGGTGAGTGGAAATCTAGGATTACGGGTTTCACTTATATCTCCTTTATGTTCAATTCATAATAATGTCATTCAATGTCTTGGGTTCGTTCACTAAAAATAGATATGAGTGCGTTGAACAATTGGTTCGGCCTCCATCCCGCAAAATTCACCCATTCCATATCCTAAGCAGGAAGCGTAATCTAGTTGTCACCTAGATTTATGATCTATCTGTCACCTAGATCATGTAAGAACACAGTCCTAACTTATCACTCTCGTGCCGATAGGTCCAATTTATTGTGTTGGTGAGCCGATTATGCGACATATGCACTGTCATGCGGTTATCCGCACCTCTAAGCCTTTATTATTTGCGATTACATTCATTTGTTCAAAGCGAAATAATAGAGGATTGATAAACAACACAATCAACAAGCATTGAATAGACATATATATAAGAATCAAAACATAAATTCGATACAAGTTACCTCCCACCTCTAGATTAGGGATGATTTAGTTCATCATAGGCGATGAACAGACACATGGAGATGATGGAAGACATGATTTGATCTTCAATACTTGAAATTACAAAACCTAATTATGTTATACAATCTAAAACTACCTAAAATCTATGTAAAGAGAGCTTCGGCCGTCCTCCTTATGCTTAGGCTCGGCATCGACTTCTATATATACTTGGGAGTTGTGATTGAATCGAATACCGTGTGAAAACCGAAAATTGAGCATTACGCCTACCTTGCGGTCAGAGTCTTGAATCTGCTGGTCTGCAAGGTCTCAGTGTGTATTGCTTCTTGGCTCTTCGATTGGCGGCCGGCAGGGGACCGTCACCTTGCGGTCGCGGAGTGCAGCGAGGCACTGCGTCCGCAAGGTGTCGAGGAATCACGACTTTCATTTTCTTCAATTCTTCTTTCTTTGTAATTTGCACTTAAAACCCTGGAGTTTCGCGTATTTTCACGAACAATCCTGAAACTTACAAAACTCACCAAAAACATATATTAGTACTCAAAAGACTCATGAAATAGCCTAATTCAAGTCACAAAAGCATATAAAATCGACGTATAAAATACATCGATCACTCCTCCTGAGTGTGTGGCTCCTCCTGAGGGATAGGCTCCTCCGGAGGGGTTGATTCCACCTGAGTAGATGAATTAGTAGGAATGGGTTGTGAAGGGGTAGTAGGTTGGTACCGTGACTTCCTTTTTGTCTTACGTGTAGCGACTAAATAGGAGGTTCGGTGCTTAAATCGGCGAGGTGGTCTGGTTGATGGGTCGGAAGACCTTTACGTAGGCGTCTACGTTTAGGCTTGGGTGAAGGTGAGGGTTGGTCAGAAGAGGGTTTACGTTTGGGTTTTGGAGATGGTTGGGGAGTGGAGGTTGGTGGTTCAGGGTTAGATGGCTGAGGAGTAGATGTATGTCCAGCAGCGGCAGAGAAGCTTCGGTAGACTTGTCACGTCTGCCGGCCTTCAGTTCCTGCCGAATCCACTTGGCCTGAAGCTCATCTATTTCCACTGCCTACCTTGCCTTCTTGGCAATGTCAGCTTTTGTCTTCGCGAATATGTCAGCCAAGACATCTTTTTCATCTGGCGAGAAACCAGTCGCCTTCTTTGCTAGGGCAACTTTTCTTCGCTTCAACATCTGCTCTGACTCATCTACTAGTTCTTTGGCAGATTGCAGGATGTCTGTGGCAACAGCAAAGGTTGGAGCTTTTGAGGCTTTCTTGCCGGCACGAGCAGCTTTCCTGGCTACATCATGCTCATCCATGTCAAATCGAGTAACCATCATAGGAGTAGGCTTGGCTACTTTGTCAGAAGTTATTTTTGGCAGCCCATGTTGTTGCCGTCTCTTGTTCTCATACTCAATGTACTTGTTGAAGAAGGTAGTCGTCATCTGCTCGTCCTTGGCCACTTTTGTGAGCTCATCTTTTGTAACAGTAGAGTTGATTTCTGGCGTATCCCTTAGCAGGGAGTTGATGAGCCTGACAAAGGGCCTCTTGCAGTATGGACTGGTCTTCACTTTAGCAATGTGGTTGCTAAGTTCGTTGAAGATGATGACACCGTAGTTGAGGTGAGTCCTCTGGTAGATGACGCTTAATAGGTTGAGCTGTTGAGCAGTGAAGTTATCGTGGGCGCCATTCTTGAACAGAAGAGACTTGTCCAACAGATGACTTGACTGGAGCAATAGACATCCAGGGAAAGATGTTCCTCAGCATTCTTCCTTGAGGTTCCCTGGGAATGTTAGTTCCCCACATTGCTTCCCAGGCTATGTCAGCCTCAGCAATGGAAATCTCTATATCTCCGCCATAGCGAACGTCGATGATCTTTGATATAACCCTGGCAGAGAGAGAGAGAGAAGGGACGTCCATGAATCCATCCACGGATTACAGAGGGGGTCTGTGGATTTATCTCCATACACTGGTAGAACTCTTCAGGGATGAGGTTGCTGTAGTATTCATCGTGTAGACAGAAGAAGGGTAGAATCCCGGACTCGTTCATGTCGTCACACATTTTTGCTCCGGCAACGAAAGTCCGAACGGTCTTTAAGTCAATGCACATCCCTGGCAGGTAGACTTTCGGGTCCAGCTCCATAATAATGTCGTGAGGGGCTGGATAGAGAGGAAATCCAGGAAGGTTGACGGAGGGGTCAGGGTGAATGACGTTTTCTGGGTCAATCACCTTCTTCTTCCCGGTATTCGTCGTTGCAGATAGTTTCACCTACAAAAAGCATTTTTAGGAATTAGGGCTTTTCTCCCGACAGAACAAACAACCAAAGATTTCATTTTTAAGAAGTTAAATAAAATTTCAGATGAAAATTTTGAAACCCTTGAATGTTTGGATAGATAAAACAGAGAAACATTAACAGAAGATTTCTCAGAAGAATGATTATCCAAAGTATAGAGAAAACTGTTAGTTTCGAAGTTTTGAAATGAACAACAATGGCGGCAACCGTCAAGTTATGCAAAGCGCCTTTTCGGATTCCTCAATAAAGTGACTCAAAAGAAGAAATACTAAACAATCAAATGGATAGTAAACTAGAGAGTAATGAAATGCTTACCATTGTTGCTGTAATGAAGAAGAAATAGATAATAGTTGTAGAGAGAGTGAGCAGTTGCAGAGAAGAGAGAAGGGTTTGAGTAGAGAAAGAAAATCTAAAAGAGAGAGGGTCCGTAAAGTTTTGGAAATGGCGGTTCAAAGTCTATTTAAAGGAGAGAAAAAATCTTTTTAGCGAAAAGTTGTATCTTAAGATATTTTCAAAGTAATTAAAAAACTTTTAACCCCTTTGCCCTTTTAGAATACCTTTTCCGCTTTAATAGACTAATCAGTTGACGTACTAACTTAGTGTGAATGAAGAGCTTAAGTCTGCCGTTAGATAGCAAATTAAGTCTGCCGGTTAGTAGTAGTTTAAGTCTACCGGTATGAAAGAAAACTTAAAAAATAAAGATTAAGCTGTATGATCAATCATACCAAGATTTCTCCTTAAATAAGCAAACCTGGCAGCATCTAGTGGCTTGGTGAGAATATCAGCCAACTGAAGTTCAGTTGGAACGTATTCCAGACTGATATTACCTTTCTCCACATGATCTTTGAGGAAGTGATAACGGATATCAATGTGCTTTGTCTTTGAGTGCATCACTGGATTCTTTGAGACTGAAATTGCAGAAGTGTTGTCACATGATTGGACAATTAGTCTTGATGTTGTAGTCCACTAGTTCTTCATCCATAGTAGTTGAGAAACATTTTGCTGGCGGCAATGTATTACCTCGGTGGTAGAGTTTGCAAGCCCGAACCTTGCTTCTTGCATGACCATGAGACAAGTCTATTTCCAAGAAATTGACAAGTCCCATTTCTTCTTTGCTTCTTACGCTCGCTCACTGCGGTCGCATAATGCGCATCTAAGTACCCAACAAGATCGAAGTTGTTGCGTTTTGAATACCAGATACCCAGATTTGTAGTGGTTGAAACATATCTGATGATACGTTTAGTAGCAAGCAAATGTGATTCCTTTGGATCTGCCTGAAATCTAGCACAAACACAAACAGCAAACATAATATCAGGTCTACTGGTAGTAAGGTAAAGAAGTGAACCTATGATTCCTCGATACTTGGTCACGTTCTTTTGCTTTCCCTTTTCATCTTTCTCAAGATGGCAGTCGGTAGACATTGGAGTCTCGAATCATTTAGCTGAATCAAGACCAAATTTCTTGATAAGTTCCTTTGCATATTTGGTTTGGCTGATGAAGATCCCATCTAAAGTCTGTTGAATTTGAAGTCCTAGAAAGTAGGTGAGCTCTCCCATCATGCTCATCTCGAACTTGCTTTGCATCAGCTTCTCGAATCTTTTGCGCAGGCATTGATTTGTTGATCCAAAGATAATGTCTTCCACATAGATTTGGACCAGAAGAGAATGACTTTTATGCTTTATGATTAACAGAAGTTGTGTCTATTCTTCCTCTCACGAATCCTTGTTCAATTAAGAACTTGGATAGAGTTTCATACCAAGCTCTGGGAGCTTGTTTCAGGCCGTAGAGTGCTTTCTTGAGTTGGTACACTTGATCCTATTTGTCTTGGATGACAAAACCTAGAGGTTGTTCAACATATACCGTTTCTTGAAGATCACCATTGAGAAAGGCAATCTTTACATCCATCTGATATACTTTGAAGTCCATGAACGAAGCATAGGCTAGAAAGAGTATGATTGCCTCTAATCTGGCACGGGAGCAAATGTTTCATCGAAGTCAATTCCTTCTTCCTGTCGGTAGCCTTGAGCAACCAATCTAGCTTTGTTTCTGGTGATGTTTCTATCTTCATCTCTCTTGTTTATGAATACCCATTTGGTGTCGATAACTGGATGGCCAGTCGGTCTTTGAACTAAGCTCCACGCTGTGCATCTTTCAAGCTGGTTTAGCTCTTCTTGCATATCTTCAATCCAGTAGTGGTCTTCGATAGTTTCATCAATCTTCTTTGGCTCAATTTCATACACGAATGCGAATGCAAACATAGTCTCATTTCGAACTTTATTTCTTGCACGAACTCCTGAGTTGAGATCACCAATAATTTGGGAGATGGGGTGATCTCTAGATTCAATAACAGTTGGAGGAAGATCACTTCTGGTGAGTTCTTCCCTTGACGAATTTGGAGAAAGTAGAGAGGGAGATTCACCAAAATTCAGGTTCTAAAGAGATAGGATCTTCCAAACCTTCATTTTCTGGTGAACAAGAAGGATGAGTGATCTGAAAATGTGTTTGGGGTAGAACGGAAGAGATGGGTTCATGGTCAACAGAAGGATTGGAACCAGTACCAGCAGAGGTGAAGTCTGCTGGTGCAGGGTTAGCAGAAATGGACAGGTCTGCAGTTGGAGGATTCTGAGGTGGAGAAGAAGTAGAAGCTTTATTTGTACCTGTCTCAACATCATCAGAATCATCAGCAACATTCAGAGCCTTTTGAGGCTTTAATAAATCATATTCATCAAAAGTAACATGCACAGATTCTAAGATTTTCAAAGAAGTTTTGTTAAATATGCGAAATGTTTTTGAATGATTGGAATAGCCCAGAAAAATTCCTTCGTCTGATTTTGAATCAAATTTACCTCTATATTCTTTTCCATTATATAGAATAAAACATTTACAGCCGAAGATTTTGAAAAATCCTATGTTTGGGGCTCTTCCTCTCCATATTTCATATGGAGTTTTGTTATGAAACTTGTTTACCAGGGATCTATTCTGGGTAAAACATACAGAGTTGACAGCTTCTACCCAGAAGTACTTTGGAAGTCTTGCTTCTGCCAACATAGTTCTTGTTGCTTCAATGAGTGTTTTGTTCTTCCGTTCAGCTACACCATTTTGTTAAGGAATTCCAGCAACAGAGAAGTTGTGGCCGATCCCGTGGTCATCACAATATCTTTCAACACCATTGTTCTTGAATTCGGTGTCGTTGTCTGATCTGATGTCACTAATGTCTTCAAGCTTTTGGGTTTGAAGTCTTACGAAAGGTGACAGAGATCATATGTCTCATCTTTTGAAGTCATTGTTTCGATCCTGGTGAACCTTGAGTAGTCATCAACTACTACAAGTGTATACTTGTCTCCAGAGATACTGACTGTAGTGATTGGTCCAAAGAGATCCATATGCAGAAGTTGAAGAGGTCTGGTCGTAGACATGACATACTTTCTTTTGAAGGAAGACTTGGAGAGTTTTCCTAATTGGCAAGCTTTACAACTTCTGTCATGGTCGGCAGACACCGTAGGTAGACCTTTAACAAGCCCATCTTTGGAGAGCTTGGAGAGGTACTTGAAGTTGAGGTGACTGAGTCGCTTGTGCCAAAACCAACTGTTGTCGCGAATGTTGTTAGCAACTAGGAAAAGGCTGGAGGATCTTCCTAGAAGGTTTAAGTCCACGACATAGACGTTTCCTTGTCTATTGCCAGTCAGTAAAGTTGAGCAGGATTCACGATCTTTGATGAGACATTGGTTGGAGGAGAATTGGTAGATGAGTCCTTTGTCGCAGAATTGGGATATGCTCAGAAGATTATGCTTTAAGCCATTCACTAGAGAAACTTTGTTGATGGAGAGACTTCCTCTAGTGATTGAGCCATACCCAATTGTTTTCCCTCTTGCATTGTCGCCGAAAATCACCATAGGACCTTTAGCTTCAGCTATATCTAAGAGTAGACTTATGTTCCCTGTCATGTGTCTTGAACAGCCACTATCAAGGTACCAGATGTCTTTATCTTCTGAATCTATAACCATGAAGCAGACCTGAAAAATTCAGAAGAAACAAGGTCCCCTTTATTTCTTTTTGGGTCCTGAGTATTAGCAACCTTTTGGAACCCATACCTGCTTAACCTTAAGAGAACTAGGTCTCTCAGATTTTGGTGTGAACCTTAGCAGGCATTCTGGGGCCAGATGGCCAAAATAGTTGCAAGAATGACAAAGATGAAAGTTCCATGGAGGATTGTGATTAGCTTTAGCTGTAGAGTGCTTGTGACTTTCCTTGTTCTTAACAGTAGTCTTGGGTTCAGCTTACTTGTTGACGGTAGACTTAATTGGTTTCTGTTGAACCTTCCTTGATTTGTTACCAGTAGACTTAGCCTTGGCTGGTCTGTTGTTAACCTTTTTAGGAGGATTTGTTAGAATACCTTTAAGTTTATTGTCAACTAATTTAGGTGCCTTAGCCATTTCATAGACAAACTTGACAAGTACCAGCAGAGATTTCGTAGGTCTACCGCCAGCAGACTTTGCCTTGGCAGAGCTGTTGCCGGTAGACTTTGATTTCTCTACCGTTTCTTGATCAAGCTTCTCTTTAGAAGTAGTTTCTTTGGCTTTCCCTTTCTGAGCCTTGGGGTAAACGTATGGTACACTTGTACAACCAAGTCCATGTTTACCCTTGTTTCCGAAAGTCTGTTTTGAGAAGGAAGTATCATAAGCAGTCTCGGAGGTTTCACCTTTCTCCGTGACAGAAGAGTATGCCGAACTGGGTTTATCATTATAACCTAAGCCAGATTTATCTCCATTGGGATTTTGGCTTGAAAGGATTCCTTCAAAGGTTTCCTTAGAGCTGTTCCAGGAGTCGATTGTTTTTTGCAAGGCAATCTTCTCCAGGTCTAGCCCTTTGATATGCTCAGTAAGGCAATCAACTTTGTCACAAAGGAATTTGTTTTTTCCTTTTAGCTTGATACTTTCCTGTTGACAGCTATTGAGAGTTTGAATCCCAGCTGCCAGCAGAGATTTCTTAGCAGCAAGCTTCTCATAGTTCTTAGCGAGTTTTACATAGGCTACTCTAAAAGAATTGAACTCTTCAAGCATTTCTTAATTATCCTCGAGCAGTTCTTCCTTACTAAAGTTTTCACAGTTGATCTCACCTTTAACGAAGGGACTAGGTGAGATTTCGACTTCATGTTCAGAGTCATAGGTGGGACTAGAATCATGACCTATTAAGCATATGTTGGCTTGCTCACAATCGTCCTCTTCCTCTTCTGAATCCATCTCAAACCATGTAGCAACCTACTTTTCTTCAATGTCTTCAGCCAGCATACCTTTATGTTTTTGAAATTTCTTATATGGAGGCTTTCGGTATGCTTCGAATTTTGGCTTTGGACATTTAGAGGCGAAGTGACCAGGTTTTCTACAGTTATAACACACAAGCTCTTCATTAGATGAGCTTTCAGCTGTTTTTCTAAAGGGCTGGTGGTGTGTGTCCTTCCTTCCATATTTTGCAAATTTTTTTGAAACGTTTTACAAACATAGCAAATTGTTCATCTGAAAGAAAATCGTTTTCACAGGAGGAAGTAGAAGGTTTGTTTTCAACTGGGGTTTCTTCCTGTACCATGGCAAGCAAGGACACAGTTCTGAACTATTTGTCCTGCTCTAGAGCTTGATTCACTTCGAGCTCATAAACCTTTAAACTTGCGTAAAGACTACAGAGAGTCATTTCGTTTAAGTTTTTAGATTCTTTCATGGCAAAGGGTCTTAACATGCCACGACTACCTGTAGAGCCTAGAAATCTCATATTCATTTCCTTTTTGTCATAAGTTTTACCAAGAGAAAAGCAGCTATTTATTACCTCACTGAAGCGATCGTATGCTTGTCTCAAGATCTCCTTGGGATCCTTCTTGAAGGAGTCGAACTGCTGGATGAAGGTATACTTTCTGTTGTCTCTTGTGTCTTGGTCTCCTTCCAAGTATTCGACAAGAGCTTCCCACATCTCTTTTGCAGAAGTACACCGGATCACTTGTTGGTAAGTGCTGGTGTCTAGTGAGCTAGTTATGATGTTGATGGCTTTGCTATCTAGCTCTACTAGCTTTCTATCGCCCTCACCATTCGATTCTTTTGGGTACTTTGGGCAAATAGATTTCCGATGGATGCTAGAAGATTTGCCTTCATTGGTACATGACGTCCTGCTAGTACACATTTCCATAACCTGTTGTCAATAGAATTCATAAAACGCATTATCTTATCCTTCCAAACATCGAAATGGCCTTCGTCCAATATTGGGACGTGGTTCACATTTGACGTAGGTAGCGTGTAGTGTGTTTGTGCCATTGGATCGTGACTCTCAAGAGTTTAATCTTGGAAAAACTAGTTTTCGAAGAGTTATGCTCTGATGCCAATTGTTAGTCCCAAGGGCACAATAATAAGCTAGAAGGGGGGGTTAAATAGCTTATTAGACACTTAAAACTTTTTGTATAAATTCCTAAAAACAAGCATTTGCAATCTATTGAAAAGATTGAAGTAGCGGAAGTCTTGTAAGGAAGACAGTTCAAGTCTTCCTGAAGCACTACCGATAGACTTTGCTAAATACTCAAGTCTCAGCTTGAAGCGATAAGTAAAGGGATATGAAAGAGTAAAGCAGTAAGCAACAGTAATGAAAGAACACAAGTATTTTGAGATGGTTCGCACTATAAAGAGTGCTACGTCCACCACCAAGGCAGTCAACTTTGGATTTAAATGTGCACTATGTTTTCCACTAGTTCTATTACAAAGAATTTCAATGGATCGTGTACAAAATATTTGACTTGTGTTTGGGGGTTATGAATTGAATATCTGGACAAACAGAATATTCAATGGTGCAGAAGAATAGAATAAGGAACAACAATAAGAAGCAAAAGATAAAGTGTTGATGCAGATCTCCTTGTTGTTGTTGAGGACTTCGCTGATCGCTTGTGATCTCTTGAATGCACTGAGTATATAAGACTTTATGTTGTTGGAGAGATTCAGAGCATTGTTTTCTTCAGTCTTTAATGGTTGTATTTATAGCTGGGGCATTCTAGAGATCGTTGGAGAAGAAGAAGGGTAACAGCTCTATTAGGTTGAATGCATTAAATGCATGGAGCTGACTTTGTAGATTTCGTCTTCATTGATATCGAAAGGTGGAATGGTGAAGAGTTGTTGCAGAATCGGCAGTGAGCAATCGAGTTGCACTGCAATAGATGGTACTACTAAGTGTCACTCACCTACTGTCACTTTTCAGAGGCGAAAGTCTTCATGCTTTTCGGAAAGCTGGACAAGCGTGTCTGAGAAGTCAAGTGTTGATGGAAGATTGGTTTAAATTAAATTCAAACTGATAAAGGTTGAATTTAATTAATCCACTAAAAACTTGATGACTGGACACGTCATGCTTGAGTAGGTACAGACAAGGTCTGCCGCTGGATGTTGTATGAAGTCTTCCGCTGAACCTATGAAGCCTATAAAACTATTCTAAGGCAAAGTTCTATACACAGTTGTCACGCTAATTGATACGCAGCCCATTTAGCCACTAAGTGTAGAACCTAATGTAATTAATGAACAGATGTAAATCAAGATACAAATGAGAAACAACAATGTCTCCTCATAGTCTAAACCCTCTCTTTGGGTAAAGCCTTTCGCCACAAGATGTGCCTTATATTTTTCAATTGATTCATCTGCCTTTCGCTTGACTTTGAAAACCCATTTGTTTTCAATAGTCTTGCGACCTTGCAGAGATCAACTAACTCCCAAACTCGATTCTTTTCATAGAGGAAATTTCATCTTCCATTGCAGATATCCATTCATTGTTGTCAGAGGTAAAGAAAGAGCTTTCGAACGATGTGGGCTCACTAGAATTGTAAGAAGTAGTTAGGAAAGATTCCTCTTCGATTGCAAATCGACGACGAGGTATATTTCCACATTTAATTCTTCACTCTAGTATCGGACTCCCACTAGATCCGTGATCTCCACTGGATGAAGATCACATTGGCTCTCATTGGCGACTTCCATAGGCTCAACCTCATGTTGTACCATAGGATTAGGTTGAGGCAATTCCCCCACCTTCGCCAAAAAGATGTCATATGTTCTTCTTCCATCTCAAAAAGTTCAAAGTCTTTCCTAACTTCACCTATCTGTGGAAATCATTCCTACGCCGTTTTCCACCTGCATTACAACATAACCCTTTGAGGTATATGAATACCTTATGAAAACACACTTATTTCCTATAGGGCCTAGTTTTCCAAACTTATTGGAGGTACTATGGACATAACCTACACAACCCTAAGGATGAAGATGCCCCAATTTAGGCTTCTCACATTTCCAAAGTTCATAAGGGGTTGTGGAACCCGACTTAGAAGGCACTCTGCTAAGTATGTAGTAAGATTAGCGCATCCCCCAAAACGAAATTGGGAGGATGACCGTGCCATCATCGACCTAGCCATTTCCAACAATATTCGATTCCTTCTGCTCTCGCAACACCATTTTGTTATGGAGTTCTAGGAATTGTCAATGTCGGCTTATTCCCTTTTTTTTCTCACACAATTCTTTAAATTGATCGATAAATATTCACGGCCGCTGGGTTCTAAAAGTTTTTAAGCTTTTATCCTTTGATTCTCAACCTCGCGAGAAATCGCTCAAAACATTTAAGAGCTTCGCGTAAGAAATAAGGTAAGCATAACCATACGTGTGTAGTCATCGATAAAAGTGAGAAAGTAGGAAGCTCCATGACGTGCCTTAACATTCATTGGTCCGCAAATGTCTGAATGGACTAACTCTAATGGATGTGTGGCTCTTTTTGCCTTACCAAAAGGCTTTCGACTAGCTTTTCCTGTCAAACAAGATTCACACAAGGGTAGGTTGACTTTGGTGAGAGACCCCAATAGGCCTTCTCTAGCCAATCTAGTCAACCTATCTTTTCCTATATGTCCAAGTCTAGCACGTCATAACTCGGAATTAGAATCATCATAAACCATACAAAAAGAAGAATTAACAGAAGAATTATGGGAATCCAACAAATCTAATTTAAGGAAATTATCTAACAAAAAACCATGCCCCAAAATCTCATCACCAAAACAAATATCCAAGTGATCATTACTAAAATTAAAAAAATATTCATGTCCTAGTAATTGTACTACTGATAATAGATTATGTCGAATTATAGGTGCATAAAGAACTTCATGAAGAGTCAATGTGCGTTCATTCCGCAATTGAAGTTGGTATGAGCCAACTCCTTTGACTTCAATAGACAAACTGTTTCCCATGAAAATTCTTCTTGTACCCGCAGGAACTTTTCGATAATCTACAAATCCTCCTCGATCCCTCGTCACATGTTTGGTTAAGCCTGAGTCTACAATCCACACAGGGAGAGAGTCAGCTAATAAAACATGAGAGCAAACATAACTTTGCATGGAGATAGGATTAAGGGATACCTTCTTGGGCTCAGGACAAGTCCGAGCAAAATGACCCAAGTTACCACAGTTGTAGCACTTCTGCTTAGCAATATTCTTTTTGACTCTACGGCGTTTTGTAATCTTATCACTTTTGGGGCCCAAATTTTGAGTAGTCTTGCCTTTAGCTTGTTTCTTGCGTTGCCCATGTGGCTTGCGCGGACCCTCAAGGGAAACAAGAGCAAGATCACGAGTCGCAGCACTTATCACGCGATTTGCTTCATGACACTCAGGCTCAAGCTCAACATGGCGAGATACATCTGCAAAAGTCTGGATGGAGTCCGTATGAGTCGAATACGCCTCAAACTACTCCAAGAGTCGCAAGGAACGAATCAACGCTTGAACTTGTTGTTCATCGATAAGATAGAACCAGCCTTAAGCTCACGAATCATTTCGAACATCTCGCGTAGTTGTTCAAGAATGCTACGTTTCTGGTCAATCTTATAGCTTTCAAACTTGTAAGTCAAAGTCCTCAACTTTGTAGCGTATATTCCCATAAATGTGCTTAATGTCGTCCCACATCTGTTTTGCAGTCAGGCAATCCTCAAATTCGCCAATTAGATCATTATGCATACTACTCAATCTAGTAAAGCATGCACATCGATCTTTCTTTTTTCCATTTAAAGAATTCCTGCATTTTCTGGCGATATTGGGTGATCGTCAAATTACCCATCTCTGATTCTTCCATCACAGTATCTAGGTTGTCAAGAACCTCTTGCTCATTTAGCATACACGTGATTTTCCTTTGCCAAACACTATAGTTTGTGTCATCTAATTTCTCACCCTTGTTATGGTCGGCGATTACATTCTTAGAAGCCATTTCAATACAATTTATTGCAAAAAATAAGACATTAGCATATATATATATATATATATATATATATATATATATATATATATATATATATATATATTTCGATTCACTTTTGTTCTAAAAAATCAAGTATTAAATATAATCACATCATACACGTAAGGAGGGAAAATCCGCTATGCTCGTAATCACAACCAAAGTATGCACAACGTGAAAATATTTATAAATTGATAATTTAAACAACAGAAATAAGATATAACAAATATATCAAGCACATATCATATACATAAATATTTTCACTATTGAAAATAAAATTATTGAGTCTCGTATAGTCCCAATCGCAATTTTAGAGCCCAAAACGACAATTAAATATGCGAAAAATGACTTTAAAATAGTTTAAAATTCACAAAGAATTTTTAAAAAATTCCAGAACAGTCCCAAATAGCTCTAAACAGTCACAGAATGACAAAACAGCCCCTGAAAATTATTTTTGAATTTTGTATAAATCAAAAAATAAATTTTATAATGCCAAAATAAATACTTCCAGTACACTGAAAAATGTCAAAATAAATACTTCCAGGCTGAATTGACCAAAACAGAGGTCACCATTGGACTTAGAAGGCCAAAAAACATCCAGACACACTGGTCGTTTCAAAAAACGAGGTCTAGAGATGCCGCACGCGCCCTCAAGCACCACCTGTACATTTGGGCTTTCTGGAGAAGCTGACTGGATGCTGACTCAGCGCTAGGGCTGACGTCATCAATCTGTGTCACCAAAAATGGGTCCCACTATACTGACGTGAAAGCCACGTCAGCAGTCAATGCTTTGACCATTGACTAGTCAATGGTTGACTAGTCAACGGTTGACTGGTCATCCTCTACACCGCTCATGCGCCCAATCGGAGCGTGACATCCAAGCGCCGCCTTCCTGAGCTTCGATGGCTTCACGGACGATGGCGTTGGATTCCTATCGTCGAGTACTTTCCAGTCATGTACTTTTTACATCGAAAGGAATGCCACAAAATCACGTACATCGAGGCCGAGAGTGGTAGTCGTAGGACGTCTATTTTTCAACCCAGAAAATCGATTCGCGAACGTGATCCGCTAGCCAACTTCGCGAGGCCATAAAACGTTCATTTTAAGTCCAAATTAAGCATATAATATGTCGTTGGAAAGCCCTCGCGGAGTACTACAAGTACAGTCCATAAAACCACGGTTTTATAGAAAATAAATAGGTCAAAGTAGCATGCAAAGTTTTGAAAGAATCAATTTTCAACAAAACTTTGGTTTGCGATGTTTTGAAAAATTCCCAACGGATTTCAATGAGAATTTAGTATGTTGTTCGCCTCGTCATAGGGAACTCAAACATATAATTTTTTCTCGAAAATAAAATTGTTTTACACATAAAATAATGAAACACATTTGGTTCGTTATCGGGTAAAACTTTAAAACAAACCCAAAAATAAAAGCATGTAATTCATGGCATAACGATATGAGCAATCAAGTATATAGGCTCTGATACCAATGAAGGATATATACATACATATATCATACAAGTTCGTTATCAACAAGTAATCATGAGTTACCTCGTACGAACTTGAACTTTGAGCGAAACGGAAGACTTTCTGCTTGAGCTACGACCTTCGTATGTCACGATCAGCAATCCTGAAAGTCTCTCTCGTCGGATTGATATCACGTAGCATGAATATCAATCACTGGTTCACACCGCAAATCCAAGCCTCTTGATGGTTAGGCTAGAGGGAGTATTTGGTGAGGCAGAATATAGGAGAGAGAGAGAGAGAAGGGGGCGGCCAAGGCAAGAGACGTGTTCTCTTGTTAGGTGTTTTCTTGGGTGTTAGGTTTTACCCTTTAGTTGCTCTATTTATATTATTGTACAAGAAACCTAGCTATTTCTTGTAGGATAAGTAAAGTCAATCTCAAACCCCTTCGGATTAGGAAACTAATTATCCTTAAATAATATAAATATATTCCATGTGAGCAGAAGTAAATAATCGGGTCACAAGCCCAATTGCTAACATATTCCTATTAAGAAAGTAGAACGTTCGTGGTGAAGAGAAAAAAACATGAGAAAATTTTCTTCCTCAATGTTCTAAAAGTCAATAAAAGGTGATTCTTTTTGGCAATAGGCACTTGTTTTGTCAAGCTTTGGGTGCGGAAGCCTTTAGTACGCTCTTCAAGAAAGGGGAATCCTGGTGCCAAAATGGATAGAGCGCAGATCATACCCGGATGTTTGTTAGCATGTCCCCCTTCAAAGACTACCTATCAAAAAGGCGGCAAAGGACCACCACGCTTTTACGGCCAAGAGTTCTGCCATTCCTCTCCGTAAACTCTAAGTCAAACCCTATGCCTATGCCCTCCCTTGTAGAGAAGGAAGAAAGACATAGAAAGAGAGTTCAAGCGGATCGAGAACTCAAAAATGAAAATAGGTTTGGGATCGCCTGGGGGCATTCTAACTAAAGGTAGCTTGTTTACTCCCCTATTGAAATACTTCCTTGAATAAATAATGTAGCCTTGTAACGTGCATAGACCGCCGCTACTCCTTTTTCTATCCCCGCTTTCAAGACCGGTTACGAGAAGAGATGCAGAGGAAAAGGTAAGTTTGGGTTTGCCTCTTCTGAGATGATAACTATGGCCTTAGATTGAGTAAATATTGATTTGATTTGTGTAGATCTAAGAAATAGGTCGAGATATTTTTTTTTCTTCCAGATCTGGTCGGATTTTCTTGCGAGTTCAACTTAGCCAGCCTTTTCTTGCCTCTCGCCTGAACTGACAAGTAGATCCGGAGTTGATTCGAGATTTTTTGGGCCGATCAAAGAGGGCATTTGATCGAGAATTGTAAGCCTTCACCGCCTCTGTTTTTCTGGCCACTCCCTCTGTAATTATTTTGGTATTTTATTGGGATGGAGGGTGTTTGGTAATTGGATTGGGGGATGAAGGTGTTGGAACATAGATGAAGATGAATATTTTAGTATTTTTATGTCTTTAAGAGATGGCATTTATGTCTTTTTCATGACTTCTGTTGATGACATCCAATTCATGAACCATATTGATACTTTTTGTAAAGTGGTGTGACCAAACTGTGAAAAATGGTAATAGAGTGAGCTTCTTGAAATTTTCACAAAAGTAGGGTGACCAAATAGATAATTAAGCCTTAATATAATAGATGTATCTTCCAAAAGTTTTAAACTAAAAGACTTTTACTATTATTATTAATAGAATAGATGTATTTCACATTAGTTAGAAAACTTCCACTATTATTACCAATATAATATATATATATATATATATATATATATATATATATATATATATATATATATATATATTCCATATTTGTTAGTAAATAATGTTGATTTTATATTCCAACATTTAAATCATAATGCCTAAAATTTTAAAAATCACATTACTACTATTACCAAAAGAATAAATGTATGTTACATTTTAAAAATTATAATAGTATTATTACCAAAAGAACCCGTGCGGAGCACGGGTTCTATAACTAGTATTGATTATGATATTGGCACTCCAAATTTCATCAAGGCACTTCATTGTGGAAAACAATTATTTACAAGTTAAAAAAAAAATTTGGTGTTCTTAGTTGAAAATAGGACTACCAATAAAAATAAATTGTTCTAGTATGTACTAAATGCATTTTTACATAATGACGTAATGCTCCAAGACAATTTATTTATTTATTGGTAGCAAAGAAATTTAAAAAACAACTAAAACCTAATGGCATATGATATCACGATTGACTGCTCGAGCTGATGGTATTCTTACGAGCTTTATTGTTAGTCGTTGGATTGTTAAGTTGGTGATGATTTGTGATATCCACGTCATTGTTTAGAAAATGACGAATTTGATCTAACGATGTAAATATTTAAGTAAATTTGATCACACAGCACTTACATTAGCCTTGTCCGCCGTCTGCGGTCTACCTCAAGAATAGGAATGAGGTCTAGGCACATTCAACTAAATACACAAAAGGAAGCTTCTGGGATGCACCTAGTTTAGCAAGAAACTTGGTGCATATGTTTTCCTCTTGACATTTTCAAATCTTCATTGAAGATCATCCTTAGATGGTTAATGTGTTGGAAAAATTGTGTTTAAAGAATTAAATTGTCCATTTTGTGGCACGGATTTCTTCACGTGTCATTTGTTTAATGACAAGGGTAATTATGGAATAGTGTTCTACTCTGTGAGAACATCGAAATCATATATTTATTTGTCCAATTTGATGTTTGGATGAATAAGTTATGATTGATTAAAGTGTGGTTGTTGGAAGTGAGTTTATCCCACATTGAGAGATTAATAAAAAACTTGAGTGGTTTATATACAAGTGTCTTATGTGGTGAGTGTAAGTTTGTATAGAATAGAGGTTCTCTCTCGCGAACGCCTACGCAAGGGGGTGCAAATCATGGTCCAGTTTAGCCTTCGGAATACCGTACTCATGTGCGAGCGTGTCCTGCGGACACGAATGACTGACCAAATTTGTCTGTTCAGACCAACTCACATTTTGTTAATTATTTTTTTGTTTTTGTAACTCCAACATTTATAATAGACTTTATGGGCTGTTATTACCAGCTTTAATGAGAGATATTATTTGTATATTGATGATGGATTTATTTCATCATCAATGTGGTTATTTAATCAGTCTCTTGTCTACTCCTATAAAAGGAGATTATTTCTACAATTACAGAACACGATTAAGAACAATCTCTTTTTCTCCTCTTCAATTCGTTGAGCATATTATTTGGCCTCTTGCTTTCTTGTTGGTGATAGAGTCAGACACAGATTCAGTTCGCCGAAATCCTTAGTGCTGAAGGTTTCTCCGGTGTCTCTGTTGTATCCTGGGAGACAGACGTCTATTAGAACTTCCAAACACAAACAGGAAGGGGCGAATCTGTTTTAGGAAAACTGTGTGTGACACAGACTTCGGACTTTAAGGTTTTGTTCTCAAGTAGATCACAGTTCTACAACATCAGACTTTGTGCGAAGCACCAGCAAACTTCAGTTCACCAGCAGACTTTAGTCCACCAGCATACTTCAGTCCACCAGCAAACTTGAAGTCCACCAGCAGACTTGAAGTCTACCTGCAGACTTAGAATACTAAGTAGTAACTTTTTCAATTGTTTTCAATTATGTAATTGTTTTTATTACTGTTTTTCTCTGTATTATTTCTAACATAATGCAAATGTGATTTTTTTAGTAAGTCTCCTGTAAGACCGTCTTATGGATCTTAATTCATAAGACGGAATCCGGCTCTCTCACAATTCAGCCCACCAACACACGGTGGGTTGGATTAGAGAAATCTGTCTTACAGAAAATACCCCTAAGATGATCCATTCTAAGTTTTTGTTGTCTTTTTAGAATTCTTAAATCAAACAATCCCCAAGAAAAATAGAAGGAGAAATTGTTGGCCAATACATTTTCCCAAACATTATTTCGCTACAGTCTCATGTTCTTTTTTTCAACCACTAAAATTCATTTTTTTGAAATATTGTTCCTAAAATGTGCAGATCGTCTTCTTCCACAGCTCCGACCAATACTTTGGGGTTCGAAAATTATGATTGTTACACAACGAAACGGGGATCGACATGTAATGGACTTGTGATGGGTTGAAAGATTTTTTCGGTATGAGCGAAGGTGGAGGAGGAGGAGGAAAAATAAGACTTACAACGGAGGAGAAAGAAAGAAGAAGGTGGAGGACATAAAGATCTTGTTCATTATAATTTTGCAGTGTGATGTATAAATTTTTGCAATGCGATGCAAAATTGGATTAGGTAATTAAAATTATTTTATCGTGGTGCAAAAATTGATACAGTGATATGAAATTGGATTAAGTAATTACATTGAGGGTGTCGCGGTCTTTTTACCCCTAAAAGTGATTTAAAATATAAGGTATTGTAGCAATTGAAAACTTTTCAAGTTGACCGGCTGGAATTTATCCCAATTCTATTTTCCTTGGGCTGTGTTACTTGGTCCAAGTCTAACCATTCACCTTGGGCCGCTTTCACCTATGACCCTGACTATACTAACATAACCTTGGGTAAAATTCTGATCGGTTCGTTTTCCAAAGTTTTTAACCTCAAAAGTTTATGTTCCTTTTTTTCAACCACAAAAGACTATTTTTTGAAATATTGTTTCAAAAATGTCATCGTCTTCTTCAATAGATCCGACAATACATTTTAGATTCGAATATCACGATTGTGCGTAACAAAACGGGGATCGACCTGATTATTTATATTTTTGTATCGCGGTGCAAAAATGAATTAGATAATATTTTTGCAATACGGTTCAAAGTTTAATTTCCTAATCTATTTTTGAATCGAGGTTCATAAATTTCATAGCATTAAATTTTGTACCGCGGTTCAAAGATTAATTTCCTAGTCTATTTTTGAATCGCGATTCATAAATTTCATTGAATTAATTTTTGTACTGTGGTTCAAAGTTTAATTTCCTAATCTATTTTTGAATCGCGTTTCATAAATTTCATTGTATTCATTTTTGCACCGCGGTTCAAAGTTTAATTCCTAGTCTATTTTTTAATAGCGGTTCATAAATTTCATTGCATTAATTTTTGCACCGCATTTCATAAATTTAACCCGATATTTTTGAAACGCGATACAAAAACATAGCACGCCCCAGACTCATTAAGGGTATCGCAGTCATTTTGCCCTCAAAAGTGTTCTTTTCAACACTAGACTAGAAGGGTTATAAACTTTAAAAAGTGGACTGCAATTTTTTCCATAATCTTCGCTTTCAGTAAAGATGGGCCTCCATAGAAAATGTAATTTGATTGGCCCACCCAATTCTCTTGCGGTGAAGATGGGCCTCCATCGAAAATGTAATTTGATTGGCCCACCCAATTCCTTTATTAATAGGAAGAAGTAGAACAATTCATTCCCGAACTCAAGTATTCAACAATCATACATGCACTGAATTACTTGATGGTACAAGATGCTCAAACTCAACTTAACTTTGTTCTAATCACTTAGGGTCAACTAAGTGATTGGGTTCACTTGGGGTCAACCCAATAAAACGGTAAAGAAAACTCAACTCAACTCAGTCTATTGAATGATAAAAAAAACTCAGCTCAACTCAGTCTAGTCTCAATTCGATTCAAAACTAATTGAATGATGAAAAGGGACTCATGTAGCCTACCTCAAGAATTTGGACTAGGGTTGAACTGAGTTGAGCAGTTGTACCATGAATTACTTCACGTTCATGGCCTACTGATTTTGCATATTTTTTTATTTTTATAAAAAAAAATTTAAGCCCCACCTAGGTGCTAAGCGCTGGTCTAGTGCCTAGCACCCGCCTAACGATTTTTGGAACAATGAATAGAATTAATTAAGTTGAAATAAGCTGAAGCAAACATTTGTTGTGGCCTATGTTGTTGTTGAAAATTAGAAATAATTTAGTACATCTGAATTTGGTATGTAATGTGTGGCTGTTGGGATTTGCAAGACTAGTCATGTGAACAAAGAAGAAAATCAAGTGGCAAATTGGCTACCAAAATTAGGTCATAGTTTAAAGGGTTGATGATTCATGTTTTTTTTTTTTGGTTAGTCAATAGGTTTTCGGCCATCCCTATACATCTTTGTCCTTAGGAAAATTGTACAAATGGTCCCAAACACTTGGCAACCTTTTTGAGGAAAATGCCATCAAATTGTCTTATGTTGATTGCAACTCAACCTCCATTGGGGGATAGCATTTGTTTTTCTAATACTCCCTCATTTTCAAGTAAATAATTTTGTCTAACAAGTCATATATTTTTCTCAATAATAATTTTATTTTATTTTATTTTAGAAATGAAACTATTTTTTGGGGACACAAGAAAGGAAAGAGAGTGAAATAATCTAGGTATCCCCTAGCTTAACACAAATGGTCAAGCTTCGATACCAATAGAAAGTTTACTGGGACTCTAATTCTTTTACCACACTATAGAGTAAGTCTACTGTAAGACCGTCTTACAGAACTTAATTCGTAAGACGGAACTTCACTCTTTTACAACTCAACTCATCAACACACGGTTGGTCGGATAAAAAAGATCTATTTTACAAACAATATCCGTAAGACCCTCTTACATAAGTATTTATCCATACTATATTATCAATATCAATTAAAACAACTTTGATACTAATTGAGAGGCCGATTACACCTTTGAGGTTTGCTAAATCCACAGTAATAAGATGTATATCGGGATAATTAAGATTGGTCAGACACCTATAGAAAAATCATACATATATCACTAAGCTTTACACAAACAAGTCAAGCATTGATACCAATTAATAGTATTTTCAATATAAACAATTAAGCTCTAATATCAATTGATATAAATAATACAAAACATACTTAGAATAATCATTTAGTTTGATTGAATTTTTAAATAAGAAAAACTCCTTACAAAATGTAATAATAGCTAAGTTTAGGTAAAACAGTTAACATTGTTTACTTGAGATTTGTGCAGAATTAGATTGTGTTGGTCCAAATAATATGTTCAGTGCATATAGGTTAGAAGGGGATGAATAACATATGTGTGAGAATTTCGTTTCGAACGCCTGTTCTCGCTACTGAATAACAAATGGTTTCAAAATATTGAAGTGTGTGGAATATGTTTGGCCTTATTGTAAACTAAAAATGTGTGTGTACAGAATCATCACCTCTATTTTAAGGTTAAATAGAGAAAAATCAGATGTTACCAGAATATGTAGTTTTGGTGGATAAGTTACGAGTTGGGAAGGGGCTAAGCACACAACTCGTCCTTTCTGTCTCATCTAGTCATCTTTGAGGTTTTAATAAAATAACATATTTTTTAATGTGTTTAGTCTAGAAAAAATATTATATATATAAGTAGGTATCTCGTAAGACAGTTTTATACATCTTAATTTGGAAGGCGGAACTTACTCTCTTATAACTCAATCCATCAATACACGATAAATCAAATAAAGATGATTCGTTCAACAGAAAATACTCGTAAAACATTTTTTTATATGTTTTTACCTATATATTACCCGTATGTATGTGTAAGTTAGCCATTTACCCGTTTTTGAAGGTCGTTAATACCCCAAGTGTTGCCTTTCTAACAATTGAAATCAAGGAGTTTTTGGTCTAACTACCTGTTGAAAATTTTCCCATTGCTTCCCTGTTTTTCCCGTACAATAAAGCAGGGGACCCAACAATGCATCTTACCATCACCATTGATGAATGTGTTATCGAAATTTCACATTTAATTATAATTAGTTCTACACTTGTGCTTTAAATATACGGTCATATATCTTTTTTAATTAAATTATATTCAAGTAAAACAAATAAAATTAAAATAATGAATTACAACTATTTAAATAGAAATGTTGGAACGCACTGCCACGGATTCTCGATATGGGATGATGTTACTGTCAATGTTGCAGTGAATGTTGCAACAATGGCGAACAATGTGAACTCGAAAGTGTGTAAATTTGCGGCGGAAGTTTTGTTTTGAGATTTAAATTTTAACACACTTAGTAACACAGAAAATCACACACAAACAATCTACAAGAATCAATCTTGTAGATCAGCCTCAAGGCAACAAATATATTAAAACCAAAAACTGTTTTTGACTCTAAACAAAAACACTAAATTCCCACAAGATATATAATCTTGGAGAATCACAAAACCCACATAAACACTAAACCAAACGTGGGAAGAAAGAACCAAAAAGAAAACAGAAAACAGCTTCCAAGACAATCACTAAAACTGGAAGCACGAAAAAGCAGCTTCAGGAAACACAAGGCAGTGTTCCTAAAGAAATAAAAGCC
Organism: Codonopsis lanceolata; assembly: GCA_013146195.2. NCBI lineage: Eukaryota > Viridiplantae > Streptophyta > Magnoliopsida > Asterales > Campanulaceae > Codonopsis > Codonopsis lanceolata. The sequence goes on along the minus strand of CM028384.1, from coordinate 30,552,309 downwards.
GCAGCAGATTGTTTCGGCGAACAATGGTTGATCTCTTCTCTCTAATTCAGCATATAAGAAATGGGATCAATTCTCTCTTTTCGCTCACGCTCTTCTCGAAACTATGCCTATATGCTCTCGCCTGTCTCTGCACACCCTTAAGCCGCTCGCATCTCCTATATATATAGGCTGCAGCAACTTGAACTCCAAGACACCAAGGAATCTGCAATAGACACGGCAACCAACACATCTAACTAGGAAAGACATTAGACCGACAAAATACAAGATTTTGTTTCCTAAATTGATACAATCAATAACTAAACTCTTACTCAAAGATTTACATACCAAAAATATCACCTACTTCTAATAAAGAATCCTACTTAAATCCTAACACAAAAATACCAAAATAAATCCTATATTGACCAAGAGAGTGAGGACAAGATATATTAGGCAATGCCTAAAATACCCTTACAATCACCCCTTTGTCCGAGCATTCTTGGTCAAATCCACACAACCCGCAAGAAGAGCTTGAAGAAATATAGAAGAGATATCGATTAACTAACATCATCATCATCAATAACAAAGTTACATGAACCTCAAAATATGTTTATCCTAATTATTACAGACCAAATAAAGAGTATGTTTATCCAACCATCATCTTCAGTTTCATGCACAACAATAGAACCACAATAATCCATCAGAATCAACAACAATGAAACCACCAAAAATCATTCGGCTGTAGGTACATCATCACCACCAAAGATCATCACCACCACCAAAGATGTGTTGCTTCACTAGCTCCGGCTCTTGTTGCGCCTCACCCCTATTTGACTAGAATGGTGCTCCACCAGAGGTATACTGCAGACCAAAGTCTTAAGAAAAACCCGATGAGCATCAAGATGTGAAAGTCGGTCTTGAATCGCTTGTAGTTGCTTTTGGATGAAAACAACCGACATAGGTCCAAGAGAGGGGTAAATAGAGTGGATGTGGCAATCGGATGTTGCAGAATGTTGCAACATCCCGAGTAACAACAACAGAATGGAGTAGGTGTAGTAGGATCAGGAAGAGTAGAATCAGGAAGAGATGTATCTGGAGTTGATTGAAGAGGCAAATTGACAAGCCTATCTCCCTTTAATAGTTTGGACGAAAAGTGAAGGGGCTCAAGAATAGGTGACAAACGAGTGGAGGAGGGAGGTTTATACCCTTGAGAGAGAGATAAGAATACGATATATGAGAGAGGGAAAGATAAGAGATCTCTTGTCACCACTGCTTTCACCATGGACACAATCTTCCTAAACATATACGATCAAGATCAAATGGCTTTTGAGAGCCAATAAGATACGTAATTTTCGCATGCTCTTCCGTCACAACATTTGTGTTTTTAGAGGGAGACCGCTTTGCACAAAGAAACTTTGTGCAAGAAGGCATGAGAGAGGATATCTCGAGAGGTACTAACATGGATTCCTTTGGTTGGCCATAGAGAAATACGACCACCCGACAGCTTCACCAATACACAAGTTGAGGTCAACCTCAAAGTCAAGAACACCGTAAGAAGGCATACCAAACATGGAATTTATGACAATGAAGAAAAGAGTACCACCTACCTCGCACATAAACCTTTTCAAAACTAGAGTCACATGCATCAACAATACGTTTTTCCGATTGGAGTAAAATTCATGAATAATTTCTCGACAAGGGAGCAAAGCAGAGAAATGGATAGCATAAGCCGGCGCTCGAAAAATAAGATGACAAATTATAAGACTCTAACAAGGAATCCAACACATTCCTTTCATCAATGATATTACGAGAAATGTTGTACCTTTAGATGCATTGAGATATAAAAGAAGATGAGAGAGGAGTACCAAGCGGCTTTTTCTACCGGATGTTGCAACAATTGGTGCAACATTGAGTCGAATGCATCGCCTCCTGATGATTTCACCGAGATTTTTCGCAGTCTTCACTCACAACCGGAGAACCTTTCGAGTTGAATAGTTCTCGATCGTAACTATCATTGAATTCTAAGAAGAGGATGGACTAGGCACGGTTGGTGGAGGAGCCGAGGGTGATGGTCCGTAAAACGTAAGCACGAGCTTGACGAAGACGAGTTAAATTCGAACAACCTCTTCATCATTTGTAGACGATCCAACCTTTGATTTTCCCTTACGAAGAGGAGGGGATTCAAGTAGGAACACGAATTCTGGGATGGAATCGGATAATTTTCATCCTCATCCGCCTCGAGCAGAGGAGAGGGAGGAGTTGCCGGTGACGAGTTTCTTCATGAGATTGGGGTATCGAACCCGTAGGAGGAACGAAATCCTCATCTTCTCGAGTCACTTGCTAGATTGACAGTTCCTTGAAAACACCAAATTTCAACTTTGTGTTTCTTTGCAGCCTTAATGTCACCGGGGAGGGATCATCGTAGTTCGCCGAATACCACGTTGGCGCTTTGACCGCCGAGAACTTGGGTTGCCAATTGATGAAAATCCGACACAAATCTCCGTGGTTGTCCACATCAATAGCATTTCCTTTCTCTCCTCGGAAGAATAACCGTAAGTGGCTCAGAATTTGTTGATATACAACAATAGCCTTTGAAAAATCTTCTTCAGGCGCGAAATTTTTCCTCACTGATGGCCTCGATGTTGCAACATTCGGCCTTGACAACTTAGGGCTTTTGGAAGATGAAGCCATTTATGATTGCTGGAAGAAGCACTCGGAATGATTTTGACAAAATCTTTGAGAGATGAACAGAGACGAGGACGAGGTCACGGAAAAATTTTGATGAGATATAGGGCGAAGGAACGCGACGCTTCCTCAGAAAGGGTTTTTCACTAAACATGCCACTAATTACAAATTAGCCGCTTGGTAATTAATCCTCGAACCTGAACCGACGCGAACTCCACCGAGCATTCAAAATTTAAACCACACAAGCCGACCAACTTGATGTAAGTAAGACCAAGCTTGCTGCTTGAGACATGAGAGTTAACCAAGCAATATGAGGTACAATCCGATTTCAAAACCATTTTTTTTTTTTTTTTTTAAACGATCGATATTTTTGGGAATACACGTAAACATACTTAACTAGAGTTGAGACTCCACAAAGCATATAATCACGTATATTCATTCTCAACATGAAGACACAAAGACAAGAGAGTAGACAACCACATAAAATCATGACTTTGAGAACAAACAATGTGCTTTAATCATAATGGATGACATTAAGACAAATTGATACCTTGCACCTATATGACCTGAACAGTATGCCTAAAATATGCAAAACAAAAAAACGAAAGAATGCATATATACACAAGTGAGATGTCTAGATCAACTGATTGCAGTTCCCAATGTTGCAACAATGGAAATCACATTCACCAAAAAATCTGTGATTTTATGTTTGAATTTTCGCTTCTCTCACCAATTAACACAATTTCTCCCAAAACATTATAGGTACTTTATTTCCCTATAAAAACAAGCTTTACTTTATTTCAAGCCAAATACACCACTAGGAACCTTTCACACTATTTACCAAGGGTGGCGACTTTGCATTCGATCGACCCATGAGATTCGAAAATCCACAGTCCCAAAAGAAAGGAAGCCACAACCTTGTTCATAGGTAGCTCTTTTCCGTTAGGTAGCTTTCACACTTTCTCAAATCAAAGGAGTCAATTTAGTCAAGATCAACCCATGCAAGTCGAAACCTCATGGTACATTGACAAATTGCAAAGATCCTAAAACTTTTGAAAGGTAGCTCTTTCCTTTGTGGTGTAACCGAGTTTTCTTCTCAAATACAAAACCATTGGGAGAGGCGAGAAGAAAAAAATGACAACATAATCACAAAAGATTTGAATGAATCTTTACACATGCTCAAAGGTACTAACAACAATCGATTTGATCTAGTGTGCCCTCCTAGACATCAATGCAATATGCCTAAATTTTTTTTTTTTTTTTTTTTTTTTTTTTTTTTTTTTAAGTGAGTGATTACATGGCACACATACCGAGAGAGATTTCTAAGATTTATGAATCTCTCAAAATCTAGACTCTTAGTAAAGATATCAGCAAATTATTATCTACTCAACATGTTCAATGCACACAATGCCTTGTTCAACTAAGTCTCTAATAAAATGGTGTCTTATATCTACGCTTTGTTCTTGAGTGTCAACAGTGGTTTTTAGCTATGCTTATAGCACTTGTGTTGTCACAATACATAGTTAAGATGTCACCGGCAATCCATAATCTTTAATCATTTGTTTCATCCACAAAAGTTGTGCGCATGCACTACCAGCCAGCCTATATATTCGCATTCACCGTTGATAGAGCCACACAATTTGTTTCTTTTGCTAAACCAAGAAATCGATTGTTTCCCAAATAAAAGCATCCTCCGTATATTTCATGTCATCAATATCACCAACCCAACTTGTATTGCAAAAGCTAATACCACAAACCCATGCCAAAGGTCTCACCAACATATCGAATGATTCTTTTGATGTTTTAGGTGAGAAACCTTGGGTTTGCTTGATACCTTGCACACAAGCACACACTATGCATGATATCCGGACGAGTGGCGTAATACAAAGAAACTTCCTATCATACTTCTATACTGCAGGATCAACACATTTCATTTTTCATCTTTATTAAGTTTGTCGATGTGCCCAGGGTCTTTTTATGTTTTCCATTCTCAAGATCGAATTTCTTCACCAAGTTTTCGAGAATACTTGGCTTGAGAAATGAACATCCCTTCATGTGTTTGTTTGATCTCAATGCCTAAGAAATATTTTAAACCCACTTCTCAAAAAGGTGATCTCGTAGTCTACCATACCAAGCTCTGTGGAGCTTGCTCAGACCACAAAAGCCTTTTCAGCTTTTAAACACATGATCGGGTTTACGGGGGTCCTCAAATCCTTTTGGTCGTTCTACAAAAACTTCTTCCTCAAGTATTCCATTCAAAAGCACTCTTCACATCCATCCGTTGGAAGAGTAATGTCAAGGAAACAGTAATAGCCAAGTAGATCATTTGATAGACTCAATACGGGCCACAGTGCAAAGGTTTCATCAAAATCCACCCCCTCAACCCAGTATACCGAGCTACCAATCTAGCTTTATTCATTATTTCTCCCACTTCATTCGCTTTTGTTCTTGAATATCCATTTAGTTCCAATAACATTAATTGAAGTGGGTCCTGGGAACAAGATGCACACATCATTTTTGAAAATTGATCTAGTTCCTCTTGCATGGCATTTATCCAGCTTTCATCTTTAAGGGCCTCTTGTACATTCTTAGGTTCAACAAAGGAAACAAAGCATGAAGCATGTATATTATCAAATTCAAGAGTGGTCATGCATGCTAGTTTCTTGTAGTCCACTTTACCTTTCTTTCTAGTCGACACCACCATCTCTTACATTACCTATTATTTGAGTGAGTGGATGATTTCTCCAATTTTGCTGAATGATTTCTCGACGCCTATTCTCGATCGATCATCTTCCCCGATTTGAATCAGCTTCCAGCTTCTTCGCTTTCCCCGCCGATTCTCAGACAATATTTCTCCCATGTTGCAACATCGGGAACAACATCCTAACAACATTGGGTGACAGCCTCGAACTTTTTGGCCCGAACAACCTCAGATCATTAATTCGTATTCGCTCCATTCAAGATCAATTCGTGGATCAAAGTCTCCAAACTCCGTAATCCTCGAAACATCTTCCTCAAAGACTTTTGAAACCAAGACCATTAGATCATCAAACACAACATTAATGGATTCCATAATAGTCTTTAGTTCAAGATTAAATACTCTATGCTCGAACACTATTTGTGAGTATCCCATAAAGACACATTTATCACTTTTAGAGTCAAACTTGGAAAGTTGATTCTATCGCAGCGTATAACATTAAGCATCTCCAAAAAACATGAAAATATTTCAAGGTAGGTTTCTTCCCAAGAAATATTTCATAAGGTGTCATATACCCGGTCTCAGAATTCCTATTTCCAATATGACATGCAAATTCAAAGCTTCACCAAAAACCTGCCAAGCCGAATGTAACATTTCTAGCCATTTCTTGTTGTCCTTATTCTCTCCGCCACTCCATTTTGTTGTGGAGTTTGGGGAGCAGAGAATTCATGTGATATACCATTAGAGGCACAATAATTAGAAAAGGATGATTTTCATATTTCGCGGCCATGATCCGATCTAATCCTCTAGTAAGTTTTAGATCATACATGTTCATAACACTGTGTACCAAATTTTGAAAGCCTCAAAAGTTTCGATCTCTTAAAAATATTACCCAAGTATATCTAGAGAAGTCATCTACAATGCATAAAGGTGTACTTTTTCCTACCTAGGCTTTCTACCTCACCCGACCCAAGATGGATCATCTCCAAACATCCGAAGTGGAGCATTGTGAGATAGGAAGATGTGAAGCCCTGGACTTGTTTACCTTTCCTCGACATGATCCACATACCTTGAGTAATTTCTTTCCAAATTTGGTAATCCTTTGACAAAGATCATGCCTCACAAGCTCATCGAGCTTACGAAAACTCACGTGACCAAGTCAAAAAGTAGATCCCGCGAAATCAAGACTTACCTTGACATGAATGAGTATGGTTGAACAAGTACGCTTATCGATGATCTTAAACTGCCGAAGACATTTGTTATTATGATCAAAACCTCACAAGAATGTTGTCAAACCTTACCTCAAGATCATCATCACACAACCGACTTACGCCGATCAGTTTTGGTTCCACATGGTAAACGTTTAGGTTTGGAAGACCTTCAACGCTCAATGTTCCTTTACCTACGATTTTTTCCTTTTGCACCACCACCATAGGTCACAGAACCACCATTCACATCTCATATTCCTTCAAATTCTCATTTCACCGTCATATGTCTAGAACAACCACTATCGAAATACTGTGATCCAAATACATGAGATTTTAAAGAGGTAAATGTAACATTGCATTTTTCATCATGGGACATGGAGGCGTATATCAAATGGCTCACAAGATTTGGCTCTACATTTTTCATCACATGTTTTTGAACCCACATTTTTTACTGCTGGGTTGAGGTTTTTGGAAAGAATTATGATTTGCCCTGAATGAGGCTTCCAATGTTTCTCGCCCTAACGTTGTCGCATTGGTCGCATGGCACGCTTCATCCGTTTCCTCGCCAAGGAGCTTTTCCAAAGAATTTTGTCTTTTTCATTCTCTACATTGCCTCTTTTAGAAAGCAAAAAGGCCGTCAGACTGTGCAAGCGTGTTGACAAACATAATTTTTCCTTCTTGGTCTTGTTTTTCACGTAAAACATTTTCAGAAAGCTTTCATCGCTTTTTTGGTTCCCTGAAGTTCCT